>JAQJVL010000898.1:105159-323095 GCA_035578905.1 Stictocephala bisonia | reverse complement strand
CGTTATACTAAACAATTACTAAATTTATTGAATATATAAAATTAACTTATTATAATTAAATGGATTAATTCCTTAACTTTAACTATTGTGAAAAGTACAGTTTACTATTAGGCCTACTGTTACAGTTAAACTAATTTATATTTACAATCTTAGATGGCATCAATAATTACAACTACTAATTGCAAAGTGACTTTACTAAATTCCCTTCTTTTAATTACAATTCCTAGCTCTATAAAGTGGCTTTCCTAGATTCTCTACTATTATTTACAATTACTAACTATAAAGTGACTCTACTAGGTTCCCTACTACCTACAGTCCAATGCTAACAGTTCACTCACAGTTTCTTCAGTGTCCCTTCAGAAGTCGTCCACAAGTACCGCACTGCTCCTTCGTTGATCCCCACAACGAACCACTCACCGGTAACTTCTCCGTAGACCACTTCACTATACTCGGACACTTCACTCGCACTGTAGAACTCGCTCACTGTCGCTGCAAACACCCGGCTGTAGGCTCTAGACTCACTGACTGACTGACTGACTGACTGACTGACTGACTTGGGCTGGTATCCGGGCCGTATATATCACCTGCAGGTCTCCATCTAGAAGCTTCTTGAATTCCCCTGCCCCCGAAGTTCCATGACAGCGCTGGCTCGTCAACCGAGAAACGTCTAGAAGTCCATTGAGGTAATGCGTTCATGCGTAAGCCATTGTGCCCCAAAGGTTGTAAACAAGCAGGGCAGGTGGTCAGCGACCCATCCATTACTTCCGCATCACCGGTTCCCAGGATTGAGGCCGCTCTGGATGTCACAATATTGAGCAGAAACATGGACACTGACAAAGGAATATAAGAAGAAGCTTATCGTCTTTGAAAATAGAGTATTGAGAAAAGTGTTTGGTCCAGTATGCGAAGGAGATGTTTTGAGAACAAGAAAGAAGAGAATTAAGAGAAATATACACTCACCCAGATATAGTAGCACTAGTGTAAAGTAGAAGACTAAGGTGATCTGGACATATGTGGAGGCGAGAAAATACCTCCAATATTAAATACATTAAACGATCTAACCCAGAAGGTAGAAGACCTCTTGGCAGGCCAAGACTTAGTTGGAGAGATCAGGTCCTCAAAGATATTCACAAATTGGAGACTACACCTGAGGCAGCAAAGAACAGAGCAGAATGGAGAGGCATTGTTGGCGAGGCCAAAAACCAACTGGGGTTACCTTATCTCCTTGGCCTTTAATGGCCAAGGAGGTAAGGTAAATTACCACTTAGGTGGAAATGGGATTCATTTGATGTTTTTTTGTGCATAGTCATAATTTACATTTTGTTTTTCAGTTACCCAATTTACAAATTCAAGCCGTTTTATGGTATCTTTTAGTTTGATGTCCTGTGTGAGTAGAATTTTAAAAGGGAACATATGGAGGTCTTTCTTCAAAACTCTGTGTACTCTACTTTGATTTTAGCCAAACTCCTGACAGTGCCTACGAATTGAGGTTCCTGGATTTTCCTGGACACTAACACGTACAGATTCAATATTTTCAAGAGCCCAACCTGAACTATTTTCTTTGAATTTCTTTATCAGTCTTTGGACAGATGATTCTTTTGGCGCATTTTCTCAATGAAAAATTTTGCGGAGCTTATGTAATCTTTTGGCAAAACATTCACCACTTTTAATGCACTTTAACAATAACCACACGTTGACCTGTCGTCAAGCGATTCATTACTGAAAATGGGAGTTAAAATAAAATAAACTAAACGTTACTCTTTATATGTTAATCCTGGAGCAAGGAACAGGTTAACAGCTAGTACTACTTAAATGCAATTTAAAAACTATATGTAAATTGGTTTAATGTTTACATAAAGAGTAATTTTTACAGTATTATTTTAAAAATAATAAGTCAAGTTGGTTTAATGCTTACATAGGGTTTAACAGCATTTTTTCTTACTTCTCTGATGACAAGTTGAAAGCACTCTGTTAGCTCCTCGTAAGTCTCAGCCTCTGTGAAAAATATCTAATTG
Organism: Stictocephala bisonia; assembly: GCA_035578905.1. NCBI lineage: Eukaryota > Metazoa > Arthropoda > Insecta > Hemiptera > Membracidae > Stictocephala > Stictocephala bisonia. The sequence continues at coordinate 321,080 of JAQJVL010000898.1, read as the reverse complement.
TTAATAATAAAAAAAAAAAAAATTACCAACTGTTAAAGAAGGAATGTGTCAATTTAAAAATTATATCAGCTACCAAAACATGATCAACTTGGGTAGCAACCGACATTAGATTGGGTAGAACTCGAGATCAGCTTGAGTAGCCACCCATGATTTTTTACCTGGTTAGCACCCGTGATTAACTTACTTAGTAACTGTGAAATATTTTTGTAGCACCCATGATCAGTTTGAGTAGCCACACATGATCGACTTGGATAGTAATCGGGAACAACTTAGGTAGGCAGCCAAAAACTTATGTAGCAACCGTGATCAGCTTGGTTAGGACCCATAATCAGCTTGGGTAGCACCCCTGATAAACTTAGGTAGCAACAATGTTTACTTGAGTAGGTTTTGTGATAAGCTGAGGTAGCCACCCAGGATTAACTTGGGTAGCAACCGCGATCACCTTGGGTAGCACCTGTTATCAGCTTTAGCAGAACCCGTGATCAACTTGAGTAGCAACCATTATCAGCTTGGGTAGCACCCTTGATAAACTTTGGTCTCATCTGTGATCAACTTGGAAGATAAGGATTTGGGGGTGAAGCCTCCAATGTGCGCAGCTAGTAAACAATAAAGTGGAATATCATATGACAGGTACTTATCTCCTAAATCAGAATGTACCATTATATTTTAGAAGAGACAATATTTATGGGCATATCTTCATCAATAGTCAGTGTCTTAAAAATTAATTAATATAAACAAAATAAATATAAATGTTTTTATTGACTATCAGAACATAAGCAATAGTATTAGTATATTGGAGAGATACGACATCAGCAAACTTACCTTAAAAGACAAGTTCACTAACACCAGAGTAGTAGTAACATACACAAAAGAAACACAAAATCACACAAATTTTCTGTGCCACTGGCACTTTCTTCAGGTGAGTAAAGAGATACTACTACTCTGGTTTTAGTGAACTTGTCTTCTAAGGTAAGTTTGCTGATGTCCTATCTCTCCAATATACTAATTCCTGGTTTAGTGCCCATAAACCTAACCTGTGCAATAGAATTAGCAATGCCACATCACTGCTGACACAATTACAAATAATTAGAACAATAAACCTAAACCAACAATAACAAAAAACAATATTACTTACATAAATGGCATTGATTGAGAACACCTTTAAGAAAAGTTTTAATCTATAACATTTTGATTTTGTATCTAAAATCGGTAATAATTTTTAAGGTTTATTGTATTGTTGAAAATTATAAAGCCTTTCTTGCCCAGTCAAAATTTTGCACTATTGGTACACTACACAAATGCTTAAACAAGGTTTTTAGGTTTTCCTAGTCAAAGTTGCACTTCAGAAAGTTTAAAAGCATTATGTGTTGGAGCATATGTACATTAATTAATACTTATGATACACTTCTTGTAACATATATAAATTGAAATGTAACCAACCAATAAGCAAGCTCCACAGTCTGTCAGTCACATCTTGTCCTTTCTGTAGATTGTCCTTGAGTAAATGTTGGATGGTTGCGTTGAAAGCAGATGTTTCCTGTAGCATAGTCAGTTGACGGCAAACAGACATGTTGTCAGACACTCTAATCAGCTCTTGCACTCGAGTGGTTAATGGAGGCTTTCCTTCCCACTGAAATAATTGAAAACTCAATAAAATCTTGCTATAACCATCATACCATTGTAATACTGTTCTGATTAATATTTCTACGTTTATTTTAAAATGTCAAAATGCATGATTTAATATAGTAATTGGATATACCATCATGCAAATATTTGAACAAGTCGCTAATGTGAATTTTGGATAGTGTAATTATGTACAAGGTAATGGTATACTTAGACCTAGACTGTTCGTCTTGTTGGTCAACAACATGCTACAGAACAGTTGGCCCATCCTAAAGGTGTGACCTTGAAAAGAGATTAATAAAAGTGGGACAGGGTGGGGGTACTTTTCTGAAAACATTATACTGATCAGGTGGTTGAAAACGAGAAAATAATGATACCGGCCTAATAGAATTGCATCAGAATCTCAGCATTTTGTATTAATTCTATTTGTAAATATAACCTGTTTTTAAATTCATTGCAACTAATTATTACTGTATCTGCATCTGATTGGCAAAATATTCATATAATTTTAGTTAATTCTTGACTGTATTAGACTTGTAAATAAAATTTAACTGTTTTATATTGAACACAAAACTTTATTCTTTCATCTACAGGATCAATCTCTTACAAATTCACTATTGCAATAGAAACATATGTTTTTATACAGTACTAAACTTCGTAAATAAATTACAAAGACTACACATTCATGTTTCTGTATGTATTTAAAGTGTACTCTCAACAGTTATTTCTCTCCAAATATTATCTACATATCATGAATGTTATTTATGTTGGTTAGGCCAAGAATACGTTTACAATAAATATCATTGAATGTTTACCTACTATTAACCCTTTGATGATAGGGGAAAAAAAGAATTTACAAAAACAGATTTTTGGCATATGCCTAAAATGGCATTTTTGAAAGGGTTTGATTAAAATTCTGTAATTATGGTAACTAGTAACATATTTGCATGAAAGTGGTCTTGTTCTTTAGGTATTTATTTTGTATATAGTGAAAAAAAAAATAGTTCGATAGATATATTAACTAAAAATATACATATAATTAAAAAACAAACATATATATTTTTTAGCTAGAAAACATATACCATATACATATTTAGCTTATTGATTTTAGTATATCCTGAAAGTAAATTTAATTATGAACAGATCATGAATATTTGGAGTATTTAATTAAAAAGATACTTAACCTATGAATAAAAAAAAGACTTATACATGATTCAGATGATTTATTCGAAATCCTTGTACACGTAGCATTGAGTCTTTTATCAAATAAAATAGCAATTGTATTGTAAATGCTACTTATTAATTAAAAAAACTGAAGAATAATAAAATATTCATTATATATAAGGTAATTTTTGTTTTACTCGAATATATGCTTGATGATACACTCAGCATGTACACCTTGTCTGCACTTTATACAAGCTGTGCAAGAGCTCTGCTTCTTATCACCCATTTCAACTAACAACACAAGACCAGTGCTGATTGCTCAATAACAAACAATTGCTCACTAACGAAATTCTGTAACCTTAAGAGATCTGACACTAACAATAGTAATCGACGCCAAAACATTGCGTCATTAGTTGGTTGACGCAACGCTCAATCAATCAATATGCTTTATTTACAATTTCATCAAAAAATGTAATGGAGTCAAAAGTACAGAATTGTCTTCACGCTTCTCACTTTCCAAAATTAGTAGGTTTGTGTCATGGTGAAGAATTCCTCTAATGACACAAACAATGGTGACGTCCGCTCAATGGTTGCCATCAACTTGGATACTACTAGAAAAATCTGTGTTGTCCATATTGGATGGTTGTCAGAGTTCCGATGTTGTGTATAGAAGAGAACTGAGTGTCAGACTTGTCAGTTGGCTGAAAATCAGATCAACAGTACATGGTTCGGATTCCACGTAAAGTTGTAGGTCCAATAGTTGCCCTGGCTATTGAGCTATTAATAAATAGTCCTCTCTGAGCTAAGTTGAACTCAGATAGTAACAATGACTACACTCATTCATATACACTCATTCACCCCTCATATTCGCCCTTATCTCTACGATCGGCGTCTTAGAAATGAATAATAATAATGTGTATAACGGTTGTTCCACTAGTCCTGTAGTTGTCTCTTCAGTTGTTTGGTGTTCAGGTTCTTCAGTAATTCCGGTAGTGCATTATACAGTTTACGTCTGATGTACGATGGCTTCTTGCTGTACTGTGTAGTGTGATGTAGAAGAATTATAGTCTTTTGCTCGTCTCGTGTTGTAGTGGTGGATATTCTCTCCTCATGTGTAGTCCTGCTGGTATGTGTGGGTATCAACAATGTGGATATAACTTATCACTGTTAGAATTCCTAGTGCTTTGAACAATTCCTTACAACTCTCTGTTGGTTTTAGATCAGCAAGTGTTCTTATTGCTTTCTTTTGTGTCTAGGATTCTATTTAGATTTTGTTTGGTTGTGCCACCCCTCACTGTCAAACCATACCTAATGTGGGATTCAATCAAGGCGTAGTAGGCTGCTTTTGCTATATTGAGTCCTCCAATCCACTTCATTCTCCTCACAACAAAAACTCCTGATAATATCTTCTTGCTCAAATTATTGACATGAGTAGTCCAGGAAAGATCAGTCTATTGTAACTCCCTATAATTTGGTTTCTTTTTTCTACCAAGAGATTAGGAATTTTTGCTATCTTGTCTAGCTGCATACTAAAGTTTATACAGGTTGTCTTTCTTGGATTTATTACCAGGTCGTTTTGCAGACAGTAGTGGATTGTTTCTTGCGTTCATGATATTATGTCTGAGTGAAGCTCTTCAGCAGTGTTTGTGGTTTAGAAGGAGAGTAGTGTCATCGGCATACATTATACAATTACAATTTATGGAATTTAGAAAATCATTGGTGGAAAAAAAAAACAAACAAAAAAAGGGCCCAAAACTAATACGAGAGAGTACTGACTGAAATCAGTTGAAGATATGGCAACGGGGCAGATCTTTCTACTCTCTGGTGGAATTTCTCCAAGGAACTTATCAGAACTGATCTAACCAATAGTAATTTTGATAATTTTATAAAACTTCAACGCCATTTATAATCATAATGTTTGTAACTAATTAATATAATTTTGATTCTTTAACTAAGGAAAAGAATATGATCGTAATAGTGGACGTTGTCCATTACAAACACGCATGTGCACAATTTTCACACAGATCAATGTTTAAGGTCTGTTAATTTTTGCACAACATTTAGCTAACAAATTATAGGGTATTAAATAAGTATACAAAAATCTTAATTCTGTTTAACAATGTAGATAGAGCTACAAAACATTACAGAGCAGTAAAGCCTGTTTTAAAACATGTTCAGTTACTGCAACATTTCCAGGTAATAGCCTCAAGAAGTAAAAAATTGGTGTGCTTAATGTGTCACAAGTGACTAATAGTAGTCTAAAAAATTTAAAACTTAAAACATAACACTTGAACTTCTAAAGATACTCAATAACAACTTCGCAATTGTTAAGTTAAATAAATAAACATCACAAGTCAAGATTATCATAAATTGCAAAAAAAGATGTTAACACACACAACAAAACGACTAACTTACTAGCTACAGTTAGTAATGAAAATAAAACAATTGCATGTATTGCAAAAACATGGTATTGTTATATTATTGTTGAAGAGCTGTTGTATGGTTTGTACAAAGACAATCAAAAACGCTGTTATAAATCTAATATAAATTTCTATATGCCTATTGTCAGTATGGGACTTCTGGGATTAATGATGGTTTTGTAGTTAATTATAAATTACATATTAACAATACATGGTGAGGTTATTTTACTGTAGTGTTTCTAAATATGTTATTTGCAATTTGTAACAGCTGATTTTTGTTTTGATGTTGATTATTATTAAAAGTAAACAGAATGTTTCGAATTAATTATGTCTGAGATTTTTAATACTTATAAATAGAAAAATGGTGACGAGCAGAGGGAAAAATAGAAGAAAACAAGAGGAATATACAGAGGATTTCAACCAGCCTGTAATACAACCTGTTCTATGTTCGAATTTTGAGAAATTAGACGCCGACCATGAGACTTGGAGTACTTACTTGGTAAGACTGAAACATTTTTTCGAATTGAATGGATTTAAAACTGACACAAAGAAAAAACAGTATTTAGTAAATTTACTGCTCCTAAAATATTTCAAGAGTTAAGGATCAATTTGAGTACAATTAATCCATTGGATCAAACTTATGATGAACTACGTAGTACCTTGCAATCTATACTAGAAACTTGTGGTAGCACAATTTGTGAGCAACACAAATTTTCAAAACGTGTTCAAAAACCAGGCGAATCAATAGTTTGTTTTGCAAATGACCTTAAATTGTTGTCCACTAAATGCGACTTTAAATGTCTAATATGCAGTGCCTCAACAGCTGATGTCCATTTGCGACAGCAGTTTATTTCTGGGCTCAATGATGGAAAGTTGTTATCAAAATTGATTGAAACTCATGAAAATAAATCGTTTAAACAATGTTTAGACATGGCTTGTACTCATGAACAAATTAAGGATGAAACCAAAATAATCCAGAAATCAAATCTTTCAGCAACCAGTGAGGAGCAGTTTCAAATACGTGGGAAGAAGAATGTTAAATCAGCACAAGGAGAAAATACTAAATTAGTTTGTTTCAGATGTGGAGAGAGTCACCATTTTAAGAATTTCGAGTTACCATCAGAAATTTTTTTACGTGTTATAATTGTCACAGAAAAGGTCAAATTAGCAGTGTTTGTAGGAAACAGAAGCAGAGTATGCGACAAACTGTCGATGCATTCCGAGAATCAGACGACAAAGAAATCGGTGATTTTAAAAATATGCCGTATGGTTTCGATTGGAAAGAAAATTGAGACGCCATATGCGGTATCTAAACTGTCCGATGATGCAGTTCAACCCAAAATGGTCGACAGGCCTGGCAGAATAATTTTAGACTGTACTATTGATGACAAACACAATTCCTTTGAATTAGACACGAGTGCAGCTGTAAGCACAATATCTTTACATTTGTTTAAAAAACTGTTTCCAAGTAATGTACTTGACAAAACAAGGTTATGTTTACAAACATATACTGGGGAAATTATACGTCCAGTGGGATTTGCTACGGTTGAAATTTGCTATAAGGACCAGATATCTGTTGGAAATTTGTATGTGATTCGTGGTAATGTAGATAGCATATTTGGAAGAGGATGGTTGAAACTGTTCAAAACCGGTCTTCCTATTATGAACCAATTATCAGACAAATGCCTTGATGAGGAAAAAAATGATTTCATAGGAGAAATGAAAAAGTCGTTTCCTAATGTTTTTCTTCCCGGAGCAGGGAAAGTACCGAATTATGAAGCTCATTTGCATTTGAAACCAAATTCTAAGCCCGTGTATTTACCACCTCGACCTGTTCCTTTTGCAATCAGAAAGAAGGTTAATGATGAAATAGATCGGCTAGAAAGGGAGGGAATTATCACAAAGTAAACTTATATCCCATGGGGTATCCCCGTGGTACCAATTGTAAAACCTAACAGAGACATTAGGCTGTGTGCCGATTATAAGGTATCGGTTAACAAGTTTTTGGAACCAGATCACTACCCAATTCCCACCTTAAATGAACTATTTTCTATCATGAGCGGCTGCAAATTTTTCTCAACTATATTGACATTTCGCAAGCATACTTAAATATTGTTATGGACAACAAAAGTGCCAAAATACAAGCGATCAGTACTCATAAGGGTGTATACGCAGTTAATCAACTGATGTTTGGGAAAAAAAATGCTCCTGCGGAACGGCAAAGAATCATATCTCAAGCGCTTGAGGGAATTTTGGGAGTATCAGTATTTTATGATGACATCAGAATAATGACAGGGTGTCCAGTAAACCTCCTTAAACAAATTCCCTGACTTTTCCCTGACCGATCCGTGATTTCATACAAAATTTCCCTGACCCCAAATCGACATAGATACATACACATCTATTTAACTTAACAGTAATATTATGTACTATCATGTACGTACATTATGTTATTTACAGTCAATTACAATTATTAATTACTGAACTATCAATATTTCACAAATATATTTTTATTGAGAACCGTAATAATTAAATTCAAAACTATTACCTACAATAATTATTCTTTTTAAACTATTTTATAAAAGTATAGGTAGAATTAAAAAAATATTTTAGTTAGCCTTAAGTAAAAAACAAACATATCTTTTATTTTATTGTTAAATTATAAAAATTTGCAATGCCTTGAAAAACGGCGCTATATTATAATTTCCCCCAAACCAGCATAAATTTTAGGTCTATGACTTATCTAACAAGTACTAATCGGACAATTATTTCAATAAGTTTTAAACGTTTAGGGATATTAAACTAGTTGTATGAGGTCAAAAAAGCATAAGCAAAGTATTTAGTAGATTTTTCATAATTTAGAATATTAAATAGCATGTAAACTTAACATTTAGTAATGAACAAAGTAAAGGATTTTTTGTAGCGCACCCAAGTATATAGGCCTAGTGACTATTACAAATCACAACTCACTGATGTTCTTGTTAAGATTTTCCATGTTTTGTTTCAAATTCCCTTACTTTTCCAGGTCATTTAAAATTCCCTGACTTTTCCAGGTTTTCCCTATTTTCCCTGTTGCTGGACACCCTGAATGAGTAAAACCCTGGAAGAACATAAGCAGCGGCTAAAAGAAGTTTTCAAAAGGTTGTCTGAAAACAACTTGTGGATAAACAGTAAGAAGTGTCAGTACTTTAGGGCTAAGATTATCTAGGCCTATAAAGCCTATAACCTAAGTATCTAGGCCATGAAATATCGGAGAAGGGTGTCCATAAGTGTAAGGATAAGGTAGAAGCTGTTGTTGCACCAAGGCCTAACAATAAGGAAGAACTGCGGAGTTGGTTAGGTTTGGTAAACTATTACGGACGATTTGTCAACAAACAGTCAAGCTTGCTTCAACCTTTGTATGAGCTCATAAGGAACGGAGTGAAGTTTCTTTGGACTACAGAATGTGAAAAGGCCTGGAATCAAACTTAGAACGAAATTTCGTCCGATACCGTATTAATACCATATGATCCGAGTTTGCCCATAATTTTGTCCGTTGATGCCAGTCCAGTAGGTCTTGGAGCAACTCTATCACACTCATTTTTGGATGGTCAGACTCCATTATGCTTTGCTTCCCGAGCTCTCTGATCGGCACAACAATCTTATTCTCAAGTAGACAAGGAAGCAACAGCAATATTTTGGAGTGTTGATACATTTTTCCAGAATCTGATTTCAAAACGATTCATTTTGAGGACCGACAATAAACCACTTGCTTCAATTTTCAATCCCTCAAAGGAATTGCCCCGAATAACTACCCAAAGGCTTCTCAGGTATGCAATATTTTTACAGGGGTTTGATTATGAAATTCAGCTTGTGTCATCTCAGAATAATGTAGCAGCCGACGCCCTTTCAAGAATGCCAATATTAAGAAGAAACGATGAAAACTTCATGGATGACATACACAAGGCGTGTATAAACCAAGTTAAAAGGTTAAATGACATGCTACCGGTAAATGTGAGTGAAATTCAGAGCGAAATTCAAAAAGACTTAGTTTTACAGAAAGTTTATGATTGTTTACTGAAGGGTAAACCTCGGGTTTGTAATGAGTACAAAAGACATACTAGTGAACTCAGTTTAGTAAATTGTTGTATACTCAGAGGTGACAGAGTTGTTGTACCACCATCGCTGAGGAGAAGGATTTTAGAAGACTTACATTCAGCACACATAGGAATTGTTAGAATGAAAGCGTTGGCTAGAAGCTTTGTCTGGTGGCCAGGAATTGATATTGAAATTGAACGATTTGTGAAGAATTGTAATCCTTGTCAAATTAACCAAAAAGATCCTGCCAAAGTCTGGCATCCATGGGAAACAGAAAATGCTCCATGGAGGAGATTACACATTGATTTTCTAGGCCCCATAGCAAATCAAAATATAATGTTGGTTGTGGATTCTTACTCCAAGTGGCTTGAAGTCTGTCCGATGTCTCAAATATCCTCAAAGAAAAACATAGAATTTTTGGAAGTTGTGTTCTCAAGATTTGGTTTTCCTAACACAATTGTAAGTGATAATGCCACTGTATTCACATCAGAAGAGTTTCAGACGTATCTAAGGCGAATTGGAGTTTCACATAGAACAATTGCACCGTACAACCCACAAAGTAACATTGTGGTCAGGCAGAACGTTACGTCCAAGAGGTTAAAAGAAACCTCAAAAAGGTAGTGGAACAAGGTGGTACTCTGAATGAAAAATTACTTAAATTTCTCGTTTCTCAATGTCGAACGCCCTCAACGGTAACAGGGAAAAGTCCAGTAGAACTGATATTTGGACGGAAATTCGAACTTCCTTGGATATAATGATACCTACCAGGAATAAAACACCAAATGGAACGCATGAATAAACCAGCAATTTCACATGGAAACAGAAATGAAAGATCATGGAGGAAGTTCAAGGAAGGAGACATAGTAATGGTGAGAGATTATTCAAGGCCCGGGAAAAAGGTGTGGAGAAGAGGAGTTATTGAAACAAAGAAAAAATTGGACAAAGAATTGGAAGGGTGATGTACTGTGTACAAGTTGATCAAATGATTTGGAGACGTCACATTAATCAAATTCAAAAACTAATTATTTAATTTTCACAATGCAAATCTTTCAATTTTCTTTTTACGAGGGAAGAGTTGTAGTGTTTCTAAATATGTTATTTGCAATGTGAAACAGCTCATTTTTATTTTGATGTTCATTATTATTAAAAGTAAACAGAATATTTCGAATTAATTATGTCTGAGTTTTTTAACACTTATAAATAGAAAATTTACTGAATCTGATGAACTGTTATTTTTATTTTAACTATTACATAGATTAATGCTTGAATTTTATTAAAATTTGTGTTTTTTTTCGAATAATTCGTAAACTTGTAGAGATAGAAACAAAGTTTAAATTAGAAAAATATTTAATCTTTAAAGACCTTTAATTTGATATGTCACATGAACTATGTTCTTATTTAAACATTTTTGGGTACAGGGCTACGAAGTTTTTTGAATTTGAAAATGTTGGATAAGTGATAGACAAATTGTAACTATGATCATACAACACAGTGTATGAAAGCTTATCTTGTGTTCTTTCCAATAAAATAAATTGTACGCTTGTAAATTTAAGCACTAAAGTACCACATAAAAAATTTTAAAATTTAAAAAATTTGAAAAAACCCCTGCTATGGGACAAACTATGCTATGTGGACAAAACTTAAGATATTTTCAAAATTTGTTGACCATACTGTTCAGTGTTCAAAAACCTTTAAAATGATATGTCACATAACCTATGTTGCTATTTGAAAATTTCGAGATTCGAACCCGAGACCACCATTTCCGGGCACACCCTGTATTTGAAATGCTTAAAAATAATTTTTCCATGTTCTCCACATGAGATTTATTAGGGTTACAGTTTACTGCATCGCTCTATGTCAAACGGTTCAACCACAGGAGATTGTGGCCGGGTGGTAAGAAACACCCTGTATAAATATTGTTACATATGTTAAATTAAAACTAATGCCTGAACACATACCTTTAATGTTTCTTATTGTTCTTTTTACATAACTGTAAGTCATGTCTTCGTATGACTTAAAAAAAGTTGCTGAATCAGTCTCTTTTGTGTTCCGGAGGTAAGCATATTTCTGTGTTAATATAAAACCATATTGAACTAACCTAATTCGTTCTAGACTATTTCTCACTAGTTTATATGCAGGTTGTATGTTTTACCCTATATAGAGCTGATTTCACTCAGCAAATTGACATGCCTTTCAATAACCTTAACTACTATGTGAGTATCGTTTTATAATCAAATAATCATTTATGAGTATTGAACACATTTCTATTATCTCTTTGACTACTAACTTTATAGCTTAATGTTAGTAGGAGAGGACTTTCCTCTCCAACCTCAGGACTCCGTCCCACTCGCCTCCAAAATTCACATGTTATTTGTATGGAGCTATATTAATTTATTGAATTATTTGATTAACAACTGTTAAATAAAACCAAATTGAATAAAATTGTGGTAGGCTAAACTTTTAAAATTAAAATGTAAATTATACATAACATCAACTGTTCTAAATTGAATATTAGATTAAATAATTGTTATATAGATCAAATCGGGATATATATTTATTTCCCGATTGAAATCAGTTTGTTCTCTTAAATAAAACAGTTTAAGTAAACAAATCTGTAAGTCTACTTTTAGAGGGTACAAATTACTGTAGTTGACTCTGAATCAGTAAAATCTCGGGTTACTCGGCATATTTAGCCATGTCCTATGAACTGGCTATGCATTTAGTCAAATTAAATTGTACATTTTCTGATTAAAATCAGTTTGTTCTCTTAGATTAAAAAGTTTAAAACTCTAGAGAAATCTGTAAATCTACTTTTAGAGGGCACAGTACTATATTTGACTCTGAATCAATAAAATATTGTGTTTCTCAACATGTTTAGCCATGTCCTACGATCTGGATAAGCATGCTTTAAAACAAAATTGTTAGTTTTTCGATTGAAAACATTCTCCTAGATAACAAAGTTTCATAGTCTAGAAAAATCTGCAAGTCTACTTTTATAGGGTGCAAAGTATGGTAATTGACTCTAAATCATTGAAATATCGTATTTCTAGCTATGTTTAGCCATGTCCTGACATGGCTATACATGTGTTCAGATGAAATTGTATATTTTCCCACTGAATACAGTACGTTCCTAGATAACGAAGTTTCACAGTCTAGAAAAATCTCCAAGTCTACTCTTAGAGGCCGTAAATTAACCAATTTGATTTACTCGCAGAGATTAAAAATCTAGCTCTACCTGAGGATGAAAGAGGTGAGATAGAGCAAAAAGTCATAAGGCCAAAGTTGTAGATCGTCTCAAATCAGGTACAGAAAATTGTACTCGTTTTGCTAAAGAACCGTTCATTTAGCCATTACAGTCCAATTAGAGAAACGCTGTTTTTGGCATTTAGAATATTTAACACTAAAAAACTACCATCTTTGATTTAGAACTTTTCGAAATCCCTTCTTATTGCACATGTACAACATAAGACCTTTGACTCTACAAAATTTAAGCCTCGAAGGCTTAGTACTTTTTTAGTTACAGCGATCAGTGAATGCATGAATGAGTAAGTGAGCCTTTTAAAGGTATATACTAGGAGACACCCCTGCACGCTTCACGTGCCAACGCCGTTGTCACTCGCTAAGCTCGTGAGAAAAGCTCTGCCTGCGACCTTACCTTAAGGGCCTTTGTGGAACTCGGCCTGTGGCCTTATGGTGGAGCTCAGATTACAGCCTCGCCAAGAAGCTCTACTGCAGGCCACTTTGTGAAACTCTGCCTATGGCTTCGCGGGGAAAAGTTCGGCCTGCAACCTCACCAGGACACTCTACTACAGTCCCATTTAGGGATCTCAGCATGTTGCCTTGTGTTGAAAACCTAAAACCTCACCAGGATTCTTAAGCAGTATTCCATGAATTTTGGTTTTTGGGGCAGTGGAGTCCATGAACATAGTATTTTCTAAAATCTGATGGTTTTTAGTAATTAAGAGAAGAATGTCTTTAATTTGATACCACACTTGGGTGCATTAGTTAAACATTATCCAATTTTGGCTTTTGGAGCATATTTTTTATTTGGGGGGGTGGGGGGGGGAGACAGAGGCCTTGAACATCGTATCTTCCAAAATTTAATGGTATAATGTGATTTAGGAGATAAATATCTATAGTTTGACACCCCACTTAGATGTTTTATTTTAGTATTATCCTTTTTTAGTTTTATGGGATATTTTTGTGTTTTGGGAGCATTTACCCCTTATTTTTTCACCTTTTCAAAATCTGACGGTATATTTGGATTCAGAAGAGAAATAGCTTTAAATTGATACTCCACTTGAGTAGATAATATAAGTTTAAAAAATGTTTATACAGTAGACTCTCGGTTATCCGAGGTAATTGGGACCGAGACCACCTCGGATACACAAAAAACTCGGATAATCCCGAGATGGGTTGTACTGATAAGAAAAACGCGTAAATATCGATAACTGTGTTACCATTAACATACTAATAGTACAAACTAATAAACTAACACATATAACTATATAAAATACAAAAAAATTTACCTTAATCAGTAAATATTAATGTTTGAAAAAGTCTTTGATTGACTTTTGCGTAAGTTTCGTGCCTCTCTTTGATGCCGCAATGTTCCGCCAACATTGAAAATGGAGGACATCGAATGGAGTTGATTCCTCTTGTTGCTCAACGTATGCGAGTGCTCCTTCAAGTAACTTCAATCCCTCGGAATGAGTAATCTTTGGAGTAGCATCATCTGTGTCTTCATCTTCTTCTTCTTCATTATTGTTTTTGTTTACAATGAGATCGGCAATTGCGTCGTCTGACAATTCCATTTCTTCGTCTCCATTAATCCAATTGATTACATCTTCATTTATGATTGGTTCTTCAACTGGTAAATGATTAACTAGGTTGGCTAAATCGACTACACAGTCGTCAGTTTCCTTTTGCGTGTCGTTTGTTTTGTGCTTTATTTGGAATATGTTTTTCCACGATTTTTGAATCGTGGACACTTTTACGTCGTCCCACGCAGATGCAATCCAATAAGCAACGTCTTTGACAGTGATTTTCTTAAGTGCATCTGTTACTGTCAGTCCTTCATCTAACTTGGCTAGCAACACTTTGAGAAGCCTTCGTCGATAGTTTCTCTTCATTGCTTCCAAAACACCTTGGTCTAGGGGTTGGATGAGCGATGTCACGTTGGGTGGAAGAAAAACTGCTCTTATTTGACCACTAACTAAGTCACTTGCATCCGGATGAGATCGCGCGTTATCTAGCAACAACAATGCTTTCTGGGGCAAGTTTTTCTGCTTTAAATATGCCTCAACAACTGGGACAAAATCGTTAAAAAACCATGTTTTAAAAATGGTACAGTCCATCCATGCATTTTGTTGGTTTTTGTAAACTGTTGGCAAGCAATTTACTTGAACATTTTTGAATGCCCTTGGGTTTTTGGCTTTCCCTATTAATAGGGGTCTTAATTTTAATGAACCGGAAGCATTGTAGCAGTTCATGATTGTCACTCGCTCTTTACTTTTTTTGTAACCGGGTGCATTTGCTTCATTTTTAGCTGCTAACGTTTTCGATGGAAGCATTTTGTAATTGAGCCCGGTTTCGTCACAATTAAAAATTTGATCTGACGTAAGTCCATCATTTAAGATTATGGTTTCAAGTTTTGAATAAAAACTGTCAATTTCAGATGGGTCGGCAGAAAGCTTCTCACCACAAATATTTAATTGTCGGATGCCATATTTTTTCTTCCAGGTATCCATCCATCCTTCACTAGCACAAAAATTTTCCTCCCCATCCTTAAATTTCCTATGAAATTCAAGAGCTTTAGCTTGGAGCATGGGTCCACTTATAGGGCTGCCCATACCTCTCAACTGCGAAAACCACAAGTATAGCGCTTCCGATGTTTGACCATGATCTCCTTTCTTCATTGTCTTCCGCCTTAAGCCACTCCCACTACTCGCACTTTGGTTAACCCACTGTTCGATTTCTTTCTTCTTTCGTCTCCAATCTCCAACAGTCACTTCACCGACACCCAACTCTGCAGCAACCTTCTTTATAGATTCGCCTTTTTCTAACCTTTTAATCGCATTTAATTTTGTTTCTAAGGAAACCACTACTCGCTTCCGCTTTAAACTCATTTTGCACAGTAAGATTCTCTTTCACACACACAAAAATGAACTTATAAAAAATAATTAAACGTATGAGACAAAACTAAAAACCACTTATTAAATAGGCCTACAAACTAAGAAACATTAAATTAAAACACTTAAAAATTAACCGGTTTTAAAATACTGTAATACGCCGTTACTTTGGAACAATAAAAATGCAGCAAACAACCACGTTAGATAGACAACTCAGACTGACTGACGAGGACGACTGACAAAATTAGAACAATTCTGCAATAAACTCAGTTCCTAATAAAAGGGGGTGGGTTGACTTCCGAGAACTCCGGCTCGACCTAGCAGCGACCGGTAGAGGCATTCCTGATGCGTGAATCGCTATATTCGCGTAAATTCGCATCCACACGCATTTAATCTCTACGATAACCAACACGGTTGTGACCCGCCCTCTCCGACTTTTGCCTCGGTTAACCGAGGGCTCGGTTAATCTAGGCTCGGATAATCACGAGTCTACTGTATTTTGAAAAATTTCAGTTTTTGAGGCCCTGATACCCCACATTTTTAAGATTTTAAGCTGAAATTCATATATAATGTGCACATTTGTTACTTGTGTAGAACTGTGCAGGTCTGAAAATTTTACTTAAGCTTTTTCTCAAGTTAGGTCATAAAAACTCCCCTTTTGTGATTTTCCCATAAGAAATACATTAGAGCCTTTTTGGAGCCTATAAAAACCGCCATCTTATTTATAAGTGAAAAAAGTAAACTTTTGTAGATTTTGATGAAGGTTTAAGACAGAGAGCTTCAATTCAAGTATATGTTGGGGGTAGGACGCCGGGAAGTGCCTCAACATTTAGTGTCAATCAATTAATTTATTACATCGAGCTTTATAGTATATAGATTGTAAAAACATATTATTTATTTTAAAACTACATTACATACTACAGAATCACGTAGCCATACAAAGGTTTTCAAAGCTTCTTCAATAATAGGTAGGGGAGTGGTCCATGACTCAAATCCGTTCTGAATTTATCTGCCACAACACTTGGTTACAAAACAATTTATCGTATTCTAGCGAGTTCTGCTACAACAATAAATCATTGCTTGTCAGCCAAAGGGTTAAATATTGCATCATTTATACCCCTTCGTTTAAAATATTAAGGTCTCATTTAACCAAAAAATAAAACAAGTCTTAAAATTCTAAAATAAAATATTGATCAAAGAAAATATCATTCTAATATAAATTCATCCACTAGTATAAATTCCATGTAAAGAGGTAATTAAACTTAATTTAGGAGAATCTAACATTTACTATGTACAGATTATAAACTCAATTTATGTGTTATATTGAGCTATACAATATTCACTACTGAGTGTTATGGCAAAATTAAGATTTTGATTTTTCAAAAGTCTGCATCAAAATATCTGTGTCGCTTTAGAAAATTAACGACTACAGTAGGAAAATAGCTAGAAAGGCTCCTGAAATCTGATGTAGTAGATCTAACATAATATTCTCAGAAGAAGTAGATCCATTTAAAAATGCAAAAGATTCCAGTCAACCTTAGGCATCCACTTAAAGACTACCAGGTTTCAGCCTAAAACTCACATCAGTTATCTATCTGTTCTAGTTGTTACACTTCAACTTACATCAGACTTGAAAGAAGGCAGTTGATTGGTGTGTTGGCCAGACTGCTTCCGTTGTTTAATGATCTCCAGGTAACTGTGTATTAGAGACAACTGCTGCCACCAACGAGACATCTGACATTCCTCTTGACCCACGTTGCATTCTATTATCTGAACAATTACACCTCTACTGAAATCTCAATCTTGAGGATATTTTATTACATTTTAAAGATTTTATAGTTCATACTTAAAATTTCAAATGCAGTGGACTCATACTATCTGGATCAATGAGGTAGCAAACCAATTTGGATAGCATTAATTTTGAATATCCAAGAGATCAAGGTTAGGTTGTCCATGCAATGATTATGACCTGGAAAACATCAACAACTCCTAAATTATCCGTACAAGATGCTGCCTTCACTTTTATAATTAGGGATGGACGAGAGGATATTTTTAGGTTCGGGAGGGAAACGAGAGGGAAATTAATTTCCTCCCAAATTTCAGGAGGGAAACGGGAGGAAAATTAATTTCCTCCCAAATTTCGAGAAATTTTCAGAGGAAATTTTTCCCAGCTTATCATACATTAATTTTCAAACTTAGTAGATAAAACAAATAAACCAAATCATTTTATAGTAATAATAATTAATTGGTACGTGATCTAGTAGGAAATTCAACCATTAATGTTAAGGCACATTTATGTACTCCTTATTTTATTAAATCTTTTTTATTTTTTGCCTGCTATCCACAAAACAGAAAAAAATCAAACAGGTTTAGACTAAACCAGGGGTCGGCAACTATATTTTGGTGGGGTCCAGATATATTAAAAAATAAGTTTGGGGAGGTCCAGGGAAAAAACTAAGCGATACGCCTTATACGCTCCCGTCGAGGGAATCGATTAACGCTAAAATCAATATTATTGATTATTGAATATACAAGTTTGGGTTTTGACTATCATACATAAATAATATTAATGTTCATAGAAGAGTAACAACTTAAATAACAACAAACCAAAATATTCAAAACATTGTAATATCTGATTTCAAAAATGAGCTAAAATCCTAACATAACCTAAATAAGAAGGTCTACTAGATTTACCTCTTGCAGAGAGTTACTAAGTTTCCCACTTGCAATGCACTTTCAATGGTGAATTATGCATTGCTAAGATAGTAGTTACGCATTCTTTTCTTTGATTTACTTTGCAAGCCTCCTTTCTTTGCCGACCATAGCCGTGGCCCCATCAGTTGGCAGAGACACCATTTTATCGTAACTAATGTTTGATTCCAGAACCAGAATGGCATGAAGTCATCAACAGTCTGGAATACATTTTCTCTACGAGTCTGGCCTTTAAATGGCAAGACTGCAAGCAATTCATAAAATCTCAACAAAATAGACATTTGTTCGTCAACAATATCACATGATTCATTTAGTGCTGTGGCGTAGCAAGGCGCCTTTCATAGATGTTCTAGCAAACTCCTTTTATCGCCTGCAGCCAATATTTCGGTTCTTCTTGTATTGCTTTTAGCCGACGATGACCTTGAAATGTGCCAACAACATCCTTTTTATCTTCATACGGTCTCTCCTAGCATACATTATTTTACTATCTCAGAGTTTTAAAATGGCTTCTGATGTTTATTGAGCGTCCAACATACATGCAAAGCTGAGAATGTAGATTTTCCTTGCTCGCTCAAACTTCGAACTAGTACGGATGTATCATTCTTCAAGCTCGTTTCTTACTGGATATATAATTATAAGATAATGTTATAAGATGAAACAAACTCTCCAGTAAATAATTTTTTTAATTTCGTTAGGCCTTTCGGTAACAAATTTACCATCTTCATACACACAAAGTGTGTTTGTAGTTTATTTTTTTGTAAAAAGCTAAATATTACTTGAAACTTTCTTGGCGAGCTTCACTTCCCATAGGAAAATTTTGATGAAACTGCTAATGGGTCGTTTCACGCCTCTTTAAATTCGTACTTTTATTATAATATGAGCGATAGTTTTATTGCATAATAAACAAACTGGAACAGCGTCAGGTCTATCAGGAAGCGTAAAACAATACTGATCATTCGGTCAAAAATTTATATTTTCACTATCAACTTTACGCTTTTTATGATCCATATCGATAAAAAATAAAAATCAGGAGCAGCGACAATAATTACTAAATAATTTGATGTACAGTACTAATGAGGCTGGGCAAGGTAAGATACGGTGGTATTGTCAACTCGACGGTGACAATCAAACTTAGGAAAAGGCTTTTTAAAATTATATTTATAATTTATGTGATTGAGATATTAAAATATTTTTGGCGGGCCAGCCTTTGACCTTCCGCGGTCCGGACATGGACCGCGGTCCGCCAGTTGCCGACCGCTGGACTAAACAATAACAGATTACACACTTAATAAACAAAGCAATCTTATTTGATATAACTGAATTAAAATTGTAACAAGCGAAATAAAAGAATGGTAGTTACATATTACATGCCAATTTTAATTAAAATCATCATAAAAACTAGACATGGATGAATTCTTCAATTATAACTAAATTATAACTAGGAACTGAAGTTGCATACAGAGCCAGCATCTTGGCAGTCCCTTCCTTAATCCCCCCCCCCCAAATCCTCACGGATAAACTTAGTAATTATTACTGCACGTGTATTGACTATTGTAGAGATGTGCATTTGTTTTAATTCTAATAATAACTGCCGCTGTAGTCATAAGAAAGCAACCTCTATTTCTTCTCTGTGATTGTCAACTAATCACAACAGACCGTCGATCTGGTTTATCTGGTAGTTCCGATCACGGTAGCGAAGCTTTTGGGCAAAAGCTGGATCAAGTGATTCTACGATTCAGGCGTCATCGCCAAACACAGTCAATTGCTTTCAAAATTGTCGCTTTTCAAAAAAAATTGATTTTGTATACGCCATAAAAAGTGGATCTGTAGTTATTTTATTCAGTGATATAATAATGGTTATAATAAACCGGAAATAAGCTGTGAAATATAATCAAATTTGTAAATCTAGATGCCAAAATACCGGTAGTTTAATGGATCGATAGTAATAATTTAATAATTGTGCACCTAAATATAAATTTAAAAGTCGTTTACGATCAATTATTTATAAGAAATTATGATTGGTAATGAATGTGTGCAACTCGAAACTACTTCGATACATAGAAAGATAATCATTTCATCACGAGGAATTTCTGACGTATTGGAGTGACAACGGTATACGTAATCAGCAAATGTATGCCTAGCCAGACGAGATGCAATCTGAAATATCAGCTAAATTCCTTATCCTACCAAACATCCACTCTCCCGTGCCGTACCGTGTCCGGGGTAGGCTTTCAAACCTACAAAGACTTGCCTGCATGACAGGGGCCTTTAGGTCGACCCCTTCAATTGCACTGGAGGTTCTTCTTAACCTGCCGCCCCTTGATCTCTTCATTATTGGGGAGGCTCGGGCGGCGGCTTACAGGCTTCAACTGACTGACCACTGGAGGGGGTCCTGTACAGGTCACTCCTCAGTGGTCAATCTAGTAAACGATGAGGTACTCTCAATGAAGTCTGACTTCATTGGGACTAAGTATCTTTTCACCAGACCCTATAATGTGGATTTCAGGTCGAGGGAGTACTGGGACGGTGTTAGTAGCCCGGTTTCTTCTCATGACCGAATTGTATGGTTCACAGACGGGTCAAGAATGGGCAACAGAGCTGGATTTGGTGTCTATACTGGCGACCCTAGGACCAACGCTAGCGTGAGCCTGGGAGCGTATGGCACCGTTTTCCAAGCTGAAGTCGCCATACGGTCAGCGCAAACCATGAGAGGGGTTTGCGGGAAACAAATCCACATCCTCTCAGACAGTCAGGCGGCCTTAGGGGCTCTTGACTCCTGGAAGGTTTCGTCTGGTCTAGTCTGGGAATGTGTGGAGTCCCTCAGCATCCTGGGTTTAAGAAATCAGGTCTTGCTGGAATGGATCCCAGGACATAGGGGATTAGAAGGCAACGAGCAGGCCGATGCCTTGGCTAGGGAAGGTGCTATCAAGCCCTTCATTGGTCCTGAGCCGGCCTGCGGCGTTTCGGCTGCAGCTGTCAAAACAGCAATCAAAAACTGGGTCAGCGCCAGACATCTGGAAAGATGGCGGCGGTTCCCAGGGCAAAGACTCGGCAAGGTTCTTGTCAGAAATCCTTCCCAGAAGTTAACAAAGTCACTTCTTGGGTTGAGTAAATTGCACGTCAAGCTGGTGGTGGGACTCATCACCGATCACGGTAAATTCCGGAGGCATCTAAGAACAGTGGGACTCTTTACGGAGGATCCCATCTGTCGCCTCTGTGGGGAGGACGAAGAGTCGGCAGAACACATTGTCCTGGAGTGTGAGGCTCTTGGTGCCAGGAGAAGAGTACTTTTTGAAGGCTCACCTCTGGGACAGTCGGAAATTACTAATCTAGTGAAGAAGCTCCTTGACCTGGTCAAGGATTGCCAGCTTTACGACGATTAGGCATCGGGATTGGCACAAAAAGCCTCAGGCTTCATTGCAAGGGCTGGCTGTACATCCCCTTTCAATCTAATCTAATCTAATCAGCTAAATGCCAACTGGCAACTGGTGATACAAAGTAGATTTGTGCAGCTAAATTATAAATTTATGAAATATACACAAGAAGTATGATAATGTTTCGGTTCAATAAAAATTATGTTCCTTATTGCTAAATCCGTCCGTTTTATAATCAGAAGAGATTTGGATTGAATTGTTTTGCATTTAACATCGACGTAGTAGTAACAATTATGATCAGGGAACCGTTCACTGAGTTTACAAATCAAAATTATCGTATTGTAATACATTTTACACTTCATCTGTGTTACTTTCTAATCTAGTCAGGAAACCGATCGACAGTTTGACAGAAGAAAATATCGTATCCCTGCAAATGTTACATGCACATTTGGCGATCTAGTGTTCACAAACAAATTATTAATTGACATTCGCTACGGATATATCTACTTATTTTTTATTCAATTAAAAATAAATTAATAATGTTACATCGCACGATACTTGAACGCCATCACGATATTTTATATGATATGATACGATATTTTCTTCTGTCAAATCATTGGATGATTCCCTACTCAGAGTAAACACCAAAACGGATCACAATCACCTCACAGGAAATATACGATAATTTCAATTCAGAAACGAGCAGAACGGTTCATTGTATGTACATGAGAGAAATGGACTTTTGCCATGGAAAGGAAGATTTATTGTTTTGTTGGACAGTAAAGTGACCTGTTCTCGGGAGCAGTTTGATTCAATGATTTTACGTTACTGACAAACATTGGAATATAGGCCCACTCAGTTTTCGTTCATTATCATTTGGGTTTCGGTCAACAGTTCTGTCCTATACTAGATTTGTTTAGTTGGATCATAGATCTCGGTAACTTGTTCGACTTTAATAGTTTTTTCTGAGCATCGTGATCCGGATATCTCGTTCACTTAGATGAGCCTTGTCAAATGAACGGGTCGTGAGAACGTCACATCTACGTTCGACCCCAACTGTCGACTCCGACTGTCAGTCACTACGTAACTTCACTGCCACACTATAAGCAATAAATTACATTCCACAGTAATCGAGACACAAGCCTATCATAATTTTATTAATCTTTCATTTTAATTTATATTGATTGAAAAAATCCGAACTTGACCATGAATGTCGATTATAACCGTGTTGTTGAGATCGAACTATTTAGTTGGTTACATCTTAGAAAAACTCTCGAATGGAATTCCTGATCGTAACAAAATTTCCTTCTTGCAGGACGAGAATTATAATTTCCCGGGGAATTCCCGAAATTTCGAGACGTCCATCCCTATTTATAATTAATTTATCATCATAATATGTCGATTCTAATCATAATATAAATTCCGGGATTACCAGAACAAATAACTATGTGCGAGAAATATGGTGCCTGGTGCAACATTCTATAATTACAGAAGAGGTAGAAAATATAATGTTAAGCTCAATAAAGGGATTGAGAACTCAGCATTCATTCATTTGCAACACATGTATACTGCTCTACTATTATGTCATGCATTTAGTAGTGGAAAACTACCTGATTTTACCACAGGCAAAACAAGCAACATTTATTAAATTCCTTCTGAATTGGAAGGATTCCAGATATTCCCAATCTGAATACCTGCAATCTTCGGTTTTCGTTTTCAACTTCTAAATTCAACCCCTATTTATTGAAAATATTTGAATTTTTCTGGAGTCTACATGGTCTAGCTTAAGGTGGTTCGGCCGGCATTAAGGACAATTGAATTTTGCTCACAGCACTGGCTGTACGTCTGACCGTGAGACACACACAGACACTCAACCCCTCTCCCTACCCGTCTATATAATTATAGGAACTCGTTTAAGCGCAATCCTGCAGGTCGGGTGCTGTACATGTGCGTAGCAATTGGATTGTATCCTGGTAAAAGTACATTCACCAACTGAGTATATAAAGTTAATCAATTTGTAAATTGTGTGATATTAAAAAGCATAAGATGCCAAACACGACATGGTATTTCTCGTCGTCATAAAATAAAAACAAACATATAACATTAATTATTTTGAGAAGGATCAGCTGATAATCACCGGCTATTGATTTGTCATTGGGCTATTAATTAATTACACTTTCTAAGGAATTGTCGGCCTTTGTTTGTAACAATGACTACATTCGCTCATCTACACTCATCACACTCATTCGAAATCCATATCTTGACGATCGGCGTCTTATGAATAAATAAATAAATTTAAAATCAAATTTGCTAATTTGCAGTTAAATTACATAATTTAAAATAAGTGATGAGCAAGACCAGTCCTGTGAGGGTCTGTTCTTAAAATTTGGGAATAGTCGGAAAAATAGTTTCTTAATTCTGAATGTATCAAGAAAGCCCAAACTCGCATCTTTGAGTTGATGTAATTATAACTATAAACATAATTTTAATGAAAGAACTACATGGGAGGCATTTAATAGCTGATATAAAGTCATTGAAATCGAAAAAAATATAAAATTTTGTTTGGCCAAACAGCTTTAAATTTCAACATTTTATGTCGCTCATAAGTGGGTAAACAATTATGTTAGTGAGTGATTCCAATCCAGCTTTACATTAGAGTGAATCTGGGACACCCAACACTCGTTATGCTCATGGGGAAGCTCGGCCTACAACCTCGCCGGGATTATTGGCCTGTATCACAATGAATTTTAGTATTTGGGGCAGTGGAGCCAATAAACATGGTCTTTTCTAAAATGTCGTGGTATATTAGGAATCAAGAGTAAAAGACCCTTAACCCTTTCCACTCGTGTCGGGCACCAGCCAACACAGCAACAATGTCACTTGTAACCGTTAGCGCTCACTTGTAGGACCTACGCCACTATGCCACAGACCAGTGCCTCTATTAAGTTGCACGTTAAAAAATACCAGCCTGAGCTGGATTCGAACTGACGATCCTCAGCGCTGTACCTGGCCACAGTACAACGCCTTAGAACACTCGTCTGTTTCAACACCGACTGTAACTCTGTATTATTGCATTAATAGACCATGAGAGTATTGTTATTTAATTTAATTACGACGTTATTAAAAAAATTTAAATATATGATAGTTGTATTAGAGTAAAAATTAGCCAAATTAAATCCAAGTGGAAAGGGTTAAACTGATACCTAATCTGTTAGTTTTACATTACTCATTTTTGGGTTTTGAGGCATGATTTTGATTTGGGGAGGGGGGAGGGAGCGCCCATAAACGTTCTCTTCCAAAATATAATAGTATATTCATATTTAGAGGATTAATACTTGTAGTAAGATATTCAACTTGGCCATTTTATTTTAAATACCACCATATTTTTGTTTTTTATTTTTTTATTATTGGGGCATATTTCCTATATTATTTGCCCATTTCTAAATCTGATGGTACATTTTGATTCAGGATAAAAATACCTTTAATTTGACACCCCACTTGATTGAATAACATCAGTAATAAAGTAATTTACATTTTAAACAGTTGTAGCTTTTTGGGCCCCAATACGCCAATTTTTTTAGTTTTTATACTGAAATTTAGGTAAAAAGTGCACATTTGTTACCCTTGCAGACATGTCAAGTTTTGAAAATGTTACTCAAGCGTTTTCTTAAGTTACGTCAAAAATCTATTTTTCTGCGATTTTCCTATGAGATATACATTAGAGCCATTTTGGAGCCTAAAAAGCCGACATCTTGCTTATGAGTAAAAAAATTAAATCTTTGTGAATTTGCCTTGAGGTTTCAGACTGAGAGCTTCAACTCAAGGATAGGACGACGGGAAGTTCCTCAACATATGTGTCAGTGAGTCATTACATTGAGCTTTACTGTAAATAGATTGTTTGAACATAACACTGTACTAACTGAAACAAACATCTATAGGACAATATTTTTATAATATACATATACTTTTAGGTATTACTTTTGATTATAAAAATACTTTTATTGTTTGAAATTACAAATAACCTTTTTCCGGGAAAAAAGTGAATTAAAATTGACATAATTAGTTTTTTTTTTAACTATTTCATATAGCACACTATGAATTTTTCAAGTTTTTTTTCTCAATATACTCATTTAATTGGCTAACTTTGAAAGTACTAAAAAAATTTGTTTGGGGAAAAAAGCCTGCGAAAAGTAAAGTTTTACCAAGAGGAAAAATAGAAAAATGTTGTCTTTTACTATAATATAGCATTGTGGATACCGGTACTCAAATTGTGCGGAATTTTGTCCTGATCAAGAATGTGCCAAGGGTTTTATATTAGCACCAGAAAAGTGGCTATTTGGATAAAGTTATGTTTATATAGGTTAGGTTACATTTTGTAAGGTTGGGTTTAGAAAGGTTAGGCTGGCTTCATTAATTATTTTTTTATAACTTTACATAACATAACCTAACCAAAACCAAACAACATAACCTAACCAAAACCTAACATAACCTTACCAAAACCTAATACAACCTTACCAAATCTAACAACCATACTGAATCCAGCACATTTCAGGCTCTAACACACTTAGTAATTTTCCAATTGTAAAACTATTGCCATATTTGTGATCAGGACGCAATTTCACTTAATTTGAGTGCTCACAATAATAAATTTACACCAATAATGATAAATTGGTGTACATTTTTCCGTTTTTCATTTCCAAGATTTCCTGGCCTTTTCCCTCAAACATTTTTTTAGTCCTTTCAAAGTTAGCTCATTATATACGTGTTTTGAAAAAAATTAAGTAATCTAACAGTTATACATTCAACATTTCAAGATGATCTTGTTGTTTCAAAATTGGTGTAGTTTTATTTAGACATAGTTTTATTTGGGTTACTTGAAAATAATAGCCAAATAAATATAACTGTAGACCTTGATAGTACAGAGAAAAAAATTGGTCACCACAGTGGCTATGAAAGCAATCTCATAAAAATTTATCATTATTATTTTATTCAAATATTAGGAACTCAAGAAAATGATAATAATACATAAAATATACTAATTTGTAAGAATAAATTATATTTATAAAAATGTAAAAACCCAAACAAAAATTCAGAAACTCAACAATAACCAAAACAAATGTTGGACACACTTATTAGCTATAATAGCACATTTATTTCAAGGAATAATTGTTACTAACCTATCACACAACACTTAATTTATAATTATAAAACAATAAAAAGAAGTAGATTACATAGAAGTATAAGTAAGTACACAGAAGATCTCTTGTTGTCTAAATGGGAAAGCAAGATGGCTGACTCAACTTCAGACAAAAATATGAATATTTGACGACTTAGCAGCCACGTCATAGTGGTCATAACCCATAAAGGAATGAAATATAATATGGTGTTCCGTAATTCAACACGCATCCGATGGTATATGAATCACATCAGTTGCTATGAATGTTCGTACTCTAAAAAATACCTTATCCATGGGTTTGCCAGTTTCAACACCACAAAAGTCAACAGAACACTCGTTGATAACCAGTTGAGGGTTAAAACAAGTTTTCAAGATTTTTTTAAACATTCATTCTTCTTCAAGCACACCCTTATTTATAGAGTCCATTATCAGTACACTACAATATCATCAACCTCAGATGGCCATAAAACCAAATGGCTCTCAACCTTTAACGCTTGCAAATGCCTCTTACAAGATCTGGTAGATTATTCCAGAGTTGACCACCAGAAATTTTAAGTTATTTAGAGTAAATAGAATTTCTGTAAACAAGAACTGACAGCATTGAAGATATGCAACATATATTTCAATTGCTGGTCTCGGGGGTAAAAGATAAACGTTCAGACAAATGATAATTATTGTATATAGTGGAATGGAATGGAGTAAGAATGTAGACCTGATAGACGATTCATTTTCAAGAGATGTAAGTGATTGATTGATAATTGATGTGATCAAGCAGCCTAAGGTTAAAATAAATGAAGTTACAATAGTTGTTGGCTCGTTGCTATATATCCAAATACTCAACCATCGCTGAATTAGTTAAATACATTTCTGTATTGAGTAAGCTATACATTAAGCAAACATTTTCTATTTGATTAAGATTTAATTTGCTATGTAGTTGAAATAAAATGAAATTAATTAAATGATTATTGATAAATAAAATGATTGTATGAAAGTACAATAATGACTTTATTGTACAATTATGTTACAATTGGCGAGGTTAGGACTAAAAAGCCCTCTCTTACACCAAATCATAATTACCATAATGTAAATAAGTGATAACACAAAATACTATTCTAGTGTGCAAAATAGAATAAAATTACAAGATTGTATTAACACAAAAGAGAAATTCATTAACATATAATGGTCATTACAAAAAATAGTAGTTGCATCTATGTAAACAATCTTTGGGAGTGGATTTGTCGAACCATTCTATACATTTCTTATTTAGTCTTCACCAATTTTAGAGTGTTTTGAGTGTATTGTTAGGCTATATTTAAAAATAGTTATTTTTTAGGTTACTTCGATTGACCAGATCAATCACATTTTAAACAGATATTTAAAAACTGTATTAAGTTAATAGAGTTGTACCATATATTTGTAACTCGCTTTGTTTCTATTAATAATAAGACTATTTTGTGTGCAACTTCACACGTATGGTGGTAATCACAAATAATCAATATATTTGTGATTACCACCAAGTAACTGTGAGTAGGCTATAAAGTGGAGTGATTAGTGAGGCCACAAACTGCAGGTGCTAAGTAGAGAAAGTGAAGTCAAGGTTGTGGGATCTGCTGGCACAACTACGAACTTTACTAATGTGATAACTAGAGAGAGAGAGAGAACCAAAATTATATCCCAAATAGTGCACCTTTCACAAGTAATGAATTTTTTCTAAACCACAACAAATGCATATTGCTATTCCTGGGTTAAAACTTAAAAATAAATATAAGTTTACCAAATATGTATCCGCCTGTGATATAGGCACCTCGTACGATGGTTGCTGCCAATTTACTTCCAGAAAACACTTAGAATTTTTTGCCATTCCTGGGTTGTCTTTAATGCTGAAAACACAACTAACAGCCGAACTTCTCTAAAAAAGGAAAACAAAATGAAAGAGATAATTATTACTTTATTAAAAAATAAAGCATTTTACATTGAACTAAACCACAAAGTTGATAAAATGAAAGTCTCTTCATTCACGTCGGTGTGCAAATTATACATTGAATAAAGATTATCTTATATCAACTAGAAAGACTGGAAGTTTTATGCTGGGTTTAACTTATTTGCCTAGTTATTGTGCTTTGACAATTTTGACTGATTCCCACTGTTATATGTTTATATTGTATAATAATATTAAACCATAATAATAAAATACAATACATTTACAAACCAATCAGATAGTTGACAACTTTAATATTGTTGCACTTATAACAAATAATAAAGAAAGATCAGAATAAAACAGTTAAATGTTATCATTCTCAGAATGTTTATACATGTTGTAAAAGTTTGCCAAAACTATACGGCTGTATTCTTGAAGCTTAATTTTTTTAAATTTATTTCCTGGTATAATGTACTTAGTATGCATTTCAGGAACTTTCTGACATAGTATAACATCATACAAGTATAAATTATATACAACCATAATTTCTAAATGTCTAAAATGGTCCCACAGTTGGTTTCTGAAAATTACTGCTCTCTTTTGTAATTTATGAATTTGTTATAAATTACTACTCTTTGTTGGCCTTGTAAGCAAATCCCAAATATTATTTGTAACTCTTATATAATCGAAGTGGATCATTTTTAGTAGATTGCTAAGAAAGGTTTTTTTTTAAATAAAAATTGACCAGATTTAATGTTTTTCTAAAATGTTATTTATGTGAAGAGCTCAAGAGTTATAGATACAGGTTATGTGGACTATAAGAAAATAAGCAATAGTAAGCATACGCAGATAGCAAATTAAGACACCAGTAAAAATATAAAATGTATACATGGCTCATATTTAGTAACTTAGATTTGATTTAAAAAATATTATATCACTTTATAACCCAACCGTCAATACATTAATTACAAAAACAATTGTAATACATACAGAATAACATTTATGTAAACTTCATACATATACTAAAACAAATTGAAGTAAGTAAAAGAATAATAAAAGTTACATCAAATATAGCAATTAATAGTCTGGACATATTGGAGCACAATAAACTAATATTACCTTTATACTTTAAAAAATAATTTGCAAAAGTGAAATTAGTCTATAAAAGTTTTTATTTACCTTGTACCCCTCTGCCACTTTGAAAGTTTTCTCAAAACTATCAATCATGTTCTTGATGGGTATTTTTTCAGTTTGCATAGAGTGAGCCAATGCCCACATTGTAGTATTGTATTTTAATTCACTCCCATCATTTGTTATATCAACTCCCATCAAAAATGTTCTTTTTTCATCAACTGCATTTGTTAAAATCCAAACAGGAAGAGGTGGATTTTTGTGCAAACTGATAAATGATAAACACCTCCTAAAACCCAAATAAAATTGTCCAGGTAAATGAAAAATCAATTATGATTTTAGCATAACACTATACAGATAATTACCTATAGTACATATCAATTGTATTTATAACCATTGAATAGTTAAGATTATCCATAGCCATTACAGTGCAAGTTAATTTTAGTTTTGTTATTACTGTCTTAAATACAGACTTAAAAAATGTATTGTTGTAATTGATTGAAGAAGCTTCGTATTTTTATAAAACTTTCAGAAGTGATAACTCATGTAAACATTGCTTTACAAATTCATGGGGAGAAAACAGAAATACGAAAAAGCATTTAATATTTTGACTCTGAAATGAGAAAAGAATCAACATTATAAGTATTTAACCCTTTACACTTCGACATCCAATATATCGGACATTCGAGTTTAGGCCGATTTTTCAGATGTTAAAACTATATCTTTAGCTGCTTTTATTAACTTTCCAAACACGTTCAAATTACGATATAATAAACTTCAATAGTTATAGTTTAGCACAGTAATACTTTATAGTCTACTCTATGGAATGTAGTTTTTTTTCAGCTGTTTTGGCGCGTGAATCAAAAAAAAACTATCAAATGGTGCTTACGCCGGAGCGTCACTTGTTTTGTATATATATATATATATACACATTATTATTCATCTGCAATTTATGTTTTTTTTTTAACAGTACCAGGAGACTGAGCTTCGCTCAGTAGAATTTTTCAAATTACTTGTAGCATCCATATCTCCCAGAGAATCCTGAGGATCGTTGTTTGTTGCTCTCCTTGTTGGTTATTAATAAAATTTAGTTTCAGAAATCTGCATTTACCTTTAGCCCCTTTGTGGAACTCGGCCTGCAAAAAACACCAAGACACTCTGCTACAGTTCTATTTGTGGATCTCGGCATGTGGCATCATGAGGAAGATTGACATACGGCCTCGCCAGGATTCTTACGTTGTACGACCATGAATTTTGGTTTTTGGGGCAGTGGAGCCCAAAAACATAGTATTTTCTAAAATCTAATGGTGTATTAGTAATTAAGAGAAGAATACCTTTAATTTGATACAACACTATCGGACCAGATCAAAAAATTAAAATCCTTGGAGCCAAAAAAATTCGGATAGTAAAAAGAGAATGTAATGATTAATTGATTAATTCCTAAAATTAATATAAATAGGGTGTAAACACTTTAATTAATAAGGATTAAAAATAAAAAAACACAATAGTAAAGAAACGATTTTACAAAATATATAAGTTGGTAATTATATACAAACACATGTTCAAAAAAATAATAAAATATAAAATAATTGCACCACAAGTAATAAACAAAACACATATGAACTTCTAAGCAAAAAATTTTTAACTAATTCCTACACGGGACATCTAGGAGTCTCTGTTGCAGAAATCAGAATTTTACCACGGCTGAGACTGGTGCCAATCAATTTCTCGTGGTCTGAAACCCACAAAAAAGATAAAATTTAAAAAAAACCTTGGAACCAAAAAAATTTTTGTTCACATGTGGCTTGGTTTAGATAATAAAAATTAATTTTATAAGATATTTAACAATTTTTATTTTACAATTTGACTTAGTGGGTCTACTAATTATCATTTAAAAACAACATTATATAAATACATATTTTTAGTATTTTATCTCAAATTTACTGTATAAAAAGGCAGTTACTAATAAAAAAAAATAACTAACACAATTCTCACATAATTTAGAGAAGTGAAATAAATGTGACTGGTGCTTCAAAAACAAAGTTGATCAGAATACATATACTATACAGTATGTACGCAAAATTTCTGATTTGTCAAGAGCTCAACAATTGCTTACCAAAGTTTTATTTATGAAAATAAGAACATGAAATGTTGCATACAAGTTAGTAATTATATAAGAAACAAAATAATAATAATAATAATAAAAGAAAATATCTACAATTATTAGAGTTAAATTACAATATAGACCATTTTATTAATACAATTTCTTTAAAATATCATTTATAGGAAAAATAAACAAGTAAAAATACATTTCAAAAAAGCTATCAATATAATTGAGTTGCAATCACAACTTTTGGTAGCGATTTATGAATCAGATTTCTTTTATTGGCAGCTGGCACAGCTGGGAGATCACAGAGGTGACAATTCAGCTACAAAAATCATTTAGCACCACCAAAGGGACATGAACATCATCCCCCAATCCACATCCCACGTAAGGAATGGACTATGTTGAATCGCTTTTGCTTGTGTGGGGGAAGATTCCTGGGTTTTAGTTCAAAACTATGGATCACATAGTTAACCCTCTGAGTGCCGACCGTCTTGATCGAATTTGAATGCATTTTCAGTGCAAGTATCTCATCGAGACAAATAAAACATCACGTCACTAATTTGTTTATAACTACACTAATTGTGGTTGTTCGCGATGTATTTTATATAGTACAACTCACAACGAATCGAAATATCAAATAAGCATAGTTTCGATAATTCGAACGATGGAATACTAACAGTATTGAACCGAATATCACAGATGATTTGTCGTTTGTGTTGTGATTTGTCCAAGCTGTCTTACTTTGATGTCATAGTTACTTGTAGTGTTATTTTGTGTTTTATACAGTTAATTTATTGCTGTTTTCAACATAATATAAAAAAAATATGAATAAAGGAAAAAATGAAGGCTAATTGGTATCATGAATATATTAGAAATATAAATATTGTGAAAATTTTTATAGAAATACTCCACAGTAGATCCATGACAATTAGTCAAAGAAGTAATTTTGTGTGTATGCTGTCTTTCAAATACTTTTATTGATTAAAATTAAATTAAATGGTATTCAGTGTCCTGATGTTGTGTAGGGTAAAGAACTGAGAATTAGTCTAGACCTGTGTATCAGACTTGTCAATTAGCTGAAAATCAGACCAACACTACATGGTTCGGATTCCATGTAAAGCTATAGGCTTCTTAGTTTTCCTGGCTCTTGGGCCATTAATAAATGGCCTTTCTGAGGAGCAGTCGGACTCAGTTAGTAACCAGACTACACAGTTCATCCACACTCATATAATCATTCATATTTGCGTTAAAATATGCATAAAGTTGTGTCGGCATCTTATATCTAAGAATCAAAGACTGTAAATTACGAAATTTTTACAGCTTCACTACAGGGTAGCTGTCTATGCTTGCTTATGGTTTCTTGCCATATTTTCAGATTTGTGCAAACTGTGTGCAAGTCTGCTGTGTTTCTATATATATTATCTTCATAAAACTTCCTTAGGCCTATTGCACACACACCGATTTTGGACGGCCGATTTTTTACCGACCGTCCAAATTCCAATAGTAAACCACAGGAGGGAACGGAACCTGGCACACACGCCGACCACTGATCGGCGCCGGTAAAATGCCGGTGAGCAGCCGGCCACTGCCACTGCATGGGCCGGTGCCGGGCCGGTGCCGGGGACACAGTGGCGTACGTGACTAGACACAAGCTTGCGCACACACCGATTTTATGCCGACCGTCCTCAGTGAAGCCGACCGTGAAGTTCATCAAACGAAGCCGTAGACATTCTAAAGAAATTAAAAAACTTATTTCCATCACGTCGACGTTCTTCGAAAAGGGTGTAAAAGGTTCCCACCTGTTCCCTTGTTTCATTAATCCGATGTATCCAGCACTTCCGCTTAATCCTACGACGCTTTATACGGCGGTATAGTAACCACATAGCCACAACACGTTTCGGATTCATTACAGATAAATAAACATCACAACACTGGTAAATAAACACTCTACAACACTCACTACAGTACACCATATACTCGAACAACTCTTTAACCGGTAAAAATTCGATGTGTGTGCAAGCGGCACTCAAACGATAAAATATCGGCCGATTTTTTATCGGCCGTCCAAAATCGGTGTGTGTGCAATAGGCCTTACAAATTATATTCTTTGTTCTCCCATCTGGCTGCAATATTAGCAGACTGTTAAAAGAGCTAACACTTTAACAGGTAACATATGGCCATGGTAGAAATAGTTGTTTCTTAAATCCATTCCGGCCAATTTAAAAGACTGTTCGTATACTTTATTTATCGTCAAAGCATAGCAAACTTTGACGGCTAACTGCAACTGCTTAACCCTACAACTGGCCAGTATTCCTACCTGGACTGGCCACCCTTTTTGGCAAAATGTAGGCGTATGAATAAACATCTCTAAAATCTATAAATGTTGTCCAAATTTTATAATTTTTATGTCATTTTACTTAGAAAATGTTACTTATTATTGTAAAACATAAGAAATGTGTAAATAAATATTTTAAAAATATTATATACATACATAAATTTTGTGTATAAAAAAACTAAATATATTTTTCAGATATTCCGTCCTACAGACAAAATTTTTTTGGGTAAACAAAAAATTCAAAATATACAAAATGTTCCAAATTTTATACTTATTCCAAAAATATATAGTTTTATTACCCTTTTTTTTAGTTTTGAGTGTTGTAACACTTGTTATCTCTATTATCGCGACCTGTATGTACTACCTGTATGCTGCAGTTGTCGTAACATACTTGTCAAAGAGAATTAAAATAAAATTATTAAAAAGTTGTTATAAACTAACAAACTATATATTATATGAAAGATAAAGTATTCTTCTTTCTATAAATATCAATATTAACACCGCCACAACTATTTTATATGTTTAAAATATCGAAATAATGATGACTGTCTTTGTCGCCCGATATCGGGCGTTGCCAGTCGTACGGCAGGCGTTGGCGCCCGATATCGGGCGTTGGCCAGGGACTGGGTTAAACGGGAGGTGGTAGTCAGATGGAACCAAAGGTATTCTTGGTAGAAAAATCATTCTAGTATTTGAAACTTGACATATCATTTACTTATTGAATTTCTGAGATGCACATATGTGCACCCACTTGCCCACCCATACACATACATTGGTGATATCTCCCTCGCCCACCTATACACGTACAATGGTGGTGGCCCACCCATACACGTGCGTGGGTAATGGCCCACTTGCCCACCATACATGTACAGTGATATTGACTCATCCGCCAACACTTAAACACCTACTTATTTAAATTACACTACTTGCAAATAGAAAGTGGCTGCCCGATGGATACCATTTTGTCATTTAAGTAATCTTTATTGCTGTAATAATTAAAACTTGATATTAACTTTGTTTTCAACGGAATAAGTTGTCTTTTTCATTGTATTTTTTACAGCATCATGATTAACACTAAGGTTTATTTTTTACTTTTGTTGGATGGAAACTGAAATCCTGACGTAGGGTTTGCCTTGACATATCTTTTAACTGCTGTTCTGTTGATTTCAGGGTATTAGTTATTATTAGGCAATTAATTCATAGCTCTTTCTGAGGAACAGTGGACCTTAGTTAGTAACAATGACTATACTCATTCATCTACACTCATCTCACTCATTCACCCATATATGGATGATGGGCGTCTTTTGGATGATCAGCGTCTTACTGAAAATGAAATGAAAATCTTTTCAAAATATTTCTTAACTGCCTTCCTATTAACTTCCGGATTTTCTTAGTGTATTTTTCAGCAGATTCTCTACATTTTTGTCTTTTGTTTCAGAAGCTTACACTTGAGGAGAGTTTTTCCTTCTGTTCTTCTCATTTTCCGAAAAGGCTATTGAACACACGTTTGAAGGAGATCCTAGCTGAGGAATATATGAAAGACAATCTCTTGTTTCAGGTGACTCGATAATACTTTCTGAGATAAATGAAGTAGAGGGATTGACAATGGCCTCAGATGATGACCATTGGCCAGAGATGACATTGGGAAATGAGAGGTTAATATATGGGGGTACTCTACTAAGAGGCTGGTATTCTGCAAGTGAGTTATAAATATCACCAGTGGTGAACGACACTTGCCAGTACCTGAGGTGTACATGAGCCAGTACCGTACATAAGGTAAAAAATGGAAGAAACTGTTAAACATTGAAGACTGCAACATCTCCCTCAATATGCACAGTACGATGAGGTACCATGATACCATCAACTTATATGATATCCATTGTGTATGTTCTTTTAAATAATCATCTTGACTGAATTAATGGGTAAAGGCATGGAATGAAAAAGAAAAAAATAGATCAAAATATTATAACATCAATAAAATGCAATACATTATGCAAATCAAACTAACAGTAAATGTTCATATACTATTGAATATATGCAAAACAAATTCAAAATAAATTAAATACAGAGTGATAAATTGTATGTTATGGTGGTTTATAACAATATAAATTTTTCTTTTTTCCTAAAAAATTATGTTTTTTTTCTATAATGTGTAAGTTTTTTTTTTTTTTTTTTTTTTGAGAAAATTATATAGGTCTACTTTTAGAATGTGCAAAGTAGCTGTTGTGTTTCACATACAAAAATTTTTAATCTGCTAGTGAAAATGTTAATTTTTCAAAAGACACATTCGTTCAGCTGCTACAGGTTAAATTGAAATACATTGCTTTTGACGTTTCAAAATATTAGGAACTAAAATGGCTGCCATTTCGAAATTATGAAGAGTTTTTCAAAATTGTTTCTATTGCACACCTACAACATAAGACCAATCATCCTACAACATTTCATCTTCAAAGGTTAAGTCGTTTTTGAGAAACAGTGATCAGTGAGAGAGTCAGTGGTATTTGGCTTTTATATGTATGTATGTATGTATGTATGTATATATATATATATATATATATATATATATATATATAGATTAAACTAATAAATAAATTGTACGTGTAACTGGTGTTGTTCGAGGGTCCTATGCTCTTTTTCTTTTATCTTCCATATTTTATCTAAAAATAATGACAATATTTTTATAAATATTGCTTAAAAAAAAAGCAAATATTTATGACAGCCCCTATATCTGTGGCAAAATGCACACACCCAAACACTAAATAAAATATCATTTACACAGTATCATACCCTAACAAAAACACACGTACAAAACCACAGATATAGGGCTAGAATTTATTTTGTAGTAATGTTGTAGAGCCTAGTTAAAAATTTTACAAACAATGACTGTTCAATCACACAACAATATTGCAACAAACATTTCATTCTAAACTAAAAATTTTAAGTAATAATACTAAGCAAATAAATACAAATAATAAACTACATAATTTGAAACAATACAATACTCTATTTTTTAATAAGCCTTCGTTCCTTACAGACTAAATAATATTACATAGTAAAAAATTACAGTCGTTATTATATTATAAATAACAGTTAACCATTAACTTACATGTAACACACTCCCCTAAATACCATATATTCCTTATATACTAAAAATACAAATTGTATGTAATAAAAATAAAATTATATAACGAGTACCACTAAAACAGCAAACCAAATAAATCTACTCCCTCAAACAACACCCTCAGTACAGCCATGGGTTTGTGCAGATAACCACAAAAGTATATATGAAGAAGATAACATTTTATTTAACTGTACACTTAATTTCTCTAGGAATCGTTTTACTTCTCAACTTTAAATAAATGTTCATCAATATTTTCAATTGCAAACAGCCATTTCCTAACTTTATTCATGAAGAAAGTAACAGAGTTTGCATTCCTTATTTCCCTGGGTAGTAAATTTAACATTCTTGGAGCTACAAAAAAAATTAAGATTGTATTAAAAAATTTATATGTTGACTTATGTACAAAACGTCTGATGAATTGCGTAATTTAGATTTGAACACATTATAATCAGAACTGTTTCTACTTTGAATAAAGAAAATTTTCAAAACTTTGTATACGTACATGTATCTTACAGAAAGTATTTTAAGATGGTAGAAAATTGGAAAAGCCGATTCTGTCCTCTTTTTATTCAAAATAATTCTTATGAACTGTTTCTTTATAGTTATTATTGGTTTGAGATACATAAGTTCCCCCATCCCCCCCAAAGAAATAATACCATAATCTAGCCTGCTCTGTGCTATTGAAAAATATCAAATTCCTAATAATTCATTACTACAGATATTGCGTATGAAACAAAGAATTCTTACAATATTATTCGATTTGCCTTTTTATACTGTAGATAATTTTTCCATGTTATTTCCCTATCTAGATAAACACCAAGTATTTAATAATTTGAACGTGCGTTACTTCTACACATTTTTTTACTTTTGCACAAAATTTTTAGGGTGATAGTATATTGAAAAATGATTTAACAGAATGAAGTTAAATACTACACTATGTATCTTGGCAATACTGGTATAAGTTTTTGCCAGTGTAGTATGGGCTGATTGTAAATTCAAATTAGACAGTCCATGCTAACTTACCTGGCTTCCATCAATGTTACAGGTGCATAGTAATGGTCCTCTGGCAACACGACAGGTTGCACCAGTATTGTATCATTGTAATTAGACAGTCCATGCCAACTTACCTGGCTTCCATCAATGTTACAGGTGCATAGTAATGGTCCTCTGGCAACACGACAGGTTCCACCAGTATTGTATCATTGTAATTAGACAGTCCATGCTAACGTACCTGGCTTCCATCAATGTTACAGGTGCATAGTAATGGTCCTCTGGCAACACGACAGGTTCCACAAGTATTGTATCATTGTAATTTGACAGTCCATGCTAACTTACCTGGCTTCCATCAATGTTACAGGTGCATAGTAATGGTCCTCTGGCAACACGACAGGTTCCATAAGTATTGTATCATTGTAATTAGACAGTCCATGCTAACTTACCTGGCTTCCATCAATGTTACAGGTGCATAGTAATGGTCCTCTGGCAAGACGACAGGTTCCACCAGTATTGTATCATTGTAATAGTCTTCAATTTCATTTTCAAAAGGACTTTCAAGTGGTTGTCCAGTTACAGATAAATCTGAAAATTATTTGATAAGTAAAAACATTCTGAGAAATATATTCTAGGCTTGATACTAATGTTTATTTTTTTCAATATAAATTTTTAACAACTAACTTATAGGACTCTTATAACAGTCAAATTTAGAGAGAACTAAGATATATTATGATCCAGATCAATTGGAGCTTCTAGTCAACAATAAATTAAACACTTGCAATTATCACTGATATCCATTCTGCTTCACAATGTAAGGCTGTGCCAATGATCATGTTTCCCTTCCATAATTTCTGGTATAGACAGCAATATTTCATCAGCCTGAAGTGGGTTTATGGCTGTAAGAAAATATCTCACTACAATCCCTCCCCCAACCTAAAAATTGCTTTCAAAATGGAATGTAACTACAAGGTATATTACCAATGTTCTATTCCTTGTATGAATAAACTCATGAGTATGTCCTGCAATGAAGCTTAAACTTTGAGGTTTTTTAAATTAATTTAGAGTACCTCTGGTCTGAGGTAGGTAAACATGGTTTTCCTACTTGTAAATAATGTACAGCTTTTTCATCAACTTTTTGCACCAAGTCACCATAGCATTTTGTACTTATACTTTATTAAATTTTTGTTTGTGACTTTCACTTTTTTGTAACCTATTTAGGACAACAACACAGGCAGTTGCTCACCAATATGTGACCATAGGACTAAGACGTTCTATGTAATTTGCAGCCTTCTAAAAATTATGCCAGTTTCATTTGCATTATTGCTAATAAAATAGAGTTACCCTTTCATTTACTACTTCCAAAGGTGCACACCATATAAAAAAGTAACAAATTAAGATGGTTTAGTGAATTATATATAGTAATAAGAACAATACAATAAGCAATTTGAATGGAAGTTGAATTCCAAAAAAACAACAAATGACAACCAACATGGCTAATAGCAACATAGTGAGGACTACTGGCTAGTAAAGACAACAAATAGGAAAATTAAGTGCAAAATAACACTAAAAAACAACAATAAGCCAATCCAATACATCAACAAATACTAACATGTAACAGCATATAGTAATAGAATTTACAAATTAAAAATATATATAAATAACAGGCGGATTTAATAACAAAGAACAATAAGTATGTTTTTACTAATAAAACAAATTAAAGATGATCAGTGTTAGTAACTAATAA
Organism: Stictocephala bisonia; assembly: GCA_035578905.1. NCBI lineage: Eukaryota > Metazoa > Arthropoda > Insecta > Hemiptera > Membracidae > Stictocephala > Stictocephala bisonia. The sequence continues at coordinate 281,054 of JAQJVL010000898.1, read as the reverse complement.
AGGCAATAATAACAAACAATCTTAGTCAAATTTAAGCCTCTAGAAGGTGTGTATAGTAAAATAAAATATTTATTAAACAGTTGTAATAAGAGGCATGTTTTTTAAGTAAATATGCGTACAGTTTTGGAAATCCACTGTTGTAATGATGTGGTTGGGGTTCATACATGCACACTGTGTATCACGATCTGTTTACAAGCCACAGCTGCCATTACAGATCTATTTGAAAATGTTTAAGGTTGTTTATGAGTGTTTTGACTTCTCTGATTTAAAATGCAGCCAACTGTGAAGTACACACTGTGATATGTTTTCTTAACGCTAATGCATGAAAGCAGCTGATCTGACCTTCAGATCTACATTGACAACTTGGTTTTAAAAACTGTTACCACCCCGACTTTAACATTTTAGGATTGTGAGAGAACTGGCTAAACATTTGTTTTTGTGATTCTGCATCAATATTTTCGAAACCCAGCTTGACCATAACTTCAAGTACTCCAAACTTTCTCGTTGAATTTCATAAATCTAAATGTCTAGACTACGCTCCAGCCCGGCAGGCGTCGCGAATTTTTAGTTGTCCATTAATGTCAACGTTTTTAAGTGTTTTGTTATGTGTTCGTATATTCGTAGTGTCCGTTATTCGTTATGTGTTCGTGACGACCTTCATATGAAGTGATCACATTTTATTACATCCTTGTACGGCCTGAAGATGACTCTCATGACGAGTTGAAACCGGTTGCAGAAGCAACGACTTGGATTACTTGAATGCAGGTATATAAACCACTTTAAGCATAAATCTAAGTTTTTAACAATTGAGGAAACTCGCTAGATAACTATGAAATCGTATAGCATCTGTTCTTACTGACTTTTTCATCTACCTTTTGCACGGAGTCATCATTAATGACTGAAGGTCATTCACTTTCTTCCTCATCATGCATGTTAGTACAGCCATCTTTAAAAGATATCATCCATTTCCGTACCATCCCATCAATTATTGTGTTTTCCCCAAAAAATTAACAGATATAACAGAGAATTTCAGCTGCATTCACGCTTTTAGTTTTAAGAAAACATATCACAGTGCGTACTTAACAGTAGGTGGAGGTGTCAATCAGATGGTGAATTTTAAAAACAATCCTAAACACTGTTGAATAAATACGTAATGGTGGCTGTAGCTTTCCAACAGATAGCCATATACAATGTGCATGCACCGAGCACTGACCGTAGTGGTACAACAGCAGAATTCCAACACTTTATTTAAAAACTGCCTCGTAATAACAGACATTTGTAAATTATAACGGACAAATGGGCCAAACGCTACAGCTAACAAAGATTTAATAAAATAAGCAAATAGAAACAGGCAAAAGTATATGAAAAACAAACATAAAGAGAAAAATCAAAATAGATAGAGGCAATAATATAAGTTACAACTGGTAGAGAATCAGCATAATCTTCTTAAAGGAAGGCAGAGACTTTAAAAAGAAGTCAACACAACTTCCAATCTTCTGCAAAAAACACAAAATATGATCTACAGCAGTTTTCAAATTATTTATTATCAGTTAGTAGCACTGACTTATGACATAAGATAACAAAATAGCATTTTTATCACCAGCTGGTTTCATTCTGTCTGATTCAGCATAGAATCTTGACATTCTATTGAACGATCGTTGCTAACATCTGTGTTTTAGTTGTTTTTGCTGCTGTAGTGTCTTTAGGTTGATATGTTGTCCTTTGTTCTTCTAAAAATTATTAAGTATACTCATTTAACTGATTTATATGTATACACAATTCTAAAAATGCAATCAATTGAAAATGTTGCCAACAGTTAGAATGTTATATTGTTAATGGAAACCAGAAATAAAAAGTTTTATGATTGTTTTTAATTTTAGTAAATTGTCAACATTGAATTATTTACACAAAACATATAATTTTTATTTTTTCAAATAGTTTACTTATATGCAGTTAAAAAACATTCCTCAACTTTGCAGACATCTACAAATTTGGAGAAATCATAATTTTTTTAAAAAAAGCTTGCAAAAATCTCCATTTTGCACTAGTCCTTTTCTATGTAGTCCTTAGAAAGGCTTATATTATTTAAATTATTAATATTTTTAAAAATAGTTCGCTAAAAAATTCCACAATTTGGTATGATCTTAAAAGAGTTAATAGTAGAAATATGTGTGAGAAATCTAAAACCAGTAACCCGATAAACAAGATTACGACAGACATGTTGCATAGTGTAAAAATGTCACTGGATTTAAAATAAATAAAATAAAATACTGTTTCATGAGATCAAAATCCCACTAAGTCCATATAGTAAACTAGAATTAAAGGCAGACACATATTGGCAGGTCTTAGGGGATAGAATCAGGCAACCATCAATTGGCCTCCGGTGTTGTCTATTTGTGCAGTTGGTTGCTGTTGCAGGTACTGCACACATCACTTGCATGTTCAAGTTTCGGGGTTGCCGACATGGCATACATTAGTCACCACAGTGGTAAAATGACAACTCTGCCTCCGTCAGATGTCTTTGTGCTTTGATTGGCCAAATAGTAAGAGCCTACTTGAGTTGTACCTACTGTTGCAGCTCAATATAATTACCTTCACCTACGTCTTCGTCCCACAGACCCTCGTCACAGGGCATGGGATCCATGTTCCTACATCTAAATCGACTACAGCAGTGCCTCCAGAAAATGTATTAGGAGGAAAGGAATGGATTCTCTTTTTAAGAAAGGAAGTCAGGAACCTTGTAATATCGCTTTTGAATAAGATATTTTTTCAATTCAATTTTAAATTTTAGAGGCCTATCTTTCATAAGTTTCAAGTTTTCAGTTTCAAAAATAATTTTAACAACATTTATTTCGGCTTCTGTTCATAAGTTTTTAGTCTATGTTGAACAGAAGAATTGAGATGCCTGTTATAAATGTGTTGTAATTATAAGTGTATGCCGGGATTACCTTAAGATCTACAATGTAAGATGAAGTTTCATACATGTACAAAGATGGAACAGTTAAAATACCTAAACTAAAAAAATTTATTTGAATACAAGAATCTGAGGGTTTTAATATTAGAATACTATGAATAGACCTCTTCTGAGTTAAGAGTAGTTTATCTATGTTTTTCTTACCAGAAAGACCCCATACAGCTATTGAATACCTAACGATACTTTAAATTAAACTAAAATATACATGTTAGACAGTCTGACGTTATTAAGAAGTGATATGTTTCTAAGGACAAAGTTGTTTTAGGACAATATCAGTGGCTAAAACATGTTGGTACCACTGGAGACAACCCTCCAATCACACACCAAGGTAATCAATGGTTCTGACTGTTCAATTATTTCTTTATCGATGAAGACTGATGGAAGCATGAATCCAGGCTGGTCAAACATCTAACATTTTTTCTCCTTGAAAAATATTAAGAAGATGGTTTTAGAGGAGTTTATGTTGAGATCAATTCCGAAAAATATTGAGAGAAGGTATTAAGTTAGAAGAAAGTTTCTTGTCAAGGCTTTGAAGACATCTGTTTTTAATGAAACGTGAGGTATCATCAGCAAAAATTGTTATTGAGTTACTTGGAACATAGTTGGTCATGTCGTTGACCATTAATGATTAAAAGAATGGGACCCAATATGGATCCCTGCAGACTCCTATATGATTAGATACTATGTTTAAGAGAAAGTCTTTTTAGTGTTGTTACTGTCCATGAAATTTATAACTGTTTTTTTTTTTTTTTTATTTCTATAGGAAAGATAGAATTTGGGCCATTTGAGAAATGTGTTGGTGATAACTAACGAGAAAAGCTTATGGAACAAAATAGATTGATTAACACAATCACATGCCCTGAAGAGGTTGATGAAGCAGCCAATTGCTACCTCGCCACCTTTCATGGTGTCAATACATTTATTGATGAAGTTGATAAATGCAAGTTTGGAGGATTGCCTTTTTGGTACCCGAACTGATTTGACAACAACAGATGTTTTATTCAATGAAGGAGAAAAGTATTTTTTTTAACTTTTGAAATGAGAGCAATGCAATGAGATGCTAGTTCCCAGAGGAGTATGGATCCTCCTTTTTCTGCTTTCAGTTCCAGCAGGTAATTATTCTCATTAAATTAATTTACAAATGTATAGTTGAAAAATTCTTCTTTACTACATGATGAAGTAAAATATGTACACCTTTAGCTTTGTAATTGAACTTTAATTTTAGATACGCTTTTATAATCTAACAATTTATATTTCTGAATATATTGTTCAATATATGATTTTGTATGCAGAATTTAGTGGTGATGATGACTGACTATAAAATTTGTATGCCTTATTTTAAAGTTAAAAATTGTCTTATTTTAGCAAGCAATGTTAGGGCTAAGAAGCCCATTTTAACACTTAAAAAGTGGTGCGGCCGACATTAGAGACAACTGATTTCCAATACAACGTGGCACTGTCACTGTAACTGGAGCAGACAGTAGGGATGGACAAAACTAACTGCATCAGTTTCTTTGCATTAGTTGATACAATTTAACTGATGCAAAAAGAAACTGATGGGCAAGACCACCTGATGCAACAGGATATGGATACTCCATGTTTTCCGTTCACCTGTTCTGTTTCTATTTCATATCAGACAACACAACTGATGCGGTTAGTTTCAACAGCAACAGAATGCCGAAAGACCACTTCCTGCATCAGTTAAATTAAACTGATGCGTGCTGCCATATTGAACTATTACATTAGTTAAGCTAAAGTAGCAGGTTGCACATCCCCAGCAGACAGAGGCTCCTGAGTGTGTGTTGTGTGCATATTTCAAGGCTCCCCACTCTGCAGTCTTTCATTCCCCACCTTACCCCATGGTGTAAGTATCATGCCTTACCCCTACTGCCTTTTTCTTCAAACTCTTCAAATCTGACCCGCCCAATTTGCTTGTTCAGTGTTGGCAGTCAGGGCCGCCCAGAGACTTTTGGTGGCCCCGGGGCAAAGTTTACCATGAGGCCCCTTCCTTCACTTCAAAATAAATTTAATTACTCTGATTGTCAAATATACTATAATTGATATTTTTCTTTTAGCACATTCTACAATATTCTTACCATCTCTTTCGTTATATTACTATTGTAATTAAGATTCTTGTTCATGACGTTTTCCCAGGGCTAGCTGCGAAGCTCCGGTAAGTTTTTCTCTAATTTTCATATACTTTTTAACATTTCCTTAAGTATTACCGCTACAATATCATCAATCTCTTATAACAAAACTGCTATTCTTTAATATTAAATAAATAATAACGAACCAAGGAATGCCACAGTCAGTTGCATAGTTGGGCGCAGCAGCTCTTCGATTGCCAGTTGAGGAGCTATCTTCGCCAATGATATTAGCTGTGGGTGAGGAAGGGAGGGACCAATAAATTTGTATAGGCCACTTGGCTTCGCTAGCTAAAAAGCAAGTTTAGTCTGAGAGTGGCCGAATGTTCACGAAGTAAAATAATTTGGCGAGCGCGAACATCTAGTGCTTTTTCCATCATCTTTAAAACAAGCTATTGTTAAGCTAATATTTAAAAGTGGACATAAAGAAGTTTGTAATAACTATCGCCCTATTTCCCTGACATCATCTTTATCTAAGGTCTTTGAGCGTTTGTTCCTTAAGAGACTTCTGGCTTTTGTAAAGATAAACAATATTCTTTCACCTAGCCAATTTGGATTTACAAAAGGCCTATCAACAGTCGATGCAATACATTACTTTATATCTTCAATCGTCCGGTCTCTCAATAGTGGTAATGTAGCTGCTGGAATATTATTTGATCTTAATAAGGCTTTTGACCTTATTGATCATCCAATACTACTCTTTAAGCTTTTGTCCTTGGGTGTCAGAAGAGTTGGTCATGACTGGGTATCAAGTTACCTATCTGAAAGGAGTCAGTTGGTTGAAATACCCTTTGTTGATTCCCATAGATATTTGATAAACAAGAAATCCTCTTCTCTTACAGTGACCAAGGGAGCTCCCCAGGGGTCAGTGCTCGAGCCCGTTCTTTTTCTCCTTTTCATTAATGATCTTCCCAAAGGAGTTAATGGGGCAACAACATGCCTATTTGCAGATGATACTACCCTTGCTCTGTAAAGTAATAGCTTGGAGGTAGAAGTCAAAGCATTTACAGGATCTAGTTCTGTTCTACAATGGGCTAATCAAAACAAATTGGAAATCAATAGATCTAAGACACCACTTGTTGAATTCAAAATTAACAACAGTAAAAGATCAGATATGATTTCTTATTATATTGCAGACAAAGCTGTAATACCCAGCACAGTGGTAAAGTTCTTGTGTGTCCTAATTGATAGTAACTTAAAATTCCAATCTCATATTGATTCGGTCTACAAAAAGCTTTCAACTGGTATTTTTCTTTTAAAAACTCTTTCTAAATTTTCTGTAAGTGACGTCTTACTTTCAGCTTATTATGGTATTACTCATCCTTTTCTTACATATGCTGTTACAATCTGGGGTCACGAGTGGTTCAGAACAAATTGTGTTTTCAAATTACAAAAGCGAGCATTAAGAACTGTTTTCAAAAAACACCATAGATTTTCTTGTAGGGCACTTTTATTCGTTAACAAGGTTTTGACGTTTCCCTTAATGTACATCCTTAATACCCTGAACTTTTACTGTATTAAACTTCATCCACAACATTCACAAAACAATGCTCGTTACAATTTTAGAAATCATTCTATTGACATTCCACTGCATAGAACTTAATTTTTTAAGAGACATACTAATTACAATGCTGTAAAGTTGTTTAATGCTCTACCTGCCTCTGTTAAGGAGAATGTTGATGATGTTGGCTTTGGGAAGGCGGTGAAAGGTCTTCTGTTAGTAAATGTTATTATAGGGTTGAGGACTTAACAGATCAAATAGATACTATTTAGTTGTATTTTGTAAGAATGTTCTGTTTAGATTAATGACGCTATGATACAGTGGTTGTACTGTCAAAATAAAGTGATTTGATTCTGATTCTTTAAAAACAGTCAACTGAGAGCTGAGGTTATGTTATTGTTTTCAAAACAGGTTGTAGACCACTGGGTGCGTAGCTTATTGATGTTGGACATTAAAACATATAATTTATACTCGTGATTTGAAGTTTACCTTTGTGCTAAACTTTAAAACTATTCAATTTTTATTTCACAGGCATAAAAGGCATTTTGTACCAACTCAATTTTCTCAGCATAAAACACAGTAAAATTTATGTCTGTCAAATTGGATACTATATCATTTATGTACATAACAGTGTACACATCCGTACAGTGACAGTAGTATTGAAACACCCACACACCCATTCACGAACAGTGATATTGACCCTCACGCTCAAAAATACATGTACAGTGGTTCAATATTAGTTAATTTCACTTATCACGCAACAAACAATAAATAAATACTGTATTAATGATTGTCAAAAATATAAATGGCTTACTCATTCGTCAGTGACAGTAAAAAATTATGAAAACTATTTCGATTGGTCGTAGATTTGTTATGTTAATGAATGGCAACATTAATCAATTATGCTATTTGTTTGGGAACAACCCGTATGTGGGCATAAATGGTTTTTAATAAACAGCTAGCTACTCTATGGAATATGTTGAGAATACACCCCTGTTCCTGTTACAATTTCAGGGTAAATTAAACCACACAATAAAAGAGTTACAACAAGTTAAATGTCACAAAATAAATATTATTCAAAAGGAGTTGTACAAATTTTAACAATGATGAAGATGTTTTATCTATTAACGGTGTACCTAAGGGCTCCTCTTTTGATTAAGATCTACTGAGTCATAATATTTTGGTAAAATGAATTTACGAACATCCATGTCATAATAACTAGTAAATTTAAAATGTTAAAGAAAACATTACAGCAGAGAGGTAGTAAAAAAATTGCATTTACAGTAAACTCTGATTAACTGGTTAAATATCATGGAAGGTGAATCCGGATAGTAACAGAACGTAACAAAATTATAATTTTTAGACAAGATTATGCCACGCAATTCCTCCCGCGATAGCGTAGGGCAAGTTGAATGTAATGCATCATACACACATATTGTTGCACATCCGGTAAGCGAGCGGTGATGTTGATGTATGCATATTACCAGATTTAAGTACTGTACCTAGAAATCTACTGTAATTTAGTGATTTTATCGTTAATTTATTATTTTTATACTGTAAAAATATATAATTTACTTTGCAATATATTACAATACAGTACTATACTGAAACATTTATAGTCTATTTTAATTGATTTCAATAAAACGTTACCATAAATTACTGGGCCTAAATTTTAGCTTTTTGTTCTCTCAAAATCTTTAAATGGAATATTAATCATAGCAAATTAAATTAATTGATAATTATAGTAGTTTACTAGGAAATCCAAAAGAACCCATTAAATTACAGAAATATCATTCTATAAAATACAACAATAACAAAATATTTCTTTACTGGACGACAGTAAACAAACAGACTAATGATTTACGATGTCCCCGATCTTGACTATTAATTGAACTCTTCGAGCCACATTGTTACAACATTGTATATTTTGCATGCGGGTTTTTTGGGTGCAAAACACAGTTATTACTGAAATACAACTATTTCTTAAATTTAGTGCATATATTGAAAAATTAGCTGATCAGTGCCGGGAAAGAGTGCTACGTGGCAACGTTCGAAAGGAGTGCCGCCGCCTACTACCAGCTTTGAAACCAAATTTGTAAGAACCTTTTCTCATAAAGACTTTTCGACCTTTTTAAAATGACAGATTTAAAATGTTTTTACTTTAATTTTGTTTGCTTATTTAATGTGTTGTTTTTAGGCTTCCACTTTTTTATTACAATTTATTAATTTGCATACTTTAGGCCGCAGGTTACTGATCACTCGTTTTCACATTATATAGATCTATTATTTTGCTACGATGAGTCAAAGGATTTTCGAAACACTAAATCAAGATTATTTATCTACATAAACAGAATTTGTGAAAAAATACAAAATAAGGATAAAAGGTTAATCAACAAACCACTACAAATACAAATCAATTCGCAATTGGTGTATTATCTTAAGTTTATAATAGTAATATATCATAACTAATGGTTTTGTAAGGATAATAACGTGACCAAGCGATTGATTTCCCTACCACTAAAAGCCAAGATAGAGTTGAATTTAGGACGACAAGTATAACAATTTTGTTTGAAGTAGTAAATACTTTTGAAATTAAAGTTAAAAAATAAAACATACAGAAACGTTATTGTCCACCTTGTATTAAACACGTCCAAAAACGGAGTTTTGAGTAATACAAATGTAAAGTTAGTGGGTCTTTTGACATGTTTTATATAAATAGTGTACGAAAACAGGACATCTCATAGAGGTGGCCCACTGTCCACACCACTCAAGTATATTTATATGTTCGCAAACTGGAATTTATATTTTGGTGTGTTCACAAGCTGCATGCCTTTACATTTGTTCGCAAACAAGACAACTGGCGAGGGGTACAGTTGCAGTCACACACCAACCAGACCGTATGCTGTCACACCACTATGTCGACCGCTGACAAACTTCAAAGACCAGAATACAACTTGCTCCAAAAGGCTCTCTGGTTGCTATAAAACCAATGGTTTAGTTTAAACGATTTAAAACTAAAACTGGAAGACTTATCTGGCCTAAAATGTAATGTAATGTAATATATAACTTTTGTAAATATAACTTTTTATATTTTGATGCAGGCCTGAATCGTTTGTTATCTAGTAGATTATTAAGTATTTTCTTTTTTGTTGCATGAAATGTGGCCCCCCTCTGAACTAAGTCTGTGTGGCCCCGGGGCAATTTGCCCCTTTTGCCCCCCCCTCTGGGCGGCCCTGTTGGCAGTAGAGACTGTGTTCTGTTCATCCCAATGCCCTTACATAACACTCCATAGCGGGAATTTACACACAGTTTGCACACTTTCTACTGAAAACAGGATAAATAGTCTTCTGTGTGCATTTAGACAAGATTAAAATATTTGGGATTATAACTATTACATAGTCAGATAATATGTGTAAACAAAAATATGAACTAGTTACTGAACACATTTTATTTCATAATGCTATAAAAGTTTGTAACAGGTCGACTGATGATATGTGTTAGTTTACTTTGGTAAACATTCATTTATTTCTGATAAGACAAATATTTTTTCATAAAAAGCCAAGTAACATTGAGAGAAATAAACATTAATAGACTAATTATGAACAGAAAACAAATTATTATGACCTCAATTATTTTGTATGGCTTATTAATTAAGACTATGATAAGCATGAATAGGCTACAGGTGTGTATAAAATACATAATAATTCATATTATTTATTACATAATATACACAGTTGTTACGCCTGGCTAACCTTGAGTTTAAGAAATTACATAACAATTAGGTAGAATCAATAAATATAAATGTATGTGTTTTTATTAGTTTGAATTAATGTTTAATCAGATTTTCAAAAACAAAATTACTTAAGAGAATCCATATCTTAAACATTAATAAGGTTGGAAAACATAACATTTTCAGTGTGGTAGCCTTTGAGTACAAAAATAAGTGAGAAAAAATAAAAAATAAATTCTATTTACATATTTAGAAGATATATACAATTAAATATTTGAATAAACATGTTTAATTAAAATTCTGAAAATTTGTAGCTGCTCCATCTTAACCTGGGGACCAATGGCTTAACGTGACTTCTGAACCAAGGAAGTAGCAGTGCAAAATTTATTCATGGTCTAATCCGGAGTAGAAACCAGACCGGTTGGGTGGCTAGCCAGTGCCTTGACCCATAGCTACCGCCGCTTTTATAGCTATGATGTACTTATTTTTCATCTGATTGAAAAACAAGCCATGTACCATGAAAGTTTGCAAATCCTTACAGTACGATTTGAATGATTTATTATATTTTAATTTATATATTAGTTAAATTCCCATTTTTATGAAACTAATTCCTTCAAACTTTGACAGGTTTTTTTTGCTTGTAACTGTATTTATTTCCACAAATGCATGACATACTATTTTGACAATTACATGGTTGTAAAATAGTGTGATATCAAAATAGTATGATACCTAAATAGTATTATAGCAAAATAGTATGATACCAAAATAGTATGATACCAAAATAGTATGATACCAAAATAGTATGATACCAAAATCCTTCTTGGAGATGCTAATGCTATAGTAGGAAGAGAAACCATGTGGGAGAGTGTGACTGGCAAACACAGCCTACATAATATATCAAATGACAATGGAATAAGACTTCAAAGCTTTGTTTCTTTGATGAATCTGTACACTGTCAGTACTAAATTTCCACGTAAAGATATACATAAAATAAGATGTACATCACCAAATGGAAATAACGAAGAACCAAATCGATCATGTTCTGATTGATAAGAAACATATCAGTACAGTAGTAGATGTAAAAAGTAAGAGAGGGGCAGAGTGTGCTACAGACCATTACTTGATTCTAACAATACTTAGACAAAGAATTAAGATTGAAAAAAGAAATGTTAGTAAAATAACAGAGAGAATATGTATCTGGAGAATAAAATAGAGTTCCAAGTGAAAATCTCAAACAGATTCAAAGCTGTACAAACAGAAGAAGGTGAGGAAGAGACACAAGTAGAGACAATGTGGTAAACCTTCAAAAAGAACATAAAAGAAACAGCAAATGAAGTTTTTATAAAGAAAAAGAACCCAAAAAAACCCTGGTTCAATGAGAAGTGCAGAGAATTAGTAAATAAAAGGAAGGAAGCAAAAAAATAAACATCTAAAATGCAGACATTCTGAAACCAAGGAAACATACGGAGAAATAAACTTGGAAGTAAATAAAACATTAAAACGAGAAAAAAGAAAATTCATAAATAGTAAACTTACAAAGGCAGAACAAGATTTAACAGTGAATAACACTAATGAATTTCATAGAACCGTGAGATTTTTCAGAAAGGTTAGAGTCCTAAAGTAATGGGAGTGAAAAACAAAGATGGAAATGCAGTGGTGGTGGAAACATCTAAAATACTTCAAAGATGGAAGAAGTACTATGGCCTCAAAATACTGGGAATACAAAAAAAAAATATATATATATATATTATTCATAGACTTTAGAAAGGCTTATGATAGCATTGTATCATTAGATGATAGACATATCTTAGACAAAAAATCCCAGAAAAGATAATCAGGCTAACAAAAATGTGTGTTGAAGGCTCAAGAGAGAAAGTAAGAATAGAAAGAGAATTTGCTTCTATTAGTTCTTTTTAATTAAGATGCTTCGGTACTGTTTTTTTCAACTGTTGTTTGTCTTTCCCGTTCTTGCATGTTTTTGTAAATATTTTAGACTATGCTATTTGTTTGTAGAGAACAACACCTATTATTGACCTACCCGTCCACCCATACACGTGCAGTGGTATTGACCCACCCACCAATACACGTGCAGTGGTATTGACCCACCCGCCCACCCATACACATCAGTGGTATTGACCCACCCATATACATGCAGTGGTATTGACCCACCTACCCATGCACGTGCAGTGGTATTGATAATGACGCAGTTTAAATTATGACGTCAAAACAGCGGCAAGACAAGGAGATGCGTTGTCACCATTGCTGTTCAACCTCGCTCTTGAAGAAACACTAAAAATGTCAAAATCGGTACAAATAGGCATAAACATTGAAGGTATAATCAATATTTTAGCATTTGCTGATGATGTGTCATTTGTAGCTGATAATAAAAGTGATCTAAAAACACTAGCAGGTGTCCTGTTAAAAGAAGCCAACAAAGTAGGTCTTCAAGTGAATGAAGAAAAGACTAAATATATGAAGATAGGGAGACAGGCAGAGCCAATCAACTCAATACTGGATGTAATGGATTACAAATTTTTAGCCACTGAAGAGTTCAATTATCTGGGAGTTACTTTGACAAGCCAAAATAAAATGGAAGAGGAAATACAAGTCAGAATTAAAGCAGAAAATAGATGCTACTGGAGTCTCCTAAAGCTATTCAAAAGTAAACTACTGTCAAGACCCACAAAAATAAGAATGTATATAGCTATTGTACAACCTGTTTTATTGTATGGAACTGAGATGTGGACCCTAACAATGTATAACAAAAAGATTAATTACATATGAAAACAAAATTTTAAGAAGAATATATGGACCTACCTGTGAATCGGGAGTGTGGAAAATGAAAAAAAACAGAGAGCTTAGAGAACTGTACAAGAGACCTGATATTGTGGTGGTGGTTAGAAGCAGAAGAATAAGTGGATTGGTCATGTGAGAAGGGAAGAAGAAAAAATGATAAGAAGGGTATGGATGGGGAAACCAACAGGACGACCAAGAATAAGATGGGATGACCAAGTGGAACAGGATGTGAGAAGCTTTGGCGGAGACATCGAGATGTCAGAGAATAGAGGACTGTGGAGGCAACTTATTGGTGAGGCCAAAAATCACCTTTTATTTGAATGGCCACAGGAGTAAGAGTAAGAAACAATGAATGGTTGAATGGTTGTAAAAAACAAAACAAACATTCTTTGATTCAATTATATATAAATAAAAAGTAAATTTGGCCATCCAAGCTAAAATTTTTATCATCACTTGGGCCAATAAAATGTAACATCTACTTGGAAACAATAGCTGTATGAAGATGAGCCTGACAAACTAGGGCTGCTTTCAGGGGTACCTCAGGGGTCCGTCCTCGGCCCAGTGTTATTTCTCTTGTTTGTAAACGACATTGCTAGTAGTGTTTCAAAATCAAACCTATGCCTGTTTGCAGATGACACTTCCCTAAGCATTTCTAACAAGTCTCAGGAACAACTAGAGGTGGACGCATTTGTAGAGGGAGGTTCTGTGTTACAGTGGCTAGCGGATAATCGGCTAAAGGTAAATGCGGACAAAACTAAGGTAGTTAAGTTTCCATTGAGAAGTAGTGCGGAAGTGTGTCGGGTTGTGTTGGGAGATCTCGAAGTGGCCTCAGCCACAAGCACTAAATTTCTAGGAGTTATTTTAGACTCTAAACTTAACTACCATGAACAAATAAATGCAGTTTCGAGCAAATTGAGTCGCGTTCTCTTTTTACTACGTAGGTTGTCATTTTTTCCAACCGTTCCATTCTTCTGACAGCCTACTACGGATGCTTCTTTCCAACTTTGGCTTATGGTGTATCCATATGGGGTCACGAAAACACAAAAACAAAATAAATTTTCATAGCCCAAAAAGAAGCAGTTCGTATAATTTTTGGCCTTCCTAAGTCAGCAACGTGCAGGGGAATCTTCAAGCAGAACCAACTCTTAACTTTTCCGTCCTTATATATACTAACATGTTTGGTTTTTTTGAAAAGTAATTTGAACCTTTTTCCGGATCCATACAATCAAAAATACAACCTCCGACGATGCGAAACCCTAGCCATCCCTTCACATAAAACGGCATTTTTTGAAAATCAAGCTTTTTACCAATCTGTTAAAATGTACAATCACCTTCCATTAGACATAAGAAAAGAAACAAGTAAAATCAAATTTAAGAACATTGTTAAGAAACAGCTCATAGAAATAGAGTGTTATGATTTAGAAGAATATTTTAGTTATAGATTTGATGTGAAGAAGTGATGTAAATTTTGTATGAATAACCTTGACGTTTGTTATGCATTTTATTATGTTTGTGACAATAAACGATTTGACTTTGACTTGACTTTGATCTTTACGATGCACTAGAAACAAAGTCAGAAGACTTGTACTATGAGCAAGCTGTTGTAATAACATTATCAGCACCTGAAATGACTGTGGATATAAGACTAACATCACAGTTTCAGAGGCAAATAAAGTTCAAATAAACATTTCAACCATAATATATCTATAACTTGGAATTAATATAGCATTATGTTTTCAGGTGGGCATACACTGCTCATTTAACCAACATTTATTGATCACTTAAAAAAAATGTAAAAGCAGCTTTGAGGAAACCAATTGCATTAACATTAGACAAACATTTTGAACCTTTTAAAGTACTTCATGTAGAGTAACTGTTTACAAAAGTTATTTGTCACTTAATTTGTAATTAGACAATAGTTTTTTTTCTTTTTAAACATTTAACCAATACTATGGTATTTAACCCCCCCGAAGGTATCTCTGCCTTGACGTGGCGGGGGGGCTTGCGTGCTTCCACAACCCCGAGAGCTATGCCGGCGGTAGCTTGCTACCGGTAGGGTCACCCAAGCCGGACAGGTCTTCGTGGGGTAGAAGCCAGACTAAGAGAGATACCAAACAACAGCTATGTCAGGCCTAGCAAGCCGATAGCGAAGTTGATATTGCTTTCAAAACAATAACCAAGCCTCGGAAGGACAGGAGTAACGGACGTGACTGGAAACGAAAAAGGATAAAGATTGGAACACTGAACATACTTACGCTTTCGGGAAAAACAGAAGAATTGATAGACGAGATGCAGGAAAGGAGAATAGACATTCTGGGATTGAGTGAAACAAAGTGGAAGGGGCAGGGAAGTAGAGAGTTGAGAGGAGGGACATGGCTGTACTGGAGTGGAGGAAGATCAAAAAGGAATGGAGTAGCAGTAATGGTTAATAGGAGGATAAAGGAGATGCTAGACGAAGTGGAGTTTATATCGGATAGAATGATGACAGTTAGGATTAGAAACAAAAACAAGGAAATAAAAATAATGCAGGTGTATGCACCACAGACAGGATGTTCAGAGGAAGAAAAGGAAGAGTTTGAAGAAAAGCTGGAAGACCAAATACGAAATGTAAATATATTAATGGGGGATTTAAATGCAAAGGTTGGGACCGACAGAAGAGGGTTTGAGGAGGTGTTGGGCAATTTTGGGTTTGGAAACAGAAATGAGGAAGGAAGACGACTGCTGGACATGTGCCAAAGAAATGCATTGACAATTGGAAATGGGAGATTTCAAAAGAGGGAGAGCCATATAATAACAAGGTATAGTTGGGATGGGATAGTAAAAAGTGTAATTGATTATATAATAACAGATAGAGAATGGGGAGAAAAGATCATGGATGTGAAGGTGATTCCCAGCGTAAGCGTAGGAGGGGACCATAGACTGTTGGTGGGGGTGTTTAGAATGGAAATAAAAGAGAGCAGAACGACAAAACCAGTTGAAAGAATAAAGGGATGGAGACTGCAGGAGGAGCAGAAGAAGGAAGAATTTAGAAATATGGTAAAAAAGGAGTTACCCAGAACAGAGGTAGGGGAGCTGGAAGAGGAATGGAATCGGTTCAAGGACACAATAGTAAAGGCAGCCGAAAAGGTATGTGGGAGAACAAAGGGGAAAAGAAGAGAAAAACAAACAAGTTGGTGGAATGAAGAGACAGTTAAAGGAGTAAAAGAGAAGAACAAAGCATGGAGGAAGTGGTGGAAAACCAGAGCGCAAGAAGACAAAGATGAATATTTGGCAAAGAAGAGAGAATGCAGAAGAATAATAAAGGACGCAAAGGACAAGGAATGGGAGAACTTCACGAAAAAGTTAGAGGAAGACTTAGGACAAAACAAAAAGATGTTCTATAGTATGATGAGGAACAAAAAGAGAGTGACCGAAAGTGCCAAAACAATGCAAAATGAAAATGGAGTCATGGTGGAAGGAGTGGAAATGAAAAAGTTGTGGAAAAGGTATTTCCAAACACTGTTGAATGAAAACTATGAGGAAGAAGAGGAAGACGAAAATGAGGAGCAATGGGAGAGAGGGGAAGAGATAAGTTGGAGGGAAATAGAAAAGGCGGTGAAAGAGATGAAAAGTGGGAAATCCCCAGGACCAGATGAAGTATCATCAGATATGGTAAAGGCTTTGGGAGCAGTGGGAGTACATTGGTTGAAGAGAGTCTTCACATGCGTATGGAGGGAAGGAAGAGTGCCTGACGACTGGGGGAAAGGTGAAATAATAACAATACACAAGAAGGGAAGTAGAAGACTATGCAAGAACTATAGAGGAGTAACATTAATAAGCCATGTTGCCAAAATATTTGAAAAAATAATTTTTAACAGGATTAAGGACGTGATAGAGGACCAGATAGGGGAGGAACAACATGGGTTTAGGAAGGGAAGAAGTACGATCGACTTGATTTTTGCAGTGAGACAAATGGTTGAAAAGCACTGGGAGTTCAATAAAAAGTTAATACTGGTGTTTATAGATGTCGAGAAAGCCTACGATTCTGTTAAGAGAAAAAGTATATGGGAGAGTATGGAAAAAATAGGAGTGACAGAAAATATGATGAAATGGGTTAAGGAATTGTATAGGGTGCACAAGTGCAGAGTTAGGACATGTGATGGTAATACAGAATGGTTCAAGGTAAAGAAAGGGCTGAAACAGGGGAGTGTTCTGTCTCCGATTCTTTTTAATGTAGTTATGGAGATAATGATGAGAGAAATTAAAGAGGAGACAAATGAAGAGATGAAGATAATGATGTTTGCTGACGATATTCTGATGTGGGGAGAAAACAGGGAGGAGATACAAGAACAACTGGACAAGTGGAGTAGGAAGATGAGGGAGAGAGGGCTGAGGATAAGCAAGGAAAAAAGTGAAGTAATGGTAATAGGAAGGGACACAGTTTTGGAAGAAGATATATTGGTAGATGGAAGTATACTAAAAAAGGTAGATGATTTCAAATACCTTGGAACGATGGTGTCAAGTGATGGAAGAATGGAACAGGAAATAAATGCCAGATTAGGAATGGGAGCGGGATTCTTCCGGACGGTGAAACACCTAGTATGGGACAAAGAGGTACCAAGGAGGGCCAAGGTAATGATGTTCAAGAATTACTATAGGCCTATAATTACTTATGCGGCAGAGACATGGCGGATGTCAGAAAGGGAGTGGAGTAGAGTACAGGCAGGGGAAATGAGGTTCTTGAGAGCAATAAAGGGAAGAACTCGAAGAGATAGAATTAGGAATAGTGAGATAAGGAAGGATGTAGTGGAGGAGAGTATAAGAGAAAGAGTGGAACAAGCAAGGTTGAGGTGGTATGGTCACGTAAAAAGGATGAGTGTGGAGAGGTTGCCGAGGAAGATGGAGGAATGGGAAATGGAGTGAAGGAGGCCCAGAGGAAGACCACGAAGAAGATGGCTGGATGGAGTGAGGACAGACGTGGAAAAGAGAGGGAGTGTGTGGGGGGAAGTGGTGAGAGAGGAGATGTGGAGGGACAGGAGAAGATGGAGAGGCTTGGTGACAACCCAGACCCAGGATTGACTGGAACGGGACCGGATAAGTAAGTAAGTAAGTAAGTATGGTATTTAAAGCACAATATGAATATCAGTATAAAATATAACTCTTAAAACAAAATCAATAAATATAACTAATGCACAGTACGAAGGTCATATTGTATTTCATACTGTTTATATATATATATATATATATATATATATATATATATATATATATATATTTATTTACTGTATAAACTTTGCCTCCACCCATACAGACATTTGCCCAAGGGGAGGCTTTTTTAAGATCAATACACTTTTATAATTTTATTGTTTTATATTAGTATATTGGAGAGATAAGGACATCAGCAACCTTACCTTAGAAGACAAGTTCACTAACACCAGAGTAGTAGTAACATATTGTTTTACATTCTATGAGATAGCGTAACCCGTACCAAAATAGTCCGATGATTTCTGTGGCATGCAAGCTAAACATTCTAGCATTGTTTCATTCTAAAAAAATGTCAATTAAATTGACAATATTGAACAAATGCTTACTTGTTATAGATGATACATGTGGTTTGGTGATTCTCAGAAACAATATGACAACCCTGCCTAAAATATCATCAGACTATTTTAATGAAATTTACACTAGCTAAAGAATTATTATTATTATAGAGCTATTTTAATTTTGTAAAATTTTATTTACTGGTTATGTCCATAAGATTTTAATTGGGATATGGGAAAAGATGATACAGGGCGTGCGGAACGAGGTGAAGCCTGAGTAGTGGATGGGGTGGCTGTTTGGGTGGGAAGACTGTGAACGAAGGAGAAATGAAAGTTATCGTCGAAACAAACAACTACTCTGGCAACATAACATTGGCTTACGAGTGGAGACGTGTTTCTCATAATGTTGACCATTAGAACTGAATCGTGTAATGCAATTTCTTCAGTATTAGTAGCTATCAGAATAATTTTATTTATTTATCTCTAAACTATGGTATTTATATGTTTATAAATATGTATTATTTAAATATGTATATAATCTACAGTATTTATAAATAATAATAAAAAAAACACATTTACTGATCATAGAAATAATCATTTATTTATATAGATTATTTACATTATTATTTACAAAGATAGAAAACACCATAGTTGATGACTTCCTTACTCATGTTACTTTAGTTCTTCCACAACACTTAGATTATAATCATTTTCATCTTTACATCAATACCTCTAGCAGCCTAGAATTTTTTGCCAGTTCAAAGTGTACGGGTCTATGAAAATAAATTCCAATTAAATAATGTTCCTCCACATGAAAAAAAAACAAACAAAACCAGGTTGAGTATAGGATATGAAAATGTTATCACTATTGATAATTATTTATGAATTTTATCATAACAAATTTAAGGAAGTTTAAGGACTGTGTAAACTCATCTTTAGAAGTATTTTCTTACGCCCTGTAAACTTTTGTTTTATTTGTAACTGTACTCTCAAAGGCTTTATCAAAAGTTATCAAATATTTTTCCTATCCTAAAACAATTTCCAATCCTGTTACATCAAGGAAGGTTCCATTACCTAATTAGATCATAGTGTTAATATCTTACCAGCAACACTATCTTCAAATGTAATATCTTTAACGCCGCCCACTTCCTTGGGATATGCTGCTCCTGATCCATCCTAAAAAAGCAAAGACAATATTTCCTGTAGGCCTATATGATCAAGAACCTAGATTAAAGGGTTTCAAAAATGCTTTGGGAATATCTATGTACTTTTTTCTTTTAAGTGTAACAGAATTTCATATGTTTTACAGTCATTATTAGGTATTTGATTTTTGTGCAACAAACATGAGTAAAGCTTTCATGATAAAATATTAATCACTTATTCTAGTAATTGTTTTGCTGTAATTTGTAATACATGCCTTCATACTTCCTCCATAAGTAAAAAGCATTTATATGTTTGAAATCACTTAAGGCAACTTCCAATGTTTTATAATTACTTATAGCAGACAAGTATATTTTACAACAATAAAGAAAACTCATTTATCATATCGAATCAAGGTAAGTTTATAAATTCAAGGTTCAGATGCTGTATGAGGAAGAGAACTGAGTTCAGACTTGTTAGTTAGCTGAAAATCAGACCAACACTACGTGGTTCAGATTCCAACATATCTACAGGACCTGTATTGACCCTTCACGTCAATGACACAATACGTGAAGGGTGGGTGGATGGGTCAATGCTACAGTACATGTATGGGTGGGTCAATGCCACAGTACATGTATTTGAGGGCGGGTCGGCCTTGCAATACTAAGTGTTTGGGAGAGCGGGGTGGTGAATATTAAATGTCGGCACTACAGTGCTGTGACTCAGCTAGTCGAGGACAAATTACTGTGTAGATTATATAGGCAATAGATTCTATTTAATATGCTCGGTACCTTCATACCGACATGGCATCCGTTCAGTGTTTGCTATTGGCGTGGACACTACTTGAGAAGTCTGGTATGTCCGTGTTGGGTGTTAGTCAGTGTCTGAGTGTTGTGTAGGGAAGATATCTGAGTATCAGGTGGGTCCCTAAGTTGCCCTTGCTATTTAGCTAATAATAACTCTTTCAGAGAAACAGTCGACCTTAGTTAGTAACAATGACTACACTCGTTCATCTACACTCATTCGCCCCTCATATTCACCTATATCTTGACGATCCACGTCTTATGAACGAATAAAATGAATAAGTATTTTTTATTGGATTAGCAAATGTCTAAAATGTGTTATAAACCCTAAATAAAACAATTAAAGTTTTTTAAATGAATGAATAAATGATTTATTTCCACAATTAAGTTACAAAAATATAACAAATAAATTGTTTGGAAATATACTGGCCACTTAATCTAGTTGTGTGGCCAGGTAAAATAAAATTACCCATTAAAAATACATATATGAATACATGCAGTCTAAGTTGCAGTAGCAAAGCACTATGGACAGAATAACAAGCATCAATAGTTATTAACAGTGAGTTTTTTAGTTGTTTGGCAAAACACAAGTTATATGCAGTTCAAAATTACCTCACAATGGCATCCCCAATCTTAAACAGTTTGAAGAAACAATTTTGATTCTCCTGGTGGTTAGAAACTGAATGTATTTACCTAAATTAAACACACATGAAATACTGCAACATTGCTTAAATTCTGTACAATATTATACCTTCACTGCGACTGGCAATGATTGTTACAGCAGGTACTGAGTACACGTATGCAGGTTTACATCGCAACACAAAATTATGTCTAACCTTCTGCTTATACAGTACAATAAATGGGAATGTATCTAGACGACTTAGCAGCTAGACCTAGGTATGTTAGCTATAAGAAAGTATGCAACAAAGAGGTTGTAAATTCGGAGAAAACTGCCAATGAAAACTCCATAATTAATGCAAAAATAAATATAAAATTAAAATGGCATGGAAAGTAGTAAGAAAAGAATTGAGTTGTGTTAGAGCAAAACATGTTAAATACCTATTACTCCTGATTCTCCTAATAAGTATTTTGTTTAATTTACAAAGAGAGAGTAATGTAAAATGAAAATTATGTGACCAATAACACTGTAATTTTATTTTAAATTTTGATTATTTTAGAATTCCGGTTTCTGGGTTTAACTGTTGTCATTTTATTCTGTCGTGTCCGGAGCATATTTGTTATGGATTTGACACTTTTGTAAGAACTAATGTTCTCTGTACGGATGATTCTTTCTAAGCTTTTACATGTTAGTTTTTATGTTATTTTAAAAGCACAGGCCTATTAAATCAATTGGTCGGTAGCATAGTTGGTTCAATCCCAGCTTCACGAGCTAAAGGTTCTCAGTTCGATCCCATCAGTCATAATAC
This sequence comes from Stictocephala bisonia, assembly GCA_035578905.1. Classification (NCBI taxonomy): domain Eukaryota; kingdom Metazoa; phylum Arthropoda; class Insecta; order Hemiptera; family Membracidae; genus Stictocephala; species Stictocephala bisonia. Next base: position 259,020 of record JAQJVL010000898.1, on the reverse strand, counting down.
ATTTTGAGAAGGATCAGCTGATAACCACCAGCTGTTCATTTGTCATTGGGCTATTAATTAATGACACTTTCTAAGGAATAGTCGGCCTTAGTTTGTAACAATGACTACATTCGCTCATCTACACTCATTCGAAATCCATATTTCGCCGATATCCTGACAATCGGCGTCTTATGAATAAATAAATGAATAAAAAATAAATAAATAAATCAATATTATAATGGTATTTTTATTTATTTCCAAGCAATGTTGAACACAGTTTGTGCAATTAAGAGCAGAGCAGAGAAGAAGAAAGATCCAGGTAAGGAAAGTGATTATCTAGAGAAAGGCGAGATATGAAAGAGTTAGAAAGAATAAAAAACATACATAAAAAAATAAGAAGTTGTTGGACGAAAAAACGAAGAAGAGAGATAGAGAGAGGCAAAAGCCATACAAATTAAAAAAGAATTCTTGTCTTTTTGATGTTGCGAGTACACACAATCTTATAACATACAAAAGCTCATCAACACTTCCGGGTAAGCAATGAATAGATTAATAAACCTCATAAGTGTTATATGTTGGTTTCCATAAAAATCAAAAATATTTGTGTTCTGTTTCCATCCCAATCATATGTGAATTCAACTTACTGAAATCAATGACATCCACTATTTTCAGAGCTATTATTAGAACAATTTTCTTTTTAAAATTAGACCACAACTGATTTAATGTTCAAAGTTCCAATCATCGATGATGAGGAATTTTCTAATGACAAGGATATCGAGACATCTCAGATTGTGTACGATAGACAGACCTTTCAGAGGACTCGAGTAATAATGATATTATAACATTGCCAGAAATGTCTCAGGTCATGGAACATCAAATTGTGCCTGCGTTTTAAATTCTTGTACAGTTACTGCCAATGTACAAGGAAAGAAATATCGCTATGCTGCAGTTTGCCTAGAAGTCAAGTACTGCCAAAAGTTTGCTGGTGTGGTGGCTCAGTGGCTAAGGCTTCGGACTGCAAGGTTAGAATCCCCACTGAGCCAACCACTATAGTATCTCATTATATTCTTATTCTTACATTTGAGACGCCGACACAACGTTGTTGGTATTTTAAGGCGAATATGAATGGTTATATGAGTGTAGGATGAGCGTGGATGAGTGTAGTCTGGTTACTATCTGAGTTCAACTGTTCCTCAGAAAGGACTATTTATTAATAGCCCAACAGCCAGGGCAACTAAGGGACCTACAGCTTTACGTAGAATCCAAACCACGTAGTGCTGGTCTGATTTTCAGCTAATTGACAAGCCTGATACTCGGTAATCTCCCCCACACAACATCCGCACAATGATTACCACCCAACATGGACACCCCAGACTTCTCTAGTAGTGTCCACGCCGATAGCAACCATCAAGCGGACGCCATGTTGTTATAGAATAATAGATAAAATTATTATCTATTATTGTTAGTTATAAGTTATAATAATTATAATAATAATATAATATAATTATAATATTATAATAATATTATTATAATATTATAAAATTATAATCTATTCTAATAATAGATAAAATAGAACTTATAGAATGTGCATAGCCCCACAAGCAGTTCGAAACAATCAACACAAATTAGGCCTAGCCTGTTTATGAATTTTATAAAGTGAACTCCAACACTTGTTTAGTCTGGAAGAGAATCTAGAGTCTCAAGGCCTCCATGGAAAGATCCTTGGAATATTTCTCGGCATGGTTCCGGGCTAATTCTTCTTTGCTCAATGAAGATAAAACACGTATAATTATTTTTACTTTGAGGCATATTGTACATAGTGTAAAATTACTTGGTGTCCATCTTGACTCTAGACTTACATGGAATGCTCATATCGACTATGTGTGTTGCAAATTATCCAGGGTAATTTACCTTTTAAGGAGATTAAGGGACTGTGTCCCAAAAGATTATTTAAGGATGGCCTATTTCTAGAGTGTCTTAAGTTACTTTATGGCCTAGAACTGTGGGGCTGTGCTCCAGGTGTCAGTCGTGTGCTTCTGCTTCAAAAGCGAGCTATTTGTGTTGTTATGGGTGCTGCGGTGGATGAACACTGCAAACCTATTTTCATTAAAATGTCTTGTCTTACAGTTTACTGTCTTGTTGTGTTAAATTTGCTCCTACAAACAAAGGCTAAATTAACTGATCTTGTTTATTTATTTATTCATAAGACGCCGATCGTCAAGTTATGGGCGAATATGGATTTCGATTGAGTGTGATGAGTGTAGATGAGCGAATGTAGTCAATGTTACAAACTAAGGCCGACTATTCCTTAGAAAGTGTCATTAATTAATAGCCCAATGACAAATGAACAGCCGGTGGTTATCAGCTGACCCTTCTCAAAATGTATTGACTCTGATTGGGATCGAACTGACAACCTTTAGCACATGAAGCTGGGATTGAACCAACTACGCTACCGACCAATCTTGAACTGAAAGTGACATCCACATACACAGAACTAGGCAGAGGCACATGATCAACATTCCTTATGTTAGATTAAGACATACCCAGAAAGGTCCTTTTATTCTTGGCTGTCGACTAATGAACAAATTGCCTTGTACAGCTCGGAACCTGTCAGATTCTAAATTCAAAAGAGGTGTGGTGGATCTATTATTGGCAAATCCTTTATACTCATTCCAAGTGTTTTTCAACCTGCTGAACACTACTGTAAGTAGCTTTTTTAATAATATAGGTTAAGAAAGATTCTCAATTACAAATTGCTTGTAACCTGCTAGGTTGTGTAGTCTTAATCATAATTAGTTTTTGACGTTCCAATTGCATGCATTGTACCATGTTTAAAGGAATAAATTATTCTTATTCTATAACACAAATAAGCCTCTTTTAAGCTAGGCCTAAGAAGAAAAAACGAAAAACACTTTATTACCTTACTCCTAGTTCAAAACAGTTACTAGGAAGAAAAAATCCTGATAATGACTAATCATGCTATCTATATACCACTAACCTTTTTGTATATGAATATAATGAGGTCCTTTCGATTGCTAATTTTTAGATCTGAAATATATGAAGGTGGATCAGTCACTTTTATTACCACTTCACTGTTGAAGCATTTGTGCAAACTGGGGCATTGGCAATACATTTGATATTCCATTGTTACAAACCAAAAACGACCAATTTAAATTTCAATAAGTAAATGCATAAAATTGGACTAGCCGTTGATTTAGATGTAAATAAGTCTGGGAATTATATCACGAATGAACACAATCAACGAAAAATTAACAAGCTACAGTAGGACTAAAAGAGAGCAGCATTTTATCTACATCCCAATACTCACTCCTCTTTTGTCTTCACTGTCTTCACTCTTCAGTCAGTTTAGTAATATAAATTTGCCGCCACTTTACAAATTAAAAAAAGGTTGTTCATGAAACAGTTTGTTAGATACAGCTTTTTCTTGTACAGTTTCAGGCTTTAATTTGCAATGCAGCTTCAACGTTTACCTCTAACTTCTTCTAAACCACTAATTAGGTGACTCATTTTAATAGAAATGTAGTTGCTTATTTATTAAATAATGGGAGTGTCACTTTTACAAGAACTTTACATAGATGGCTCAATTAATAGGTTAAGTTCGTGAACATTGCAGGGACCTAAGTACAAACTTCCTACGTAAAATTCATACATCACAACAAAACAGCTCATAACTCTATAACAAAATAAACTAAAATATTGTTAACACATCCAACAACTAACTTAGGCCTGAATTAACGAACAGATTGTAAATAGCAATTAATAAATTGTTAATAAAAAGGCCTAATGAATGAGTAGTCAGCCTTATAGCATAGTATAGAATGAGTAGTAAAACAACTTAAAAATAAATAACCCAACCAACGTTACAAATTATTTAAACAGCTATTTTACAAACATTCGTGAACAACTCAATCCAAATCCCCAACCATATAACCTAGCCATCATTAAACAGCTCATCAAATGGTAACACTCAAATCATTCCCACCTGTATCCAGACAACAGTTGATACAGGAAATAACAACATTAAAATAAAAAAACTCACCTGGCATTGATGATTTATCAAATAAATTAATAAAAAACTGCAAATGTGAAATCATCAACCCACTTATAGACATAATAAAATCATTCCTCATACACGATATAGTAGCAATGTAACGGGTTAACCGTAAACCCCAGTTCAAACAATATAATAATTACTTAATACAACCTAACTAATAATAGGACATATATCCACAGTAGGAACTAAGGATTCTTTTATTCAACAGCCAGCCACAACATTTTATTAATCTTTCCTTATAGAACCACATGAAAATTCACCAGTAGTGTTGCAATATTTCTATAGATCAATGCACTGTAGTTGAAACGGTCGGGTAGCATTGGTACGCAGAGAACACAAAAATCACTGACATCATGTCAGCATTGTCAGTTGTGACATCCGGCGTGGAGGGTAACCACCTACTGTCCTTGGTTAGTTCCAAGTCGTGCCTTACAGCTATACACAGATGGCAACACTTGCCGGCTGCTAAGCGGAGTGCGGGGAACACTCGTGGAGTGCCGAAAGTTCAACTAAATTATTATTATTGTGATAATGAAAACTAAATAAACCATCTGTTACGCTCTGACTACCGTTTAAATTTCTTTTTTACAGCCCGTTCCCCTAGCTGAAGTCAAAGGAAAAAAGGAGAGAAGAGAGGTGACACCAACACAGATGATATAACAAGGCCTTAATTTACGGAAGGCAACAATAGTAGAGTTGCCATAATTCTTCATCGTAAAATACGGAAAACACATATACTTGGATTTCTGGGGGGAGAGGGGGTATTTTGTAAACTGTATTTTATAAATTGTATGGTGTGCGATTTGGGCTGTTAAACTGTGCTAATTATATTAACGCCAGGGTGATATTTAACATTACAGCAATGTTTTAATTTAAAAACTTCAGAATTATAAAAAATTAACAAATTTATTTTTCCTACTTTAAAAAGGTAGTTCATACAGTTTATGTTAGGTATCCTAACTCAATATATTGATATGAATTTCCTTGGAAATGTTTAGGCATCACTTGTGTACAACTAGCACTGGCTTAAGATTGAAACCAGTCATATTTTTCTTAACTTGAACTTATTTGTCTCACCCAGTTGTCTCCGGTCTGAGCGATGGTCGCGTCAGAGTGCCCATTCAGGAAAGGGTAACTTGGTTGGTTAAAGAGGTAAACATGGGAATATCAATGTCACTTAATATATAGGTAATATAATAGGCTTGTAAGGGGGGGGGGTCTAGGCTAGGCTATTTTGTTAGTTCAATATGATCTTCTTTTTTATATGGGTACAATATAAGCAGGTCCGTTCTCAGCTGAGATTTGAATTTAGAAGCGTTTTATGGGCTTTTACTATTATCTGGGAGATGTCGTATGAGTTTTTGTCATATGTTATCTGGTTTTCTTTCATAAAATGTAAGTTTATTGTTTTCTGAAACATGATTTTTATGTCTGGTGTTGTAGGAATATTGATAGATATTTGTTGGGGTGACGTTATGGAGTTTTATGTACATAATACTTTCAAAGAAAAAAATTACAGAAACTGTTAATATCTCAAGCTGCAAAAACGCATCACAACAGTAAGATTGTGATCCTACCCCAATTATGGCCCTTATGGCTTACTTTTGATGAATAAAATGTTGTTAAGGTGCCCCTTGACCATCCTCCATAAAATTACCGAGTAATTTATGTGTGTCAAAGAGACTGAAATATACCATTCCAGAGAAATTGACATTTCCCAGCCTACTTATTAGTCTAAGAACATATAGCCCATTTCACAGACTGGATCTACAGTAACTGTTCCCACCTGCTTGTCCCAGGTGAGAGTATAGTCCAACCCACCCCAAAAAAAACATGTGCTGACTCCAGCTGTAATTATTTTTCATCAATGAATATATCAGAAAGGGTATTAGACGTTTGATTTTTGTTATGTTGAGTTTGAATACAAATGTAGCTGGCTTTTGAATAATTTAATTTTAAAGCGTTAGAAGAAAAGTATTGAGCCATTTTGTTTACATCTATAGATGACTTGACTTAAAGCTTCTCACAAGTTCTGTCTCTTGTGAAGAGTGTCGTATCGTCCGCAAACTGAAAAATGCTTCGTCTTTGAATTGAGTCTGTAATATCGTTAATGTAAATGAGAAATAAAACTGGTTCCAGTATCGACTGCTGTGGAACACCACCAGTGATCGGTACTGAGGTTGACTTTACTTGTTAATTTTGTTTTTGATTGGAAAGACATTTCAGTGAGTTGGGTTATATTGCTCAAGTATGACTTTAGCCATTTAAGAGGCCTTTCTGTGATTTATGATGAGCATTGGCATGAGCATGGATTTGTGATGAGCACTTCCTGTCATCCTCATGGTTAGGATCTGCTTATGAATCCATTCCAGGGAAGACACCTTTACTGGCGTAGTAATCCTCCTGAGTTTGTGTAGGATCTTTACATTCCGTATAACTTACAAACCGTTAGACGCCTCTGAGGGCCGCCGCAGATTCCACAGTTTTAAATTTTATTGAAGAGCAATAAAGTGTCAACACAGTCAAAGGCTTTAGTGAGTCAGAAAAGCAATATATCACTGATTCACCCGTCTCCAGTGCATCGACACATTCATTGATGAAGTGAGTTAATGCCATTTCTGAAGAGCAGATTACTTGTTTAAGTAAAGAATCGATATTTTTAACGTCTTTAAAAAATTCAGTACATGACATGTCACTGTTAACTTTGATGCCCAGAATAACTTCGATCCTCTCCACTGACAGTCTATTCTGATCAGGTGTCCATACATTTTTCAATACTGGTACCGTTTAAAAAAAAATTATTCAACTGGTGCCGAAGTACTGGGTAGAGAAAGAGCAAACTCCAATACTCTTTCAAAAAATACATTTATTTTCGGCCAAATTAAAGAGTTGAAGAAATAATCACACGAAGGAAGGTGTGTGAACGTATAATAGTGCATGGTATATGAGTCATCATACAACACACAATCTCACGATTGTCAATAGCCGAAAGAAACAATAATGCATGTTTGTCTTTTTACATTATTAAATATTTAAAATATATTTTTAATATTAAAAGAAAGAAAAATACGGACATCTGCTCGGTTTTTTTATCGGTAAGTACATGGAATGTAAAATACAAAATACGACCGTACTGCAACCCTATACAACAGTCTAAAATAAAACTACCGTCCGATAATCAATTCTATCATCCTTCTCCAATATTCTAGAAAATATTGTATACAACACCTTAATTGAACACCTAAATAACATTAACTATTTCCGCCCCAACCAATGGGCAAAAAGAAATTTCTTGATTCTTCGTTATGGGCAAAAAGAATAACATTTTATATATGTGATGATGATGATATATATATGTGTGTGTGTGTGTGTGTATATGTAATTCATTTACTTATGTTGGCAGTATGACTTGAACTGGTATGACGTACTGAATAAACGATTGCCCCATTGGTCGACCGAGCCACGCCTTCGCCCCACTCTCCCCAGGCTTTCTTCCCGACACACACACCACACCACGCGGTCTGTCTCATCATCTGTATCCAGTCTAATTCATTTACCTCGTGGTAGGCCAATTTGGTAGATTGAACTATGCAATGAGTTTTATTCCTAACCAACCTTTACCATTATGTTGGCGATAACGTCACTGACATAAAAATATAGTCAAGAAAATTGAGACCGAATGGGAAAACAGAAACAAAGTGGTGGGAATTTTCATTGATTTACAGAACACTTTTGATTGTATAGATTGAATGAAAAATGTATAAATTAAGCTCAAATCAATTGACCTAACTAAAAAATAAGTAGACTGGCTAAAGAATTACTTCTCCGATTGACTTGAAATAACTGAAACTAAATCGATATCAAACAAATAAATAACAAAAGTCCAGTCAACACCCGAAGCTGTCAAAAGAGAGGTGTACTCCATGTCTAGCCGCCGCAATGTTAAATGTCCCTGACAAAACATGGGCTGGAATAATCTACAACTGGCTTTTCCCTTATATTAATAGAGAAATGCCTGCAAATTCATAGACATAATACACCTATATTGCGTGTAGTATAGGTGTAGTATAGTGTATTTAAATATAAGGTGTTCTCATTATACACCCCCAAACAAATAGCTTACCTACACTCTTCATTGTACTGTACTTAAATCTGCTGTATTTGACTTATCAGCTGAAACGACGCTCAATATAGGATGTAATAAAGGCGGAAAGGACTACGTGATAGTTAATGCTCATAAATACAGGGAACAATGGATTTATGCATACGGGGATATTAATTGCCCTGGTTATTGGGCTATTAATAAATAGTCCTTTCTGAGCTAAGTCGAACTCAGATAATAGCAATGACTACACTCGTTCACTTCTTATATTCACCCATATCTCTACGATCGGCGTCTTATAGATGAATAATGAATAATAATAATGAATTGGCAATATATCGAGGCATACATGTACTGCGTCAATCAGAACAGATACAAGTATATATAGAATTATTACTATGCTGAATGAAAATCATACTGGTGATTACCCAGTTACAATACGTACTTTAGCAGCAGCTCACATCCCATCGCCATCACTCGGTCGCGCGCCTCAGGAAACCGTGAGCTCGGCAACAGCCCCAAAAGTTACTGCTACTGGTAAACCGTAATCCATGCTGAACTCGTCTCGAACTTCCTCCCTTCTATTGTCGCAGATCCCTTCCTGAAAGACAGTTTACTGTGTAGATAGTCAAACAGACGATATTCATCTGAAAATTAAGGATTAATTAGTTGCACAGATGGAAGAATTTACTTCACGCCAGTCATATCTAGTAGAGCTAACTCAGTAAGTGTATACACGTAAGAAAGAGAAGGCAAATCCTTTAGGAAGCTGCTACTCAGACAGCCGCATATAGCATAGCCTCAAATAAAATAAAGTTATCAAAATTAAAATGTAAAAAGTGTATAATATGAACTGAAGAGTAAAAATGCTATAGGCCTATAGCAGATTTTGCTACATTTGTAAACGAAGCTTTATGTGCCTCACTAGATCTGACGAAAGCGTTGTCAACTGTATCAGCCACCAACGCTACCGATATCCCCGCTTCACCCTAGGTGAGCGCTAGGCATACGACGTTCAACAGGTGAGAGCGCTACCAACTGTCACGATTAAGACCACCGAGATTTCCTCATTCATAAGATGTCTTCCCACTTACTTCTGTATGTTGAAAGCCAAGAGCATAATTTGATTTTAAAAATACTATTGAGTATTACTATCATTCATGGGATATTTATTTAATACTTTTTAATAATTCCATAACAAATATGGATACAAAGTAACATTTAATTTTTAATGTAGTGCAAAAGCCAATTTTGCGTCCCTGTATTTCATGGGCCTTTGGTGGGGGCCTCTACCGCCAATGTTTTGCTACAACCCCTTTTGACCCCTACATGTCTTGTATATGTCTTTCCTAAGATTTTTTAGTGGGTCATGATGATAAGACTATGGAGCTTTCTTGAACATAATAAAATGAATTTTAAAATCCAGCATGGATTTGTGAAGGGAAAAATACAACTACAGCTATGTTTAATTTCATAAACGAGGTAGTTAAGGATCTTGACTCCGGAAGCTGCTCTGCGGGTCTGTTTTATGACCTAAGTAAAGCGTTTGACGTGACCTATCATGACTTGTTGATACAAATATTGAGTCAAGTGGTCGCAAATTCATGGTGTCGCACTGAACTGGATTACTTCTTACATTCATGGTAGGAAAAAGTATGTGGAGATAAGGTCCATAGATGAGGCTAGGTATGTCCTTCTTTTCTGCTGAGACCTAAATCGTGAGGGGAGTGCTCTAGGGGTAGCCTATGTATTAGGACCTGTTTTGTTTCTTTTATACATACATTAACACCATCTCCTCATCTACTACAGCTGCCAAACTTTCTTTCTTTGCAGATAGCACCTCCCTTTCAATACCTGCACATTACATAAACAGTATAAAATAAATCACATTCTGTAAAGCAAATAAGTTAATGCAATAGTTTAACGATAACTTACTCACAGGGAATTCCGATAAAACTAAAGTTGTAAACTTTGCATTGACAGAAAGATGTTTTAGTCTTCTTTTAGGTGAAACCATGGTACATCCAACTCAGGAAGTTGGTTTTTTAGGACTTGTCATGTATGAGAGACTTAGTTTCCATAGTCATATCGAGCTTGACTATAGAAAAATCAGTTCAGGTATTTTTGTACTGCGTAATCTAAGAAACGCAGTTAATATTGATACCCTACTTCGACATATTATGGACTTATCTACCCTCATTTGGCATATGTATTGCCTATTTCAATGTAAGGAGGTAAACTTAAAAAATTGGTGGTGAGATCTGATTTTTCGCTACGCCAAAACCAGTCTCGCAGGGATTATTTCTGAGAGTGGAGGATATTGAATTTACCTTCAATATACATTCTAGAGATATTAACTTTTTTAGACAGAATTTTTATAAATTTTCCATTAAAGTAAAAATCCATATCTCTTGCGTAACACCAACAAATTACCAATCCCGAAACATTCAACATCATTTTTCAAAAACATGTTTTACAATGGAATGAAATTGTTTAACAATAACTCAAATTGGAATCTAACCACTCCAAACTTCTGGATTTTTCCTGTTACAGCGTCCGAAAATATCTAAGTTTTGTGAATAATAAATAGTAAATAGTTAATAACACAGTTAACTTATAATTATGTTACTGAATGCTGTCAAATTGTTGACTTAGCTAATGCAATTTTTATTTGTCAATTTGGCTTAATAACGAATAAAAAAAAGAAAAAAGAAAGCCGCCTGATTTAGGTGATCAAAGTAGATGGTCAAGTGAACTGTTGCTCAAGTAGTTGGTCCTCCTGTACTGCTGACGATAATATCCAAAATTAAATCCAATTTAAACGAACTCTAATTTTAATTCATTGAATCCACCGAAATCTTGTAGCCTAGGCTACAAGCATGAAATTTCCAATGTGTTTTCCACACAATTAAAGGATACTCTAACCAAGAGGGGATGTGGAAGTATCTTATACATCACAATACTAGCTGCAATATAAAATCCAGTTTTAGAGACTCGGGCAATGAGGCCAAAAATCTTTCATGCTCAGTTGCAAATTTCATTTATATGAGTCTCAGAACCCATGGTAGAGAATATCATAAAGCCATACAATGTACAACAAAAATTTAAATAGATATACAATTCAAAGTGCAAAATGGATGGAAAATTGTTTAAAAAAATAACAATTCAGGATAAAAAATTCAGCATGGTAACAATGTAAACATATAATCCAGCCACTAATTTTAAAAGTAGTAACGGCGTTCTCATTTTACATAGCAAAAATATGAAAAATTTTAAAGACATTCATACAGATTCTTGGTTTTTCTTTAAATTTAGAGGAAGACAGTGATTTAATTTTAGTTAGCCATGAATTATACTGGTATAAATACGTAATAATTTTTTTATCTACTATACTTAAATTGTTTAACTCTTGAACAATATTTATGTCATGTATTGTAAGAATAATAAATGGTTCCAAAGAATTGATAAAAACTTCCCCCACTATTAAACACTAAAAAATGAAAACTTTGAAAATTACCAGTTTAATTTCCAAATATGTTTTTTACCATAACTCAAAAACTAAACAAGTTACAGAGGAGCGATTTTTACTAAAATATTGTAAATTGTAATTTAATTTTTCCCCCGCAAATTTAATCAAAATCGTTAGAGCTGTTTTTGAGAAAATTCAGTACTAGCTTCAATACTTAGTTATGATATATTTATTTATTTATTTTATTTGTAATGCTACAAAACAGCAAAAAATTCCAATAACATTGTAGCACTAAAAAACAATAGTAAATTTTGCATACAAAAGAGAGTCTATGGCAGCCAGAGATGCACTTTACTAGGCTATATATCAGTCCTCTAAAGAAAATATAGCAAATGTAAATCTATACCGTCTAAAATATATCTAAAATAATTTAACTAAAATTAAATTTTAATAACAAGCATTTTTAACCTTATATTTACGATTATTACTTATGAGCTAATTGAAAATAAATAATATTTAAAATGAATAAATAACATTAAAAACTAACAACAATTAATAAATTATCAACAATAATATTAACAACCGGAAGAAACAACTAAAACAATAATGTTAACAACAGTAAGAAAACAACTAAATATAATCAAATAATAACCAACAATTAAAACATGTTTCAAAATATTAGGAAGGAATATGTGGACTATTCAGCCACAGACGTGAAAAGGAAACTTTCAAAATATATGTTTACCTTTAAAACTGTAAAAGTTAATCTTTTAACACAAGGTAGTACATTTGTCCTGTACTTCTCCAATGAACAATTGAAAATATCTATTGGTGATGAAAAATCATAGTGTTGTCTAGAGATATTATTTAGGGGAGAATGATATCCCAATTAGTTTTTGAGAAACGTGGACTAAACAACATACAGCTACGTGAGTTGGAATGAGGCTCAGCGAAATGAAAACTAGCAAACAGAAAACGGTCGTCCAGCTTATGGAGGTAAAGAAGCAGGCTGACGTTACGTCTCCTTGATAAGTTAACTATATTAAATAAATCCATCAGTTCTGTATACGGGACTGCATCTGTGTAGTAACCAAATGATTTGTAATAAAGATATTTTAAAAACATTTTTAGAATGTTTTCGATCATTTGATTACGATAACTCACATGTGGAAACCATACAATAGATTCAAATTTAAGTCTGGATGCAACCAAACAGAAAAATAATATTTTTAAAGTGTTGACACTTTGTATACAATTTCTTCCATCTCTTGATAAATCACAATACTGAATAAGCTGATTTACACATACTTATTACATGATTGCAAAAGGTAAATTCAGAATCAAATAAAATATCCAAATCTTTAAATTTAGATAATCTCTTTATACATTTTTGCCCATTGAGTAATTCAAATAAATGTTATTAATCTCCTTTCTTTTAGTGTACGTGACTACGGCACATTTTTAATGTAAAATTTTGAATGGCTGCTACCATTGGCTGATTCTTGATCCAATCAATTGTTGCCAACCTAATTTGTGATAGTAACTTTATTGAAGACGCTGCCCTGACTTCCCCCTAGTACTTTAGTCTCAAGTTTGGTTGCTGGCAGATAGGAGCCAGATGTTACCAGGTTATATAACCAGTATCTGCTTGGATTTCAAAATGTTCACTTTTACTTATCAAAAACTTTCATATCCCTACACTGCTAGCAAAAGCAATTCGTAGTCAATGAGACAGTATATCGCACTTGATACCGGCTGTTGTCGAGTGATATGCTGGATCTAAATGAAACGCTTTAGACATGCTGCTTTTACTAAAATACAAAATATACTTCCTTTACCTTTGAAAGATTCACACATGTCACTAATATCGTATTTAAAAGTTTGATAGCAGAGGAGGGGAATGAAAATGGGAAGGGGAGAGTTATAACACACAAAGTAATCAAATGTAATATCATGCAATAAAAAAATGATTGCATTCAAAATAAATTAAGTATTTGTTTCTACTGAGGAAATCAACTTAATTTGTTTCTGAAATTAAGGATAATCTAACTATATAATTTAAAAATGTATATTTTTATAGATACAAAAAAATCTTTTCACTACGGAAAATACCATTTTAACTTTAGGAAACATTATATCCTCATGAAGAAACAATTTACGTAATTTTGTTTATGTGGAGATTTATAAGTTTTCATATTGGCAATATATTTAGACAATTGTAGAGTGTTACAGTTGACGTAGTTTTGTCAAGAAGTCTTACTGCAACTGACTTAAAAACACACACACACACACACACATATATATATATATATATATATATATATATATATATATATATACAGTAAATGTTTAAGTGAATAATTTACTTTAAAATAAATTGCATTGAAAAATGTAATCACCATAGATAGCACAGACAGTAGGTATCACGACGAGGTTGCGCAGTAAACCGTCATATGGTATAAACTAGCTGGCTTGTTCATTCTATCACTGGTATATAAGTATAACAATCACATGGAAGCTTTCAGCCGTATAGTAAGACATCTATTTATCACTAATTAGCTGAATTCATAACCACAGGAAATTGAAACCAGTATTTTTTGTTTATTTGTTGTTCGTTCCTACTACTGACTGAACAACTAGTCAGTGTGCGTGGCAGTGTTGATACTAACCATATTAAAAATAAATATTATAATAATAAACATCAGCTGATAGTAATAATACATAGACTAATTGTTCAGTAAGTACACCTCACCCGTGTAATGTCATGGGAGATGTGTGTGATACCTACCGTCTTCTCTTTCAGGTACCGTGCTTTTAATTAGTCCTTACCAAATTATATTATCTTATATCAGCTGTTAAAATAAATCATAGCAAATATCTAAAGTAATATCAACAAATGTTATAAATATTTTCAATTTTAATTCCAATAACTCCGTATGTCATGACTTCCTCTACAGTAAAGAACAAGAGGAATGTCTACCCATTATGAACAAGTAGATCCTAATTAGTCTCTTAGGATGAAGCTTCCAAAACAATTTAAGAAGTTGCAAGACTTTCAGTATAGCGGACATCTAGGATTCTGTATATCCTCCTGAGTCCTGGTTATAAATTACTGTTTGTAGTATTTTAAGCCTAATGGGTAATGTGTATAAAAACTTAGCAATTGCTTAGAGCATTAAGTAAAAAAAAGCAATTGCTAGAAGAAAAAGCAAATGCTATTAGTAATTGCTAGAGATAAAGTGAATAATCTTTTGCTTGTTTCAGCCTTTGTTCCCAATTAGTTTAAATATCAGTTGGGTATTTAAAATAATTTACACAGGGTTGAATAGTGAAGGTCGGCTCCAATTTAATTTACAGTAGTCATGTGGTTTGTTGAAGTGTTTAGTTGAGTTGAGTATAAAGTTTTTTAAATGGGTTCATCAAGTGAGAATGAATTGTGTATAATATTTGTGTTACCTTGAGGTGGTAAAGATGAATTGAGATGATGGAGGACCACTTCTCCTGTACAGTGACTGAAGAAGAGCGAGATGTCGACAACGCCGCGACGCGGATGCCATCCGAGCAATCACTTACACGGTGGAGAGTGCTCGACCTTAAACGAGAGACGACACACGACAAGTGTCCAACCATTACGAGGCATGAACTTTGTACTGAGGCACTGTCTGCTGTGTGCTCTTAAACTCACCTTGAAAGGTTCGTCACCGACTGGAGATGCTAAAAGGAAAATAAACCGTACTACTTGCATAAACGATTAAGAAAAGAATAATATTGTTGTTAAGTATTGAAGAAAGTTAGTGAACTACTTGATGACGATGTAGGATACTCTGCAAGTTGTCAGTTTTGTGAGATTGATAAGTAAGTGCCCAGTATTACTAAATAAGTCGCAGGTCCAAAAATAAAATGTGAGAAAGCTAAGTCCTATTTAGAGATTGTGAAAGAGTATAGGAAACTCTTTGGGAAAGAAATTACAGCTAAACATCTTCAGAAAAAAATACATAACCTTAAAGGTGATGTGCACAAAAGTGATAAGAATGCCACTGGCAACACAAAAATTTTACTGAAATATTAGGAGATAAAACTCCTTTTATTATTAGATTTTGTACAAAAACCCCACATTTACAAAGGTTCCAGGGCCCTTATCTGTAGGCACTACCAATGATTTGGCTACTGTTTCACAAGCTTCAGGTAGTGTTGCAAGTTGCAATAGCATTAGTCAAAAAACATTTTCTGACAATGCAGCCGTCAGGAAGCTAGAGACAAAAAGTACAAGTACAGGTATTCGAAACAGAAGGAACTAAAAATTTAGGTATTGCATAATTGAAGAGACTATTACTACTATAACAACTACAATTGATTCGAACGTAAAAGGAAAAGGAAGCATTAATTTTGAAGAAGCTAAAAGAAGAGGAGGTGGTGAAAATAACTGAAAAACAGGGTTGTAAATACTTTGACTTGTAATAAATTTAACATAAATTAATTTATTTGTTATTGAGCCTTATGGGCGCAAACATATTTACAAGGTATATTTTTTTCTTAAAATGTCATAAGTAAATTAAGCAACATTTGGTTCGTTGTTATATATTTTAAAATTTCATACTTAGTGTTTACCTTGGCAATACGTAAAGTTTCATAAAGTTTACATATTACTTATGATGTTCTTCATTTCTTTCCGTTTTCTTTGGCCTTTCCTCCTTCTGTCACCTTCACGATCTGGAAGTATCTCAGCATGAGTGTTAACAATATTCTCATCATCTATTTCGATGTCATCCCATGGTAGGTAGTCCTGCAGGTATTTTGAAACATTATGAAGACTTACACAAGTTACTATTATAGAAGGTACTTTTGATAAATCCACTCGGATTGGCTGTTGAAAACTGGAAATCTCTTCATCTATCCATAGCATCTTTCAATGATTACCCTTTCTTTAGCGTGTAATTTGTTATAAGCTATCTCTTGACGTGTTCTTGGGTTGTAATATGGAGTCATCATCCAGCGGGATATTCCATAACCAATGTCAGCTAATAAAATGGCGTTATGAGATGCTGTTTCCATTAGCTCGAATATGGATGAGTTGCATACAATTCGGCTGTCATGGACAGAATCTTACTACTATGCATTTTTGCTTGTGAAATATTCCCTAGCATTACATGTAGCTTGCACGTCTATACTTTCTGTTTGCGTAATCATCACCATACAGGGAAGGTTTTGTAATAGGTACGTGAGTACAGTCGATTGTTCCAAACGCTGTTTGAAATTGATAACGGTGTTTCAATCCCTTTTCGCATTGTTTCATTTTCGGCCAACAGGAAACACAAACCATTCCTTAGATCTATCAACTATTTTCTGTAAAACAAAAGGAATAGTTTTAGATGCTGTTATCTGTGTATTCCAATATCCTCAGCAATGCCATTATGAAAACCCGGATCTCCCAAAAAGCGGGATCATTTTCTGTTTGGGTGACAAAACTTTACCTTTTGTCTCGGAGTTTTTACCCGAAAAATGATCTGTCATCCATTGAACATTACCCTCTGTAAATTAGTACAAATCCTTATAATTATCTTCCGGACAACCACACGGGCACGGTAACATTTTCTATTATAATCATGCATAAGAGCAGCCATTACACACACTTTTTGTCACACGAAAAGCTTTTAAGCAACCGAGGAGGTATGATTGAACATTATCTAGCAATTGCTTTACAGTTCCAGTAAAAATTATATTTTATTCATATCCTTTTGCTTAGTGACCTAGCAATTGCTTATAACAAGTAACAAATCCTAAGGGTACGAGCAATTGCTTAGAGTGTAGGCATTTGTTAGAAATTGTATTCACTCAAAATGAAGCATTTACTAGTAAAAGTACTAGTAAAAGCATTTGCTACAGTTTTATTCACAGTACTCAATACAAGTACACAATGCAACATGTCCCTGAGTCCTGACCAGAAATTCGAGTCTAAGTACTCAACGTCTAATGTCCTTTCATAAGGTCACATTGTTAGAAAATTAATCCGGATATCTAATAGTTGCTATATTAGGCAACAGATGGCAGCATGGTATTTTTTTCTTTTTCGAACATATTGTTTTCTTAGGACTAAAGACCTATTTTCTAAATGTACCTATAGAAGGACATTAGGCTTTCATTACTAAAAACCTCTAACTATACTCAGGTCTTCACTACCTCATTATATGTGTCCTTCTATAAGTACAAAGGGACTCAGGAGGTGGTTAAGTGGTTAATAAGTGAATCAACAATAGTATGTTGCAAACAGCAGTGAAGAACGTTTTCTTAAAGTTTGTTTTAGCTCTAAAAAAGAAGATAGATTAACGTAAAAATAATCAAAACTAAACTTCTACAACATTTTTGGGTAAGATTGTTGTTGCTATTTTCAAGATGACATGAAATAGTTTGTGAATGTAAGATACAATAATAAGCAGAAGATAAATTGTATTAACTATCGTAATTATATTCTATTTAAATACATACTACCAAATAGATGGAAAAAATTAAATATTTAATTAACTATTAAGGGGTTTCCTTTGTCTTCTTCTATAGAAGTTATTTGCTTTAAACCAGCACTATAACATTTATTTGCTTCAAACCAAAACTATAGAAGTTATTTTCTTAAAACCAACACTATAGAAGTTATTTGCTCTAAACCAATACTATAAAAGTTATTTGCTTAAAACCAAACCTATAGAGAAGTTATTTGCTTCAAACCAACACTATAGAAATTATTTGCTTCAAACCAAAACTATAGAAGTTATTTGCCTTAAACCAACACCATAGAAGTTATTTGCTTCAAACTAAAACTATAGAAGTTATTTGCTCTAAACCAACACTATAGAAGTTATGTGCTTGAAACCAAAACTATAGAAGTTATTTACTTCAAACCAACACTATAGAATTTATTTGCTTCAAACCAATAATTAACTTCTATGAAGATGACAAAATAAAAACTGTACCCAGTATACTTACTGCGGGTTGTTCTATTTAAGGCAATTTCATTGTTGTGTTGAAAACATTAAGTTTATTAGTGTATTGAAATTATGTTAATTCATTTTAGAGATATGTTAGTTTTGTAAACAGAGATATTATACATTTATTTTCCCTGAAGCATAATTTTATAAACAGATCACACAGTACAAACTCTGGTGTTACTTAAATTGACAGTACACTATAGTTATAGTTATAAGTATGGTGTAAGAATGCGTTGAACAACAGTCAGAACTTTGGATGGACTTTAACAATTTCACAATCCTTATATTTACATAATATCCGAAGCAGTTTTATGATAATATCATCCCTCATTTTTTTATTAACCATTCTAAAGCGTTCTTTGTTAACGTTTGATGTGTCAAACAATTTGCCGCTATTCATATTTGTGCATAAAGTTCACTTTTCAATAGTTTTAACCTGAATGTAATAACAATGTAAGTAATATTGAAATATAAGTAATGATGTGTACAGTATTGAGGAGGTTTTAGACCTTCCTTAATGTTAGAGAGGGTAGGTTTGATTATATTTAGTGTATTCGATATATATATAGAGTATAGTGATATTGATATATAAAACAGCAAATACAAGTCTCTCTACGTCTACGTATGTTTGTTCTTTATACATTACTAAAATATTCATCCTGCTGTCATAAAACTTTGGGAATTTCGTTAATATTTCCCGGAGATGTTTTTCACATCCAACCAAGGCTCTACTCCACTGTACAGCAAATGTTCACTACTCATGTAAAGGAGCTATTTTATTTATTTAATTGAGCATTAGCTGTTATAAAAAAAAAGAAATCTTCTAAAATGGACTTAGTAATAACATTGAGTTATGTTAATAAATAAGGAGCAACGCAAATGCAGGAGCGAGCTACTAAAATCAAATTAACGTATTATAATTTTAATTGATACAGGTTCTCTACTAACATTATTTGTAACTCAAAATCGAGGTCAAATGCCAAAGTGTCACGAGTTCAGCGAGTTTTACTTTCTACTAAACGGCATTTCTGAGGCCAAAGTCCGAGGTTAAATGGCACAGCGAGGCACCCACCGTATGCAGGAGAGTCCCTTAGCGTATTTGTTTTAATTAATTAGAACAAAGGAGAAGAAAGGTAATATTTACTTGTATTGTTAGTAAAAGCATCGAAGATGTTTCTCTTTAAGCTTCTTATACAAAACATAATAGGACTCAATTACCTCGTCTTGTATCAGAAATAACTTTGATACTCTCTAGAAAGTACTTATCACTTTTCGAATAGCTAATTAAAAAAAATATTACAATGCGAACAGTTAAGAATAATATAATAATAATTAGTCTCTTAAAATAAATCAGTTACATAAGAATGAAATATTTAAAATATAATTGACAACCTATTGCATATCAAATAGTACTGATAAAAAATTTACTTAATATATACAAAACCAATCTTGCGTCCATTTATATAAGCTAAAACTGTGAAAGGCTAATAACTTAATCAAAGAGGCAGTACTTCAAAAGAAATAGTCAATCTTAAATGTTCACCCTGCACTGTGGCATATCTGCATAATGTAGTAGGTAATTAAAAGAATAACCCTACACTATATTTTTAATTTTTTAATTGATATATGTTTTAACATGGATTTTTAATGAGTATGGATGAGCAAATGCTGCTATTGTTATAAACTAAGACCGACTAATTACTAAGAAAGTGTAATTAATTTATAGGCCAATGAGAAATGATGATCCCATTCAAAATTTGTTTTGACTCTGAGTAGGTGGTTGTCGGCACTGGTGGCGCAGTGCTGTAACCTAGCTACATGGGGACAAAGTGTTTGGGAGATTGTAGGCGATAGGTTGGATGCTCGGTCCTCTTAATACCGACATGGCGTCCGCTTGATGGTTGCTATCGGCGTGGACACTACTAGAAAAGTCTGGGGTGTCCATGTTGGGTGGTAATCATTGTGCGGATGTTGTGTGGTGGAGATAACTGACTATCAGGCTTGTCAAATAGCTGAAAATCAGACCAGCACTACGTGGTTCGGATTCCACGTAAAGCTGTAGATCCCTTAGTTGCCCTGGCTGTTGGGCTATTAATAAATTACCCTTTCTGAGGAACAGTTGAACTCAGTTAGTAACCAGACTACACTCATTCACACTCATCCTATACTCGTATAACCATTCATATTCGCCTTAAAATACCAACAACGTTGTGTCGGCGTCTCATATGTAAGAATAAGAATAAGAATAAATAAGAATAAGTAGGATCTAACTGAAAACCTATATCTTATGAAACTGAGCCAACTGCATTTCCTGCTAGTTATTTATTAGTATTTTTATACATTTAGTGTATGAGATGAGACACGGAGGTGTAAACTTTACCGATAAAAAAAAAGAAAATACATTATCTTACTAGTTATGAAAACATCACTTGAAAGGAAATGGGAGGGATTTTTTTAATTGCTTTCAATTTGAATCAAAACTTTTGTCAACGTATTGTTAATCTGAGAGCTGTAATATTGAATTTATCAAATATTTTATTTGCAGGAACTAGGTTACTGATGGACCTACCGACACACCCAACTTACACAAAATGCCAAATAGATCATAACTAAACCACCAATATATACACACAGAGAGGAAAGGAGGGCTTGTCAAGACATACAGTACATTAAAGAGGTAGGTGGGCCCCTAGTGTCCTCTCTCCCAGAGTCATGTCCGTAGGATGCTGATACCTTATGTATATTCTAGTATAACCCACTGTATTTAATTTATAATGCTTAATATGCCACACGATTTTCAATTCAAATAAATATATTCTTGTTTATACACAAAATTGATATAGGAAGTAGAGATAAAATTTAAATTCCTTTATTTCAAGAAGGGACCTATTAAACTTGACTTGACAATGACATATCATATTACCGTACATTTTAAATTATTTAAAATTGTTTAATAATTTAAATTATTAAAATTTAAATTATATATATATATATATATATATATATATCAAAAGATGCTTATAGGTATTAAATAAGATAGTACTATTTTTTTAAGTAGTCAATTGAATATTTGATGTAAAATGTGTAATTATCTCTTAAATATTGATAAAAAACACTGTATACATCAATTGGACCTGATACTAAATGTAAATTAGCACTATTCTATGCTTACACAAAGTTTACAGCAAGGTCTTAATGAAGCTTCTCTATTCACTTTGGATACAATATAGAGACCTACCATTATACTACACCATTATGTACACAAGCCCTCCTTCCATTGTATACACAAGATACTCTGTGATGAGTTCTCTCACCATTATTGAGACCCCCCCCACCAAACTGGAAGTCGTGCCGCACGGGGGATGGCTCAAAACCAGACAAGAGATAGGATCACGGGCGGCAGTCGCAGGGTTAAATCACAACTCGGCAGCTGAGCGAAAAAACTATTTATTACAAAAGTATTAATTTTTTCTGGCCGAAGGCTACACTCTCAGAAATAACACTCAAAAACAATAAATACAATATGAAAAACAAAATATTCAATGAATTACAAACTATACACAAAATAACATACCGAACACAAATTCGATAGCAGCAAATACAACAACAGATGTGCCTATCTGCAGATTTACTAGAAGGACAACATTTTTAAGAATTTTACATTGAAAACTTAGAAATTTGAACAAAACCAAACAAACTACAATTTAGTCCACGTCTCATGATTCCAGCGAGGCCAGGGAGTCAGCCGAAATTCCTGTGCAGCTCGAAATTGAATAAAAGTAAACACGTTACTAAATAATCCCCTTTTGATGAAATGTTTAAAAATTGAGCAATTAAAAAGAAAATATAGCACAGTACCGTTTTATCCGATAGTCACTACAAAATATTACAACATACCAAATAAATAATACTACATAACCTATACAAAACTGATTAGCTAGGCCTACACATAAAAAGAACAAATAGATACACAAAAAACTTAATAACTAGGCCTAAGCAAAGAAAAAAAAACAAATAGATAAAAATTCTTAAAATAATAACAGCAATAGAAAACTCTAAACAAAAATGTAACAACAACAAGATCTAAAATAAATATAATAAGTAAAAAAATATGGCTGTGGTGTAGAAAAGGCTTAATTAAGTTCATAGGCAGTTCGTAAGCCTATTATTGAACTGATCCACACAACATGGATAATTTTAAATTTACCACCCTCAGCTCAGCCGCCGGGGGAAAAAATGGAACGCACTGACCCAAGGACAGAGGAATCCCACCCACAGATGTAGGAAGGGCAACGGAGACGCATCTTGGCTCTATTACATGGTCTCCAGGCCAGGCTAGCAAAGTCGAGATGGCAGATGATCGGCTGGACAGCAGGCTGAGGATCAAACGTCCAACTTAAGGACCCTGGACTGAAAACAGTACCACCGCACATAAAAAATAATCACAGCTACAAACAAAATAAGAATACAAAATAACAATCTAATAAATAAAGCATAAATACCTAATAAACATAAAAGTACATGTACCTGCTAAATACATAAGTGAAAGCAAATGGATTAACAAATATTTCAAAAGTTACGTACATAGAATCTGATCAAGATTTAAAGGTATCCAGGCTAGGGTCATACATAGGCTAAAACAAAAACCTGAAAAATAATTAAGAAAACAATTTTAAAGCTCTAATAAAACATAATACCAGTTAAACTTAATTAAAAGAGTTACAAAATACAACTTAGACACATGGTCTCGTACAAAGACCCTGCTATATAAGTAAATCAGCCTAGAAAATATAAAATCAAGTAACGAACAGGTCATTTTGATGCAGCACAAGGTTATAAATGGGCAAAAGTGTTCACCAAAATGGTAATTAGATATTGAAATGAAACAAAATTGAGCAACGTACTTTAATTGTCTTTCTAGCCACACATGAAGAAGTTAACAGGAAGGAGGCGAAAACTAACCAAAAACCCAGGCAAACCATCGAGACGATGAACCGTAAGCTGGAACCACGGAACACACCAAGGCCTGAACCAACGGCCACGAAAGTAACAAGTCGACAGCGCAAGAGCGATCTCAGGCAGCCTGGCAAACCGAAAATAGAGAAACCAAAATGTACCGGTCAAAATACCCGGTACATCATGTATTCTCTTTTAAGTTATTTACTATGTTATAGTTATATTTTGACAAGCTCTTGCTCCTAGTCTAATCTACCATAACTTTTAAAACTGTTCTGCAATTACGGTAGTTCAAACGATCCTTAGAAAGCCTTTCAAACAATCTCATATAACCATGAATATCGAAAGCTCATCGCTCCTGGCCACTATATTTTTGCTAATTACTTCCTAAACAACCATTACAATATATATTACATCAAAATCTTTTCAACGCCACCTACCAAAAATAATAGGAGAAAAGTAAAAGTGTGTTAATCAGATTGAAAAATAACGAATGGAAATAAAATAAAAGTACATAGTACTTGAAGGACTGGCGGGATAAAAGGGATAAGTCCATAAATTTTCAAAAATGATGTTTTTATGCCTAACTATACATTAAACCAATGTCTTTTGAATGGTGTTGTTGGTTATGGGATAAATGGGACCAGTCCTTCTAAAATTAATAAACAAATAATACTCTATTCGGGGATAAAGGAGATCAGTCCATTCTGTTTGAGCAATAAAAGGGACCAGTCCAAAGAGTCGTGAGAATTGCGTGATGACTGAGATCAGTCCAAGCGCTTGTTGCTAAGTAAACTATGACTCTTAATCTCATGGAGAGTAAAGACGAACAAGACACTTACATAAGCGGATTGATATCTGTTCTTCCTATACAACGTCGACGTAATCGGAAACCAGTAGAAAAGGCTAGATTGCCTAATTCGGCCACTTTTAAGTATAGAGTCCGTGGTAAAAATGATGAGGGCCAGACAGTAGAGTATGACGTTTGGAAAAAGGCTTTGTGTTCTATTCATGGAATAGGAAAAAAACGAGTAGAACGTGTTTGTACTGGTCTTGCAGCTCCTGGATTTTGTAAAAAAAGCAAGCAAGGAAAACATGATGTTAGGCCTCACAAGATTAAGGATGATGTTTTAAATTTAATTAGAAACCACATTAAATCATTTCCTTCCAGGAACAATCATTATGGTTTGAAAGATTCCAAACGAACTTACCTGCAACAAGATTTGAATGTTAAAAAAATGTTTGAATTGTTTAAGATACAGAATCAAGAAGTAAAGGTGTCCTACCACTACTACAGACAAATCTTTTTAACAGAATTTAATATAAGCTTTGGTCATCCACGAGTAGACACTTGTTCTAATTGCGATGAATTTCATTCTAAAATCAAAGGTTTGGAGACCGAAAAAAAGAACTCCACAAACATTGACAGAATAAAAGAAATAGAAAACGAAATAAGTCGATTAACGACATCAAACACACTTCACAAAAGAAAGGCTAAAACTTTTTACAATAGAAAAAGTGCATCAGTTAATGATAGTCGGACTTCTGTAGCAAAAGAGGCCATTTGCTTTGATTATGGCAGAAACTTGCCAATCCCAAATGTGTCGACTAATGACGTTTATTATAAGAGACAGCTGTCTTGGCATGTTTTCAATATCACAGTATTATCATCAGGTCAAAGTTATTTCTACTTATACATAGAGACAGTGGGGAAACTCAAACATAGTCTGCTCTCTCTTACACGACTTCTTTTATAACCACCTACCACTAGAAGTCAAGGAAATATGCTTCTTTTGTGATGCATGTGGCGGCCATAGCAAGAATTTTACCATGTTACGGTTTATGCATTATTTGGTCCACCATGAGAAACGTTTTACCAAAATTACTCTCACTTATCCAATTCGTGGCCACAGCTACTTAGACTGCAACAGGCAAATGGCTTTATTAAACCCAAAAGCTTGGCTTGAGACACCGGAAGCTTGGAAGGAACACTTTGATTCAGCTCGGCAGAAACCTTCACCTTTTGTAGTTCAACTTATAACACAAAATGACCAAAACAGTGATCAGATTGCTGGGCTTCATATTTTTCGAAAATGGACAGAGCACCTAGCTCCACTCTACACAAACAGGAAGTTTCCAATTCGACCAATACGAGAGGTGACGACCGACAACAACACTGACACTATTCTTTACCGGACCACGTACAACGGAGCATGGGAAAAAGCAACCATTGTGAAAAGGAACAATCGACCACCACAAAATGAAGAATTCACTCTACCAGGCATTTCCTATGATGGTAAGTTAATTTTCATAGGAACGTTTTATACATTTTTTAAAACAAAAAATTAGGTTTTTAATCACTTTGTTTTTATTTTAGGGCCCATTCCGATAAGTGCAGCAATATATCGAGACCTACCGATTTTGGCCAAATTCTTCGAACCTAAAGCTAGGATCTTCTTTGTAAACCTTCCACACAATTAAGCAGGAAGAGAACACTCTGATCATAGTTTGTATAACTACTTAACTTGTAACATGTAATAGATAGTTTATTTAACTGTAATAACATGTAAAGTCAAAAATAAAAATGACGTTTGAAACAGTATTTTTTTAAAGTCACTCTTATTGGAATAAAGGGGATAAGTCCTATGGACTAATCACCTTCTTCCCACAAAAACTTATAGTTTAGACACTGTTTTGAACAAAAACTACCTGATAGCATTTTTTACTGTACTTTTGTACTACAAATTGTTAATATATATATTTTAAACTACTGAGGGACAAAGAGAACCAAAAAATAAATTATCAAACACAACAGTTATTTGGTTTCAGATCACTTTTTTTGCTCTCCTGAAAAATGTTTGAAAGTGGATTTATCTCTTTTATTCCGCCAACCCTTCACTTGTACCTTAGTGTTTCAAACTAGACACCGAGGACAGAGGCTAGGTCCAGGATTCGTAACCATTCAACAACTGCCTCTCCGATTGAATGAAGGCCAGCTAATATCCGCTCTTATTTACATAGCATATGCTTGTTTTATCAACTACCATTTATTGATATACAAAATGTCAAAGCGGTGATATATGTTTGGAAAAAGTACGAAATTTGAATGTTTCTGGACAGTTAAATTATTTGAAATAGCCTATCCTCAAGATAATATGTAAATATGAAAATGCATTGTCTTGTTCCTACTACTCATATGTTTCTCAACATATACTAATGGGTAGTAAATTGGAAAGAATTATTTTTTTTAAAAGCAATTGGATATTTGAGGAACTTAAAACTTCCATATCCACATGACATGAGTCATTATAGTTAAAATATAATGTGATCTCCTGTCACAATGTAAAACGCTAATCCATTTTAGACCTGCCTCACTGATTCTATTCGTTCTAGCTAATCCCTCTGTAAAATATCGGAGGGGTAATTCTGTAACTATGTGATCCATTGTTTTCATAGACTCCCGTAGTCATTTGACTGATATAGTGTCAATCCCCGTTTAGATTAATTACAACTGCCCAAACCAATTTGGAATCGATTACACAGTGTCCATTTCCTATGAGGAAGGTTCATCCCACTTACAGATATTCACGGATTGTTATTAAGTGATTTATTTTATCCATAAAAATTTTCCGATCTATGGCCCAGCCAGTATTAGGTGAGAAATTGTAGAAAATTGTTGTCTAATGATTTATTTATCTTTCATCCACCCTGAAAATAATTCAATGGGCAATCATTAACTGTGTGATCCAAGTTTGAATTTTGGCTTAGTTATTTCCTGACTGATCATTTGCAATTTGTAACTTATATTTTCAGTAGTTCCTACACCCGTACTAAATCAACTTAACATAGTCTACCCCTTACCAAGAAAAGATTATTCAACCGATGATAGTCATAGGGTCTTTTTTCAACCGTCAAATATATCGCATGTTAATGTCTTGTTGGTTTTTGTAAACATTCGTTTGATATTAATTTGAAAGCAAGTCAAAGAGGTGGTTTTATATATCTAAGTCTCTCAGCATATTGATGGGTTTCTTTCAAAATGGGGAGATTTGGAGTATAATAGATGAGATCTTTTTTTATCTCATGTCCATGGCCTAGCAACCATTAACTTCCTTCTAAGCCACATCTAAAACTTCAATACTTTACACGAAGATTGGAAACATAAGTATAAAATCATAATTTATAACCACTTTAAATACACAACAGATTAAATAAAGTCTTTAGCTAAATAATCCGTTCACCAACAAGGTTCAGAGACAGGCAAGATTAAATGCATTATTTATTGTTCCTAGGTTGGGAGTATTGTAGCTTTACGACCTGTCTCAACTTTGAATTGCGTTCCTAAAACTTTCCATATCCCCATTGCTCAATTTATGGCCAATAACATATTCAATGACACGAGAGCAATATATGTTTACAACCCTACGTGACGATACAAATTCTGTTCTGAAGTAGGCAAACATTTTATAGTTCATACATTTACCATTGTTATTAATTTTTAATGTGTTTTATTATTAATATATATTCATTAAAATTTTGTACGACATTTATTTAATATTTACAACATGTTCAAACAATTAAAATGTGAACAATAAGTTAATCTGGCGTTAAATTAAAAGAGCTTTAGTTGATTAATGTCCAAAGACCCCAAACAATTTGAGGAATTTAAAATTATCACATGAGTCTAGAATGCCAAGTCTTTTTGTCTATATATGGGATGGCTATTGTTCAGCAAATTCACAGCGAGATATTTATGATGTGCTAAAAACTTGGTTTGATAGTGTAAGCTAAATAATTGATTTTATGCACACAAATATATTTCACATATAATTTTCAATGGTGTGTCTCAAATTATTAGCTGTTTCGGGGTGTAGTTTTGGAGCACTAGTGTGTTCCATGTAAAAATAATACAGTTTAATTCCAGCTGTGGTAGCAGACCTCACTAACTAACAATATTATAGGCAGAAATATTCCTATCGGAAGAGAATACTCTTGTACATAAGGAATTCTCGTATTTCTGAGACTGAAAGCAATCAAGACATACCATGGATGGAACACTGAAGACTGAAAACCTTGAATGATTTGTAGAGGTTGAGGCTGTGCCCCACAACTGAATACAACATGACTAGAGAGTTTGAAAGACAGTATCTGTATGGTAATAATTTATTTTCTTTAGAAAGGTAAGATGGTCTTTCATATTGCTTCTCTCTCTCTCTCTCTCTCTCTCTCTCTCTCTCTCTCTCTCTCTCTCTCTCTCTCTCTCTCTCTCTCTCTCTCTCTCTCTCTCTCTCTCTCTCTCTCTCTCTCTCTCTCTCTCTCTCTCTCTCTCTCTCTCTCGTCGTGGTCGAGCAGTTGTAGAGTGTGAATAACCTGGTGGTTGCTTCGTATACAAATAGTTTTAGAAAGTTTTTCCACCTATTTATTTCTCAAGTGTAAGTTTTGTCTTTTTTATACAATGAACTGTAAAAACTGTGAGTTAGATATATAATCTGGAACAAAATATCTTTTCTGTATTGTTCTGTATTGAGTGTAGTGGTAATTTTCATTTGAAGTGCATTGAAGGTGTAACAGAAGTGGATTATGACTATATCGGTACTTCACAAGTTAATTGGAAGTGTTTTATGTGCAATCGGAGGAAGATTCATCGCGTTGAAAATACACCATTAACACCGGTAAGTGAAAGGATGTTTTCACTAAAAGGGAAAAGTGGGTCGGAGGCTGATTCAGATTCTAGCACGACCTTCACAATGGGGGCTACTAAGAAAACCATTTGCCTATTTTGTAAAAAGGGATATTCTTACAAGTCATATAGAGTGGTTTGTAAGAAATGTGAGGGCAGTTTTCATTTTAAATGTATTGGGATAAGCAAGGAAGATCATGCAAAATTAAGTTCATGGTTCTGTTTGTTTAACTCATGGTTGCTTGTCGGTTCCGGAAATACCAATAGGGGGAGCGACACTAGCACGGCCGCCAGCTGATTTAACATGAATGGTGTCGTTGCCTGATGTGACTGGAATATCACTTGTTTTGAAAGAAATGAGATCTTTTAAAACCGAAGTTAAGAAAAAAACAATTAATTTTCAATGCAAATACAAAAATATTATTAATGGGTGATGGATCATATTAATACGATAGATGATATTGGGGAAAAAATAGCGAGGGTTATGTCGGAAGTTAATTCCCTACAGCAGGAACTTTTGAATTTAAAGAAAAATGTATCGGAGTTAAATGTGAAATTAAATTATTTGGAAAAATCCAATAAAGATAAAGATATTGAAATTGATGGCGCTCCTTTAAGTAGTGGTGAGAAATTATTTCACATATTTGGTAAAATTGCTGATGCTATTGGGTTTGAGTTTAATGACAACAAGGTTGATAGTGTATTTAGATATAAGGTAACCGGTATGACACTTGGTAATATGGTAATCCGATTTGTACGAAAGTTGTACCGAAAGGTAATTGTAAGAAGCCCGAAAGTAGAAAGAAGCCATGTTGGGTAAAAGAAGAGAAAAAAGAAACTTGAATTCACATGACATTGGGTTTATTGAAGGAAGAAGCAAACGTTATTTATTTCAATGAAAGTTTGACTGAAGAAAAAAGAAAACTGCTCAACGCGGCTCGTATTAAGAATAATGAAAAACAGTATACATATTTGTGGGTAAGAAATTGACGTATGCACGTGAGGAAGAACCAAGGTGAACGTTTCATCGTAATTAATATTCTCGAGGACATTAAGAAGTTGAATTGAAGATATTGTGGTGAAAATAGGGTATTATTTTAATAAGTTAAATGAACCAGTTAAGTTAAGTTAAGTTAAATGAACCAGGTGTACATTTAAATGATTCTTTCTGTGGTGTTAACAATAATATAAATATAATAGATAATTATGGATCCAAAAGGTGTTTAGATGACATTGCTTATTAAGTGTAAACAGTTAATAGTGTTTTTCAGTATATATGGCTATATGTTTGTAAATATATTTCATATTCATTTTAAGAAAGATAATAATTTCATAGAATCATGTATGTAAGGTTTTTATTTAAAGTGTGAGCTTATTTAGATTAAACTAACTAATGTATTTGTTTTACAATATTAACATATTGGATATTGCAGCTATTTCTTTAGTATTTAATGTGTTAAAAATATTGTATAATGATTTAAAATTACCCAGTTTTATATTAATAATACTATGCAGAGTTGTAATAAAAGTAACGTAAAAGTAGCAAATGTTATTGTAGAGAATTTACAAGCTCATTGGGATTCATTCAGCCATGTATTTAAGGATAATTTGTTTGATGTTATAGTTGTACCAGAAACTTTTTTAAAACCATGTTTTTCGTCTTTACCAATTATGCTCATGATTTTAATATAATTAGACATGATAGGTTAGGGAAAGAGGGAGGAGGAGTTGGTATTTATTTTAAGAAAGTTTTTAAAATTAAGATAATTGCCACTTCGCTGGCGCAATATTGCAGAAAGCCTGAGTTTCTAATCATATAGTTGTCAATGGGGTGGAAGCTATTAATATGCGTAGTTTATCGATCTCCTATACTTGTTGGTATTTCTGAACTCTTTAATATTGTAGCTAACTTGTTGCCAATATTAATAACGTGTTAAATGTAGGTGGATTTAATGTTGATTTAGCCACTGATAATGTTATTTGACAAAAATGAACTTTTAAATATGGTTAATAATTTTAATTTGTCAATCTTACCTTTAAAACCAACTTATCATTTACCAAAGTCTGACACAGGGCTTGATATAATAATATTTAATGACGAATCAAGAGTTAAGTTAGTTGGTCAGAAGCCATTGGGAGGCATTTCTTATCATTATATGATTAATATTGAACTAAATTTAAAGGTTAGGTTATCTAATGCTAAGGATTACATAGTTGTAAGAGATTATAAGAATATTTAGTTACATAAACTTAAAGAGGAACGTAAGACTTTAAATTTCAATGATGTTTATACAAAGGCTACTTTAGAGGGAAAAGTAGAGTTAGTTTCTCATACATTGTACAATTATTTGATAAGTATGTTCATGAGTGTAACATTTCTAAAAACAGAAACCCTAGTCCTTGGATTACTATAGAGATTACGGAATTAATGAAGGCAAGAGATAAGATATACAAGAATTATGTAAGAACTATGGATGCTTTAGTCTGGAAAGATTACAGACAAGTAAGAAATAGGCTTAAAGATTTACCATAGATGGCAGAAGTAGTGTAAAAGGCGGGTTCTGGGGGACCTTTTGACCTCTGTTATCAGTGTTATCACCACGTGTTGACCCCAGAGGTCAACTTTACTATTGTTTACAACTGATAATCAGCAAGGTCGTTGACCTTTCATTGATAATCACCACGTGGTGACCTTGAAGGTCAAGTTTACTACGAGCACGTGGACCCCCCGCGACGTTGTCGTAGGTCAGTGTTGTTTTGGTGTGACGTCATACCGTTTTCGCGCTCTTTTTTCTGTCAGTAGTACACACATACTATTGTTTACTACAAGCACGTGGACCCCCCGCGATGACGTTGTCCTAGGTCAGTGTTGTTTTGGTGTGACGTCACGCCGTATTTATTAAAATTAATTGTATTTATTTGAATTGCTGGCAAAAAGTGTCGAATACCGGAGCCGGGATCGATCCTAGAACCTTCCGTTTGTGAAACGGAGTCGATACCACCGCAGCACAGTGACACACCCGAGAGGGTAACGTAAGTAGCGGCAGAAGAACGTGTGTGACGTCCGCCGCCGCCGCGAGCCAGATGCATTTATACTATATGAAATGTATATATTTTTTTTCTCCCAATAATTCGTATTTAATATAGTATTACTGTCGAAAAAAAAAACAATTCAGTTTCTCTTTATACTATATAAAATGTACCAACTGTTTTTTTTTTTCACAGTGTTACCAACTCGCACGATTAATTGCCAAAAAAAAATATATGTCAGTGCTACCAACTCACACGATTTATTACATTATACTATAATAAATACATATACGATTATTAAATTATACTATATTAAATACAAATACGATTATTAAATTATACTATATTAAATACAAACGCGTTTTTCGGTGTTACAGTAATATTATTTTAATTCGTTATCCTTTTATATCCTTTTCAGTTGCGAATAAATACGTTAAAACGGTCGTCAAGTATTAGGAGAACAGAACTTGGCAAGATCTCTGAACTCAGCCATTGATATCATGAGCGCGCTATCATATCGCTTGACCTCAGGGTCAGGCGGCGCGCTCTTTATCAGCCCGCTGGTGCACGACTTTTCTTGGCAACAATTACGCTTCCTCTTCACTTCTGCTAGCCTAATACTGTATTTATTTTAAAACCTCTAAAATCGCTCACCTGAGCTAAACAAGGTATCATATGTTTAAATAAAATTAATTGAAGGATTGTTCTTAACCAGTCAACGTCTTTTTTTCCCTGATTTAATCCTATAAAGAGTATTTACATTATAGTACCTACATATAGTAGATGATATTCATATAATAATTAATATTTATATTTTTGAAAACTCTATGAAAAAGGTTATGCTTTAATTAAAGTGTATTTTTTTTCTCGTTACACGGTATACAGTATTAATGTGAATTATAATAGTAATATTTTGTATTTTATATAGTATTAATTTGTTCTGACCGTTTAACAAATGAACCAGAGGTTTTTTTCTTGTTGTTGTATAGTTTTCATAACAGCTGATTTTTTTTTTACAACAGCTGATGTGTCTTCTGCTACCAGAGAACTCTTTGTATATGAGAAAATTTTCTAAGTCTAATTTTGCTGATGCAATATTTCATCATCTGTACTTTGAGTTTGGATCTTGACCACCACGCGGCCTAACACGTGTGCACGCGGTCGGACACATGTTCAATTGACGTCATTTACTGAGTATAAATACACCAAGATTTCAAGCACGCAGTATCTGCAGTTGTTTCAAGTTCTAGAGACCAACGGCCCCAACGTCTTTTCCGGAACCTCTAGACTTGAACAACCTGATCATTGGCTGTAGCAGATATTGAATCTGGTGAGTAAATGATTTAGATTTCCCAATTTATTAGCATTATTAGTTATGAACAGTAACTATTTTATATTATTCTCTAACATCATTTTCAATTAATATTTTAACAAAATAATCATTATACTCTTTATGAAAACTAATAATTTAAAATTTATTTACAGATATTTCTTTAACTAAATTATTTAACAACACATTTTAATAATACCAATAATGCGTTAGTATTATAAAATGCTTGGAGAATACAAATTATTTAATTTATGTAAAAATTATATTTATGATTTTAAACAATATTTTAACATTAATTGCATGACATTATTTCTTAAACCTAATTACAGTTGTGTTTTATTTATTTTTATTTTCAACCATACAACTAATTTAACTAAATTACTTCATACTATATGTTCTGATTATAATTTATTTCTTTCTTAAATCATCTACCACATTATTCAAATACGCGTTTATGAAATATTAGTTTGTGGAATTATATTGTATATTTGGTAATGTATGAACTAAAAGATATTGTACACTAACCTTTTTAAATCATTGTCGAACAGACTAGTTATTAACGGTAACCATTTTATTTATTCAACATCAATATTTTAGTAAAATAATAACTATCCAGAGCTTAAATTCATATTATAATTATATTAACGTTACTGTGACTCTTAATACTCTATTTCACAACTTATTGTTTGAAAAAAATAAGAACCATACGGAATGTTTTTAATAAAGTCATATTGTAATAAAATGTTTTTTTTCTTTTTTTTCAGGCTGTCCATCTGCTTATAGCCTGCAGTACATCTGTTCTATCGCATAGATTAACCACTCAACAAGAAACTCATCTGTTCCATCGCATAGACTTACCACTCAACAAGAAACCTGCCACTTCGTAGAGCGTCCATTGTCAAGCAAATACATTACTAGTACGTAGATTATTTTTTATTACTTTAAAAATGTCTCAAAATACAGAATTATGTTACTTAGGTTATATGAAAATAACGGATAATGCTTACCCACCTGAGTTAGGTTCTCCTAAAGCAGCAGGATATGATTTGAGTAGTGCTTATGAGTATAGTATTCCTCCTCATGGAAAAGAATTAATTAAAACAGATTTAAGTATTCAATTGCCAGAAGGAACATATGGACGAATTGCTCCAAGATCTGGTTTAGCGTGGAAAAAATTTATTGATGTCGGGGCAGGAGTCATAGATCCAGATTATACCGGAAATTTGTGCATAGTTCTCTACAACCATTCAAATGATGAATTTAAAATAAATAGGGGCGACAAGATAGCTCAATTGATCTGTGAAAAGTTTATGAGACCTAATATAGTGGAGGTAAAAAATGAAATGAAAACCAAACGGGGACATGATGGGTTTGGGTCAACGGGTGTTCAAAGGCTTAAGTTAGAGTAAAACTTTATTTTAGTCATATAAATAGTTTCTTAGCAAAATATTATTCATTTTTTTAATACGATTTTTTATTTTTAATTAGAACTAAAAGATGGAGAGCTCACAATGGGAAAATGCTGCACACTCTTTTGTTGACGAGTCATGTTTAACACCACCTACGACTGAATATGTAATTGGAACCCTACCACCTTCACCTCCGAAACCAAAAGGAACTCGTGTGGGTAAAAAGACTCAACTAAAGCCTGCACTAAAATCAAATCCAAAACCAGGTACGTCAAAAGGTTGCAAAGAATTTACATTAAAAACCGTTGTTGAACTCCTCCTTCTCAAAGGGCTATGTTCTATAGCCCTATGGGAAAACTCGCTATCAGCAATTAGGAATCAAATTTCGAATTTAGTTAACCAAGAGGTGTTACAACTATATCTAAATTTAAAAACTGTTTGCACTGCCATATCTATTGGAATATTGCAAAATAGCGACCTTTCTCAAGAAAAAATAGAAAGAATTAATGAGCAGGAACATCAACACGAGGAGTTGATGGTATATGTTGGAGAAATATTACCAACTGTTAGCAATCCTGCATTTTACTCTCAGGAGAGTGTAAAATTGGTTTTAGACCTAATAACAGCTTTTATTGACAAAGAATCAGAGGTTGAAAATAAAAGTGAAACTGGTGATGAGCAAAATCTAGATCCTGAAAATGCTTTACTACAGTTGTTCGGCAGTGTTCAGAAAAAGAGGAAAACTAAAGATTTGCTCATCAACCAAACGTTTGCCCTCAGAACCGAGGATATGATTAAGAAACTAACTACGCCCGGAGAGACAGGAGAGTTTATGGTTAAAATTGAGATAACAGATTGTAACGACTTGAAAGGTGTGAGCAAAGATGTCCAGCGGACAAAAGTCTGGAAAAAGATTATATTTTTAACTGACGAATCTAGCTCTACGTATAAAAAAATTAATGATATAATTTTGCAAGAGGCAGCAAAAATAGCGAAAACTAAAGAGGTTCATACTCTTGAGTATGAAACCATGGAAGAAAAACCTACAACTGTTCGTAAGCGAACAAAATATTCTAGGCAGTAAGAAAAACGGGGAAGAGTAATTATTTAGATATATTATACTTATTGGTTAGGAGTCTAGTAGTTATTTTATTTATTTTTTATTTTTTTTTATTTACAGATGGAAAAGCATTTACCTTTTAAGAAACGATTCAGCCGTATTTCTCCCGAACCAATGGATATTGATCCAGGCCCCTCAAATATAACTCAACCAGGTATATCAGGCTTAAATTGTAATATCAATAACGAGAATGGTGATGACAGTGACTCCGATGATGATGATGATGATGATGATGTGCGATTTAAACGTTTCAGAATGAACATTACCGCTAATGCGTGTGATCAGTTTATTGAACTTGAATCTGCTTTTGGAGGGAGAGTAAAATCATTTTTCTTAAGAAATAATTCAACCCAAGAGAAAGATCTTTGTTTTTTGCTTTCTCTACACAAAGATGCAATGATAAGAATCATAAGTCAGCAACTGAACGTGTATGGATCTTTAAAATTTAATCTAGTGGTTGAATGTGATTATGAGAAACCTATGACTAGTGAACGTCAAGATCGGTCTTTTAAAACAAAAAACTATCCTGTGTTTAATGATACGAATATCAGCAGTTTATTACATAATCTGTTTAGTAAAATATGTAAAGAAGAAGTTGATATGCAGGCTCGAGGAAGTGGTTGGACTTTATCTAAAGTTGATGGAATCTTGTTGCGGATGAGTCGGTATAGACCTTTGAAAGGTAATACTTTCATACCTCTGCCACACTCTATAGAGTTAAAAAAAGCTGTAATCAATCCTATAAATGTAGACAGTTATTGTTTTAAGTGGGCGGTATTATGCCATTTTGTAAAAGGTACAAAAAGATGTAATGTTGACAATAGATATTACAAACTATGTAATTTGTTGAATTTTAACGGAGTGGAATTTCCAACACCTTTGAAACATGTTACGAAATTTGAAAAAAATAATCCGCAAATCTCAATTAATGTTTATGGGTTGGATGAATTGAATGAGGTTTATCCTTTAAGAGTATGTGACAATGAAAAGAAAACACACATAGATTTACTATTAATTTCTAACGAGAAAGGTAATACTCACTATTGTTACATTTCAAACTTTTCAAGATTATTATCATCTCAAATTAACAGTCGTAAAAACAAAAAGATCTTTTGCAAGAGGTGTTTAACTTGTTTTGATTGTTCTAAAACAAATGTGAAACTAAATGAACACAAAAAGACGTGTACAGAAAACAAGCCTGTTAGGGTTTTGATGCCAACAAGTGTGAATGCTTTTCCTCCTGTTTTGAAATTTACTAATCATCAAAATATGTTTAAGTTACCCATTGTAATATATGCAGATTTCGAGTGTATTTTAAAACCTGTAAATAATCAATTGACGAGATATACATATGTGAACAATGTCCACGAACCTATGAGTTGGTGTGTTTATATAGTCTGTGATGAATCTGTTCCACAATTCATTAGAGATTCAATTCCAACTGAAGTGTTCATATATAGAGGTCCCAATGCGGCAGAGACATTTA
Organism: Stictocephala bisonia; assembly: GCA_035578905.1. Classification (NCBI taxonomy): domain Eukaryota; kingdom Metazoa; phylum Arthropoda; class Insecta; order Hemiptera; family Membracidae; genus Stictocephala; species Stictocephala bisonia. Next base: position 221,407 of record JAQJVL010000898.1, on the reverse strand, counting down.
TGTCACATATTGTTGATACAGTAAATAAAATTGGTGATTTAGTCAAAACAAATATTCCGATGTTACCACTAACAGTGGAGGAAAACAGACGTGTAAATACAGCAACTCATTGCGAACTATGCAGTAAAGAATTCACATCAATTTATCGGCCTCAAAGAGACCATTGTCATTTGACAGGTAAATTTAGATCAATATTATGTTCAAGATGTAACTTAAAAAGACAGTATCAAAGAAACATCCCAATTTTCATCCATGGTAGTGCTAACTATGATACACATTTTATTGTAAAACAACTAGGTATTGACAATAGACGTGTCAGTGTTATTCCAAACACAAGTGAAAAGTACATTACTTTTTCTAAAAACACATCGAGCGGATTGAACATTCGATTTATTGATACATACAAAATAATGAATTGCAGTTTAGCTACTTTAGTTAAAAATCTACCAAACGATAAGTTTATTCATATAAAGAAAATGTTTAATGATAATGATATGCCTCTGGTTACTCGTAAAGGTGTGTACCCATATGAGTACACATCTTCATGGGATGTATTGAACGAAAAAAGACTTCCACCTCGAAAAAGCTTTCACAATAGTTTGGATAATACTGATATATCTGATGAGGATTATAAACATGCTACTATGGTCTGGAATCATTTTAAAATAAAAAATTTAGGTGAATACAGTGATCTGTATCTTAAACTAGACGTTCTACTTCTTGCTGATGTGTTTGAAAACTTTAGACAATTGTGTTTTAATTCTTATCATTTAGATTGTGCTCATTATCTCACTCTCCCCAGTTTTACTTTTGACGCAATGTTAAAATTTACAAATGTTCAATTAGATTTGCTAACAGATTATGATCAGTATTTATTCATAGAAAAGGGGATTAGAGGTGGTATTACATCTTGCATCAAGCGGCATTCAACTGCTAACAATCCGCTTGTTGAAAATTATAATTCTAATTTGCCAACCTCATATCTAACTTATGTAGATTGTAACAATTTGTATGGCTGGGCAATGAGTAACCCTATGCCTATAAATAATTTTTCCTGGTATAAGGGTGATGTGAATAATTTTCCAATAATGAGTATTCCTAATAATTCTGATATTGGATATTTCTTAGAAGTTGATATAGAATATCCACATAGCCTTCATGATGAACATAATGATCTTCCATTTTTTCCTTGTAGTAAATGTCCACCCAATTCTAAACATAAAAAGCTCCTCATTACATTAGAAAATAAAGTAAATTACGTATGTCATTATGTAAACCTTAAACAAGGTATTGAACATGGACTAGTATTAAAGAAAATACACAAGATTCTACAGTTCAATCAGTCGCCTTGGCTGAAACCCTATATTGATTTCAATACTGAAAAAAGGCAGAAAGCAAATAATTCATTTGAAAAAGATTTCTATAAACTTTTAAACAATAGCATGTTCGGGAAAACAATAGAGAATATTAGAAAAAGAATAAATCTCGAATTAGTAACGTCTGAAAAGAGATTGCAAAAATTAATTAACAAACCCTCCTTTGTTGACAGACAAATTTATGGCGAGTCGATTTGTTCTGTAGAATCTTCTAAAGAAACAATATACTTTGATAAGCCAATTTATGTTGGATTTTCTGTATTAGAGATTAGCAAAATCAAAATGTATGACTTTCACTATAACATTATGAAAAAAAAGTATGGTTCTAATATTAAGATTTTATATATTGATACCGATTGTTTCTTTTATGAAATACTGACTGATGATTTTTACAGCGATATTAAAGATAATCCCGAATTTATGAGCCATTTTGACACTTCTGATTATCCTCCTAATCATAAGTGTTATAGTTCAATTAATAAAAAAGTGCTAGGAAAATTTAAAGACGAATGTAAAGGAATTGTATTGTTAGAGTTTTTTGGTCTTAGACCTAAACTATACTGTTTTAAAACACCAATTCCACTGGATGATGACTGTAGTAACAAAATACAACCTAATGTTCAAAGGAAAGCTAAAGGAGTGTCAAAAGGTGTCATAAATACTAATATTACTTTAGATGATTATAAAAACTGTCTTTTAAATAATCTGACAATTAGGAAAGAAATGAAAACCTTTCGTTCTAAAGGACATGTTATCAGTACTTTAACTGTAAACAAAATAGCGCTTAGCTGTAATGATGACAAGAGACATATTTGTGATGATAAAATAAATACTATAGCTTATGGACATTATTCACTCTTAGACAATATGGAAGATTTGTAAACTGTATATATATATTGATATTCATTGTAAAACAAGTTGTTGATGTATCTATTTTTTACTAATTAAAATAATTGTATTTTATATCTCAATGTCTTCTTCTTTTTTCACAAAATAACCTTTTACAATACCAGAAAGTGGGAGATTGAAAAAAATCATAGTACATTTAAATTAATATTCGTTTATTTTATATAATTTTCTTTACAATACCAGAGAGGGGTGTATATTGGATCAAAGCATCATGAATGATCAGACAATACGCCGTTGTATCCTTTGGTATATCGGCAGTTGTTTGAATCTCGATGCGAACATCCAATGATCCAGTCTTTAAAGTCTCAACTTGTTTTGAACAATCAATTACTATTAAAGGTGTCTTCTCTTGAAAAGTCATTTTATCCAAACAAGGTTGATCATCACCACCTATGTAATATGATGATTGAAATCTTGAATACATATCATATAAAATTGATTTATTTCCATTTAAATTATCATACGGATAGTACTTGCTGTTCAAGTACAGTTTTATATTATCTAAATTACAAAAATCAAAATGCGAAGCATTCTTATTTGCTTTGTCTTTACGATCAGTTTGAAAACCAATTATTACATATCTTGGCTTCTCCATCATGGATGATGTTTTGACTGTCCAAGTTAAAAACTTTGTAATTGGTAATGATGGGTACTCATGTAACTGCCATCTTCTGAATGGTATAGATATGGGCTGATCTCTTTCAGTCAAACGTAGAAGAGATAATTTCACTTCATCGTCAACTCGAACATAAGGCATTTTCCAAACAATTTTGTTAAGTTGAATTTGAAAGTCAAATAAAGATGCAGCTGGTTGAAGCACAACATTTTTATCATTAGATGAACGTAACAGGACTAGTTCTTGTTTTACATTCAGTAAAATATGATTATAATCCTCGGCAAAACCGAGTAGTAATTTAAGTGGAACACAAAACGAAAATGATGTTCTATCAACCATCACACCCATGGTTTCGTTTTGCCAACATGCGTTCTGCATCCAGTACTTGTCTCCTGGTCTAGAGGTAAGTAAATTCTTTATTGTTGTAGAAATACCTACGTTTTTTACTCTATCAATTTCAGTTCCACACAGTTCGTATCTGATTTCATCGAACAGAAATGCCATAGCATTACTAACTAATTGAGTTGTGGTGTCATCAGTTGGAGGTGTACCTGTCTTGACTAGTTTACCTTCCAAAAGTAGATAGCTTTTACTAGGTAATGTGTAAACATCTTGCTGATGAACAGGTATCCGTATCTCATCACTTGTTTTGTAAGAATTTGACGTATACGGATTATGAGAATGCCATTCAATATCAATGATAGAACTATCGAAGCTAGGATTTGTTCCTATATCTAAAATATTATTCATCCTTACTCTTGAAAGAGGACACTTTTGTACGTAGGTATATTTTGTTCCGTAATGTTAACTGCTTAACGACTTGTTCACGACTGACACTAGATTCTCTTTTTGTGGTCAATGTTTTATGTTTATCTTTATTCGATACAGTAGCGGCGGGAAATACTAAACCCATTATTTTCTTCTCGGCCTAATATCTACTCTTATATTGATATATTCTTCTCTAAAATTAATTAAATTACCAAATTGATCTTCTAAATTAATATAAAATTCGTTCAAACTCAATTGCTTGTTTATTGGTAGATATTTAACTGTGTTCGGGATTTCTACAATTTTAAATCCCGGCGCTACAGTTGGATAGAATTCGTGTAGTACGTGACCTTCAATCCCGTCTCTATAAGACCCTCGGACTAAATTACATGTGATTCGTATGATGTCTACTTTATTAATGGACACTTGATTAGGTGACTTGTGCACTTTATTCGCTTCTAATTTCACACCCTTTTCAAATCCTAATAAGGAAGCAATGGTGTTCTCTTTGGTGAAATCAATCTCTAGTGAACAACTTAAGTGACTTTTTAGCGTATTGTTATTAGCCTCGAGTTTAAAATGCGTTGTAGGAGATTTTACTTTTAATTCCTCGATCACAAAATTATTTATATCATCTATTTCATAAGCGCCAGTGGCTATACTTATTTCTATATCTTTACCGATATACAGTTTATTATTTACATTCTCTTCAATATTAGGAATTGAATTGTAAGTCATGAGGTCCATAAAACCCATCTCCCATTCGTCTGACGATGAAAGATCCATAGCTGGAAAAAGTGTACACTTGAGGCTTGAACTTCTACCTGTAATACAAATCATCTCCGTCTTGCGAGAAAGTCTAAACACAAATGACCACAATTTACAGTATTAAATTCTTGTTTAGGAAAGTAATTATATCTAATCACCACTCGATATGGTCCGCTGTTAAAATATCTCTGAAGTTCTAACGGTGGTCTCAGATTACCGAAACTATCAAAATATTCAATGTCAAAATCACGCTTATAGTAACATACCCAATGCGTACCCCATCCTGTAATACTGTCTAGATTTACAACACCAGATTCCTTTTCGTTAATACTTGATGGAAGTAAATCTCTCATAAATACACCTCTGAAATATGGTATTTTCAATAGTTTCGCATATTTGATTATATCTTTATTTGTTAGCGGAACATTTGGTATAGTGTCTATGAGTGGTGATGAGTATATTAGTTTTTTTTAACTGATCCAGATCCTCTGTACGGTTTTAAGTACAAACCTTTACCCTTCTTTTTGTTTATTGACTGTCTTTTTTTTATTCTTCTATTGTTAGATTGTTTCCTTCGAGGTTTTTTACTCTTACGTCGACGTTTTCTGTTATCACAGCCGCTACCTAATTTACTTTTAGCTTTCATTACGTTTGTAACTAACCAAGCAGCAGCCTTTTCACCTAAACTAGAATCTGATGACCTCACTCTTTCCCAAGCTCGTTCGGCCAATATTCTATCGGCTGTTGATCTTCGCTCACTGTCCTTATACTTATCGTATGCGATGTCGTGATCTTTACAAGCTGAATCTAATTTATTAATTCCTCTATCACCTCTGGCTAATCTCTGTTTTACGTTAGTACCAGGACCACACCACTGATAACCTGGTAAATGTAGTTCTGTGGGTAATATATCTATAGCTCTATTAATGACACTACCAGCCACACTCCCTAATGTACTTATCAGTCCTGCGCCACGATAAGAACTAACACGTCTGTTCATCGTGTACGTCAGTTTTATAGTGTCAGTATAATCATGAGCGTCGATAAGTTTGGACGTCAAAATGTTAGTAGTAGCAGTAACAAAGGTCTTAGAGGACCTAAAGGAATCGGGTTTGAATTAACTAAGGAAGGTGATTATGACATTCGTCGCAAAAGGTTGCGTAATGTAATGGAACCCGAAGATGATGGAGACGCTGTAAATTTAAAACGACATAAATCGTCATTTAATAAATGTTTAAAATTAAATGATGATAAAAAGTACGATGCTAAAGGATCAACAGTTTGTCATGTAGGTGATCCGACTAATCCGACCGATGCTGTGAACTATAAGTTTATCAAAGACCGCTGTGTAACATTTGATAATACAGAAATTAATGCAAGAAATCATACAATTAGCAATGTGTCAGATCCGAAAAAATATCGAGACGCTGCAAATAAATTGTATGTAGACACAATGTGTCCACCCATGACTGAAACTTATTGGAATTTTAAAAACAAGCGATTGGTGAATGTCAGTGATCCAATAAACATGAACGATGTTATCAATTTAAAGTACTTCTTAAGTAAAACACTCAAGTCCGATTCGACTTCTTGGGACTTTGTGAATAAAAGACTAACTAATGTGGCTGACCCTATTCATATGCAAGATGGTGTTACGCTAAACTATTTGGTTAGATCAATTAGTAATATTTTATATGAACTATACAGATTATTGGCTCCAAGTGGTGACCCAATCAGAACATTAAAGAAAGAAGACTGGATAGACATGACAATTGTCAAACCATTTTTCATAGATCCAAAAACAAAAATTGCTAGAAATAACTAAATTGTAAGTAGTTGGTGAAAATAAAATTATACAGTAAAAATGGAATATTATTTTATTTATTACCTCAATCTACAATACTTTTACCAGTTAAATTAATACATTTCTCATCTAATTCCTTTAATTCTTCAATTATAGAGTTTATTTCATTCTGATGTCCAGTGTGACCAATATCTTCCGAAGCATTCAAAATCCTCAGGCGGTCGACCAGTTCGTTGGGATCATCATAATATATGAAGTTTGGTTTGGCGTCAGTCAAGACAATGCCACTTCCACTCACGGTTTGTTGCACCAAATCTGAATATGTGCTCATTTCATTTGTTAATTCATTTTCTCGTGTAGCAATTAAAGATATGATGTTTTTATACTTATTCCCCCTGTTAGACTTCACTTTCCCTCTAGGTGAATAATTTATCTTGTGAGCATTGGTATCTCTGAGAATCATAGCGTAACTATCGAGATCTTCTTCACTGTACACATAAGGATTAGGTATATTCATAAATAAAAGTTCGTATAAACCACGTGTACCCTCATATCTTTTACCATTTATTATAAAATCATCTATATCGATTTCTAATGGCTTATCACCAATCATCCATTGATCGCCTTCGACTCTTATACCATAATTATGATCTACTTCTTTACCACCTTTAAGTAATTTTAAAAAGTACTCTTTCGCTAGTCTTCCCTTAAACTCACGTAGTACGTATTCCCTAGCTAAATTTTTTCCTTGAGGTGTTTTCAACAGGTCTTTACCCGATACCACAGCCGGTGAAACGTACGTTTCTTCAACCATCATATCTTCTTCCTCATGCTGTTGTGGACTTGAATCCGGTTCCATAATGTCATCATCATTATCAGCATTTTCACCATCTTGTTGATCCATGTTGAAACCGGGTATAGCGAAGCGTTTTGAAGTCGGAAGCGTATCTTCTGTATTTTCCTCATGCAGACGTTGTTTTCTTTTCACTCCTTGTGGAGGTGCACGTATGTAACGTTTTACAGGCGTTTCAAAATCCTCTAACTGACCTTTTCTTTTAAGTTTATTGATTCCTTGTTCTGTTATTTCTTCTTCTTTAACTTGTTGTTGTTGTTGTTGTAATTTTTCTCCTTCTTCTGCAATCTTTTTAAGTGGCTCAGCAATGGGCTTTAGCTGTTTTTCCCACATCTCTTCACTATCCAACATTTCCCTCTTCATAGATCTATGTTTTTGCTTAATATTTTTCCTTATTTGAGTAATTTCCTTTATAACCTCCTCTTTACTTTTATCGGCTAGAACCTCGTCAATAGAAAATGTAGAAGAGGAGGACATTATGTGTCTAACTCGGATGATGAGTACAATATAAATGATTGAAAGAAAAAATACGAGACGTTAAATTACCCCCACTACCACATTTATAATTTTACAAAAATATCAAATCCTCTACGATACCGACCCTTGTTTATATCACTATCCTTGTCTATTACAACAAATCCATTTTTTGACATATCCCAAATCTTTGAACACATATGCTTGAACTGACTAAAACTCATATCAGGACTGACATGGTCTTGATAAATGTGATTCAAATTGCGATCATCTTGTTTAAATATAACTAAAAGATTCGCATTGTCTCTAACCAACTGTTTGGGTATAAAACTGTAAGTTTGACACACGTAAAAAGTGTCAATATTGTTATGACGTCCCATCGAAAAATAGTTTTTAATATTATTCTGTTTGCCACAAGCGATATCATCAAATATCATTACAGAATTTGCTTCAATCTCACTTGGATGAGGTACTTCATCGTTGTCTGAATAAGGATGATATCCTATTCCATCTAAATTTGACAGAACGCACTCGAGGAATGTATACTTCTTTTGATACAGTGATTTTGAAAAAATGTATACATTGTTAAAAAACAAACCTTTAGGTGAGAATAATAAGTTTAAAAGTAAATTGGTTTTCCCACAATTTGATGGACCCACTATTAAACATCTGATTGTGTTTGGTAATAAATGTCCGTGTCTTTTCATACTCTTCTCTGTCTTCTTATCAACTAACATGTCTAAATTAACGATTGGCAGTGTTACAGACTGTTTAAGAAACTTCATTACTATCGTAAATCCTTTTTATCAATCCAGGAGTCATGTGATTTATCAAAACCCAGCCAACGCACTAATAATCTATCGCCTTTTCTCTTAATAATTTTTTCAATCAAGTAAGTATCACCAAAACGTGTTTTACTTAACTCTTCTTGATAAAATCCACCTTTTATTACATCACCTTTATCGTCTTTTAGTACGTATGTAACTGGTCTAGTTGGCTGTATTTTCCATACTGTGTAAATCTCATTACTCCACCTAGGCCAATAACCTTTATTGAATTGTTTAGTTAATCTACTTATTCTAACTCGATCACCAGTATCAAATTTAGAATGACTATTGTATTTCTTTCTATTATTAACTATGTGTAATAATATTTCTTGTTCATTTCCAATATTAACCTGAACAGGCTTAACACCAATAGTTCGATGAATGGTATTATTATAGGTTTTCAATAATTTTGGCAGTAACTCTAACCACTTGTAATTACCCTGCTGACTAAAGTGTCTCCACATGTTACTTTTCAAAGTACGATTGAATCTTTCAACAATTGAAGCTTTTTTATCAGAAAAAGTAAAATAATGATTGATATTATATTTATTTAACAAGAACTTAACCTTAGAATTAAACCATTCTGTACCTTGATCTGTATGGAAATTTTTCATAGAATTTTTTTTCAATATAGGTTCAAGTGCGATTACTATATCATTAGCACTTTTTGACTTTATTGGTACTGCAAAAGCAAATTTACTAAAACAATTAATTACAGTCATAATATATTTAAAACCTTTGTTAGATTTTGAAAAAGGAATCATTTCGACTAAATCTGCTTGATATAAGTCGTTGATTCCTTTAAGTTCTACATGACGTGTAGGATAGTGACGTCTTGCTTGTCTATGTAATTCTTTTGCAATACCTGCTCGTACATTGATCATTGTTACCAGGTGAATAGGTGGTAGCAAAATGAAACAAATGTTAAGATACAAACATATATATATATTTACATTTTAATGAGTTCACAACAAGGTGATGCTTTTAAATGTTCTTCTTTCGGTTTATCCTCCGGAGTCCAATCTTCTAGAACGACACCGCATTCAATACATTTGACAGCGTCTCCATCACCAGTATAGTAGAAGCCTGCATCTATCATATCTTGAATGTTAGGATACATCTTTGGCCATCTGAAGTATGTTAGCGACATAATGTACTCGGTGTTCTTAACAGATTTCTTATATCTACTATAGTTACAAAAGTCTCCAGACATATTTTTAGACATTGAACAGTCAGGATTTTCTAGCTTATGTAAAAAGTTTATGTGTTCTATAGTTAACTTGACATCACCAGATTGCCAACCACAACCACAACATACAATTTTATCAAAAACTTTAGTACAGTAGAATCCAGATTTGATCAAGTCTTTCTTTGTACAATTAAAAATAGAACAACAAACCTCGTCTTCACTATTACTATCACCACTACTACTACTATTAGCACAACAACAAGTAGGACTCATGCCAACTGTTCAACTCAATGGTCAAGACCGTAATGATCAGTTTAATTTAGACTGTGGCTGTGGTGGGGGTGTACAAAAATAACAATTCTTCCTTTTAGGGTTAGGTCCATCAAATGTATCTTGAAAAGGTTTAAGCCCAAAATGGAAATGATCCGTACATCTTAAATTGCTCAATATATCTGGATCATTTCTCAAACTGACGGGAAGTCTATCATATATCAATTCTAAATCTTCGGTATGATTAATTATAAAACTTTTCGGTAAATATTTTATCAATTCAGGTTGTAAATTTTTATATCCTCTACGATAGCATTCTCCAATAGCGAGATTTACAGTTTTTAGCCTATCCTCAACTAATTTCTCAAGTTTAATCCATTGAAGTAGTAAATGAACATTAATATATGCACAGTTTAAAGGATCATGATTGAAGGTACATTTTTTCATAGCACTAGTCTGAGTTTGATTTCTAATAACACTTAAACTAGGACATCCTAAATCTTCTAAATTAATTACATTAACTTTAAACTCTGACAAAAGGTCAGTTACAAATTGTTTCTTCTCATATCCTTTAACATACACATTACCAGAAATATTACAACCTTTAAGTACATCTTTTAGTTGATTATATTCTCTAAACCCAGAACCCCAATAGAGTCCATGGAAGTACTTCTCCAACCACACAACTTGCTTTTGAATATTTTCTGGTAACTTGTTAAAGTGACAAGGTGGTTGAAACAGTTGTAGTTCATAGACTTGCTCATCGGTGGATATGACAGCCAACTCCTTTACAATAAACTTGTTGTCTTGGTTTTTAAATCCTTGAAAATCCAAAATGAACTCCATATCTGTACGAAAACAGATTAAAATTAGAATATTGATAATTTAATCTTTTTTAAAATTCGGTCAAGATCTAATTGAATAAATTGAGTACCTAATGTGTAAGTATAAAAGTTTTACTATATTTATAATCCATATTTACCTTTATAATGCTGAGTCACTATTGATAACCTTGTGGATGAGGTTAATACTAATCATGATGATGCACTGCTCCTTCTATTTATAGTCGTCATTAGTGACGTAAATCGATGATTCATCAGTTCAAAGGTTGTAATGATGTAATCTAGGTAAAGGTACTTTTTAACATGGGTGAAAAAATAAACTAAGTCGCAAATTATAATCTAATTATTATTTATTATAATTTTTATGATTAGATGTTGACTTATATACACTGCAAGCTGATTTTTCAGTTTTCATATTAAGAAGTTTCAATTTTTCATTAGCACGAAACATATCAATAAGCCGTCTAGTATCAGGTCTTCGATCCTCTTCGGGTAAATTATAAACTTTTACAGTATCAGAAAATTGAACTTTCTTCATTGTTTCAAAAGTTGCAGTCTGTATCCCAGGTTAACGAATAATTTTTCACTATAGTAGTATTTCATAAAAGTATCCTTCCATGAAATAAATGGTAGAAATGCTTCTTTATTAACACTTTCCTTCTTACAATATAAATACCAAAAGTATTCACACTCAATACAACTGACAGTCTCCAAAGGAAGATCGAATAACAACTCTAATTTAAGATTGAATGGAAGCTTCATCTTTAGCCTTACTGTTGAATCTAGAATTAAACTCGTTATTTATCGCTGGCAAGCACCTTATCAATTGCAACCATTGGTCCGAATCCAATTTTATTACTTCACGTTCACTTTGTATCATAACATATGTCTTATCAGAATTGTTTCTGACTAAAGCACGTAATTTATTTCCTATTATTATAAATAAAGTTTCGTATTGAAGATTTCCATCATCATCATGTGAATAGATCTTGTGAGTTTCCATGTTGTCGTGACGGTGTCTAAGATAAGACTGAGTTCACTTTTATACTGAATTATTGTCTGTTACAATTAAGTAGAATATTGATACTTAAATCGTTTCCAAAATTCTTCATCAATTGCGTTAAATCCTTTTTTGAATTCTGTCCAATCATCATAATTAAAATGAACAAAACTATCAGGTTTATTATCACTATTCTTTTTTACAATAAAAATATTTGTATTTGTTTGCCAATTACTGAGTATTACTTTTAAATTATTAGTTAATATCAAAGTCTTACTATAAGCATACTCCATACCTGCTGAACACCTTAACGGTCGAAGTCAATTAATGAACTGATCCATTATACACAACCCAATTACTATTTATAGTTTAAAAATCGTTTCAAAAATTCTTCATCAATTAAGTCAGAAATATCAGGATAAACATGTCTCAATTCATTTAACATAGAATTCCACATTTCTTTCCGTGTAAAATCACGGTAGTATACATAGTATGCATCTTTCCATGTTTTTTTAGAAGGATGCCACTTCACATTATTCTTTTTACAATATAAATACCAAAAATAATCATCTTCAATGAAACGCACTTTGTAAAATGGTAAATTTACTAAAATATTATATTTTAATTCTAATGGTAATGTTCGTATATGATCTTCTAAGTACGTATTCCGCTTTTTTCTGACAAACCGAGATCTTCTCTTCTTCATCACAATTTGTACACAAACAACTCACGAATACTGATTCAGCCTTGAAATCTTGATGTATTTATACCAGTAAAATGACGTCAATTGAACACGTGTCTGACAACTGTAACATATCTTTAAGTATCTCCCGCCTAAACGTCTTGACCAATATTCTACTAATTCAGACGTTCTGTTTCTTGTTCTTGGCAATGTTGTTGATGATACGTTTGGATCTTGCACATGTTCACCTCCATGTCCGACATGAGTTTGATTCCTATACCATCTAGTGTCACCAGTTGTCCACGTACTAGAAGAAATAAATTTGCTTTGTTCAGGTTTTCTTCCTTCTCTAAATATTCTCTCGTAATATGTTTGATAAGCTGTTATTGTTGGATCGGTTATCGGACGTCGGCTGTTGTTTTGATCTTGATTTGATTGACCCTGAGCAGGAGCACGGTGTGCCATGGTCTAAGTATAACGAACGACTAACAACTCGGTCTGAGCAAAGCTAACAAAAATCATATACGTATTTACTATAGTATAATGCAACGCCTGACACTAGGGTCAAGCGATGTCCTTGCTCAGAATCTTTGAACTTGTGATTCTTCAACTCCTTTAAGCTCGGCCATTAGTCTGTTGTAGAGTTCTTCCCCACACTCTTTAGGACCGATGCTTTCAAACAATTTAATAAATGAGTATTCGTAATTTCTAACTTTGTTGCAAACGCTACAATCAGAACTACAAGCAGCTGTCTCTGTACGGTCTCTCTTAAATTTTATATTTTCTACGTCCTCGACCAGTTCAGCCATTCTTTGAAGTTTTTCTTCAGCTTCTGGACTCCAGCTAGGTTTTGCAAATCTCAGCTCAAACATGACCACCAGCAAGTTTGCACACATTGTATCTGTGGGTAATAGTGTCTGAACAATACCTTTATATAACCCTGTATTGAAAAAGTGGTGGGGGATAGTAATAGAATACTATATTAACGCGTTTGTATTTAATATAGTATAATTTAATAATCGTATATGTATTTATTATAGTATAATGTAATAAATCGTGTGAGTTGGTAGCACTGACATATATTTTTTTTGCCAATTAATCGTGAGAGTTGGTAACACTGTGAAAAAACAGTTGGTACATTTTATATAGTATAAAGAAAAACAGATTTTTTTTGCATCTTTAATATGGCATCACATCAGCTGAGCAGACGACAAACCAACAGATTTTTTTTTTTTTTTTTTTTTTTTTTTACGTCTGAACAAATTAATACTATATTAAATACGAATTAAAAATACATTTTATATAGTATAACATGTACTGGCTCGGTGTAAGCGAAGCGATCTGTCACACACGTTCTTCTGCCGCTACTTACGTTACCCTCTAGGGTGTGTCACTGTGCCGCAGTGGTATCGACTTCGTCTCACAAACGAAAGGTTCTCAGATCGATCCCGGCACCGACCACCAACACTTTTTGCCACAGCATTAAATAAATACAATTAATTAAATAAATACGCCGTGACGTCAGAAAGAGCGCGAAAACGGCGTGACGTCACACCAAAACAACACTGACCTAGGACAACGTCGCGGGGGGTCCACGTGCTCGTAGTAAACTTGACCTTCAAGGTCACCACGTGGTGATTATCATTGAAAGGTCAACGACCTTAGTAGTAAACAATAGTAAAGTTGACCTCTGGGGTCAACACGTGGTGATAAGGTCGGCAAACTTGCTGATAAGGCCGGGTACAAAGTCCAAGGTTGTCCCAGAACCGGCATGCTACACTACTCAAATGGCTTTTTGTTGCTCTTCATCACAAATGTCAATGTTTCTCGAATATTTTTTGTACGATTCTAGGTTTTTTTGATACTAACAGATTGGTAATAAAATTGTCCACCAATTTAAAATTTAATCAAGTTGATTTTTTTATAGAATAGGTAGGCCCTATCTATTATTTTAACATGCATAGCGAGTTTCATAAAGATCGGTTGATCCAAATCGGAGATAAAAAATTCTTTTGTGAATCAATCAAAATGGCGGATGAATGGTAAACGTAGTATTTTTGGAAAAAATAGATTCTTGATTTTCTCTTCATTTTGACCCATATAACCATTTCCCGAAGTTTGGAATTTTAAATCTGGGACACCCTGTATAATGTTAAAGGTCTATCAGTATATATTGAGATAATTTTATTCAATTAAATATCTCGAATATGTCGTTAATACTGTTGTTAAAAATGCAAAGAAAATAAATATATATATAATCTGTTAATACATTTTGTACGTTACATGAAAAATGCTCTCCATACTAGAGCATGAATATGTGGGTCTACAGTTATAAACTTATTCATTTGTACAGCGTTTGGCACAAGAAAAGGGAATAGAGTTAAGATATGATGTTTGAATAAACAGGTTGTCGCAACACGGGCAACTAGTGACTCATTGGCCTTGATCTTGAGTTGTTAGTTATTTCCCCGGCAACGCTGTTACATTACATCTGTGTAGAGCTCATGCTTCCAGTTTTGCCACACTTGACAGCACTATTTTGACCCACGCGGTTTCCCATTTAGTGTAGCATTTTTCCTAGCCTTAGTACTATCAGAGATTATCAGAGATCATTGCCGTACAATCTCTGATAGTACCATTAGATTATATACGATAATCATTGCCTTATAATATTTGATAGTACCATTGATTATATACGATAATCATTGCCGTATAATCTCTGATAGTACCATTGATTATATACGATAATCATTGCCGTATAATCCCTGATAGTACTATTGATTTTATACGATAATCATTGCTATATAATCCCTGATAGTACCATTGATTATATATGATAATCATTGCCGTATAATCTCTGATAGTACCATTGATTATATACGATAATCATTGCCGTATAATATTTGATAGTACCATTGATTATATACGATAATCATTGCCGTATAATCTCTGATAGTACCATTGATTATATACGATAATCATTGCCGTATAATCCCTGATAGTACTATTGATTTTATACGATAATCATTGCTGTATAATCCCTGATAGTACCATTGATTATATATGATAATCATTGTTGTATAATCTCTGATACTACCATTGATTGTATACGAAAATCATTACCGTATAATCTCTGATAGTACCATTAATTATATACGCCAATCATTGCCGTATAATCTCTGATAGTACCATTGATTATATACGATAATAATCATTGCCGTATATTCAATGATAGTACGTAACAAAGACGGCGCCAAACTGTAATATGGCTACAAGGACTGTCTCACCATTAGTGATAAGACGATACAATCTCGCTCGAGAAAACCCTTTTTGATTTTAGATAATAGGACTGTATGTTCAAACTTCAAATCTCAATAACAATCTGGTATAACAATCTATTTAAAACATAGTACAACACTTTCTCTTCCCCCAATCATAATTGGACTTTTTCTCAGAGATTGATTTGTTTTTAATAAACCCCATAATTTGACCCAAAATACTGTAATATGACAATTGTTTGTACAGTACTCTAGTTTTGGCTTTCTCCGAACATGAGAGTTAATAAAATTCATTTTTTAAGTCGAGATTAAATGTACATTTTACTTTCATGCAAAAATCAACTCATAAGTTAACATTTGCAATTTAAATGTTATATTTAACTATAGTTTTTGAATTAGCATAATACGTGTTGGTACATATACAGTACAAGTAATTCTCCAGTACTTAATTATGCAGTATTTTATTGTTGTAACTGTTGGTAAGGGGGAGGGGCTGTAGAGTCAAGGTCCTCCCGCCCAATATGACAATTGTTTGTACAGTACGTTGGTTGGTGGTAAAAGGGAGGGGCTGTAGAGAGTCAATGTCCTTCCGCCCAATATGACAGTTGTTTGTTCAATACGTTGGTTGGTGGTAAGAGGGAGGGGCTGTAGAGAGTCAAGGTCCTCCCACCCAATATGACAATTGTTTGTACAGTATGTTGGTTGGTGGTAAAAGGGAGGGGCTGTAAAGAGTCAATGTCCTCCCGCCCAATATGACAATTGTTTGTACAGTACGTTGGTTGGTGGTAAAAGGGAGGGGCTGTAGAGAGTCAATGTCCTTCCGCCCAATATGACAGTTGTTTGTTCAATACGTTGGTTGGTGGTAAGAGGGAGGGGCTGTAGAGAGTCAAGGTCCTCCCACCCAATATGACAATTGTTTGTACAGTACGTTGGTTGGTGGTAAAAGGGAGGGGCTGTAGAGAGTCAATGTCCTCCCGCCCAATATGACAGTTGTTTGTTTAGTACGTTGGTTGGTGGTAAGAGGGAGGGGCTGTAGAGAGTCAATGTCCTCCCGCCCAATATGACAGTTATTTGTACAGTACGTTGGTTGGTGGAAAAAGGGAGGAGCTGTAGAGAGTCAAGGCCCTCCCATCTACCTATCGGCATTTAAATATTTTGTTTATAATAACAAAATACATTAGTTTTTAATTTCATTTATTTATTTGTTTTTTATTGTATCCTAAATATATTATCAATGTTATATTAAGTAACTTAGATCAAATAAGGCAGATAAACCGTTATTCTACACACTTTATACACAATCTAGTGCCACTGTACGAGTAATGGTGGACGAATGGGTCAGTACCACTGTACGTGTATGGGTGGCCTGGTGGGTCAGTAGTGCTGTACCTGTATGGGTGAGTGGGTGGCTCAGTACACCTGTACGTGTATGGGTGGCTGGGTGGGTCAGTACACCTGTACGTGTATGGGTGGCCGGGTGGGTCAGTAGTGCTGTACCTGTATGGGTGAGTGGGTGGGTCAGTACTACTGTACGTGTATGGGTGGCCGGGTGGGTCAGTACACCTGACGTGTATGGGTGGCCGGGTGTGTCAGTAGTGCTGTACCTGTATGGGTGAGTGGGTGGGTCAGTACTACTGTACGTGTATGGGTGGCCGGGTAGGTCAGTACACCTGGACGTGTATGGGTGGCCGAGTGAGTCAAAAGTACTGTACCTGTATAGGTGAGTGGGTGGCTTAGTATCACTGTATGTGTATGGGTGGCCGGGTGGGTCAGTACATCTGGACGTGTATGGGTGGCCGAGTGAGTCAAAAGTACTTACCTGTATGGGTGAGTGGGTGGGTCAATACCACTGTATGTGTATAATATGTATTTCTAAAATACATTAAACATACAAACCTCTGATGAAACGACTACGCTAGATTCGTTGAATTCCACATTCAAGCCCATCTTCCCAGATGCATTCGGAACGGGACTCTGTAAGAACAACAGAAAATACAGAAACGGATCTTCTAATATCAAATAATAATCTGTTAAACTATATTTTATCACAGCAACATTATATCAGCTTCAAACTAAGTGAAATAAGCTCTCATCGTTAAAATTTTATAGCGAAGCGTGACAAACCACATATTGTAATTACTAGCTTCGAACATTATGAAATAATGCTTGCACTAACATTGCCATTAATATGAGTGTGGAAAATGTGGACTTATTGATCGTCAACACAAATAAAAAAATCATAAGACCTTGTTGTTATTGGTTTAGGACAACCTTAAATAATTTGAATATCTATTTAGTATTAAGCATATATTGTTTTCTATCAGAATAACTATTCGCCTCTTTACATCAGGCAAAGTATAGCGACATGACTTAATTTACACTGTATATTAGATGTTGAAGTGGCGTCAAACTAAATAGCCCGTGTAAGTGCAGGGACGGGGTTACTAGTTAACTAGAGGGAGCCCAGATGGTTTAAAAGCTCATAAAGGGTGTAACATTTTAAACACTGCCCCGTAACATTTTCTAGGCCACAGCGTTCCCTTCTAAAGTGGTCTTTTCTGTGTTTCCGTTAGATTAAGTTTTAAGAAAATAAAACTTTGTTGGTTTCAATTTTATATTTTGGAAAATTAAAATTAGTTAAAATATGAAAACACAATTTACCTGTTTTTTTACTTGCTACTGAAATAAATAACTAGAATGTTACCTCATATTGAACTGTTAGGAATTACAGAATGATTTTCTGAATAATCTCACTGCTAAAACTACAAATGAAATCAACTCACTGTGTAAGAAAAATTGATATTTTAATTAACTTAAATATACTTTATCAGGATGAGTTCGGCTTCTTTTCAAGATTAGAAGAGTTTGTAACTGTTAGACAAGATGAGCAATATAAAGCATGCACCTGATATGCAATGCAGATATAGGGTTGATTAGAAACCCACACTTTAGTAAATGTCTTGTTACGAGAAGGAACAGCCGGCCCACCAGTAAGTGTGTTACGAGAAGGAACAGCCGGCCCGGCAGTACGTGTGTTACGAGAAGGAACAACCGGCCCGGCAGTACGTGTGTTACGAGAAGGAACAGCCGGCCCGGCAGTACGTGTGTTACGAGAAGGAACAGCCTGCCCGGCAGTACGTGTGCTACGAGAAGGAACAGCCGTACCGGCAGTACGTGTGTTACGAGAAGGAACAACCGGCCCGGCAGTACGTGTGCTACTAGAAGGAACAGCCGGCCCGGCAGTACGTGTGTTACGAGAAGGAACAACCGGCCCGGCAGTACGTGTGTTACGAGAAGGAACAGCCGGCCCGGCAGTACGTGTGTTACGAGAAGGAACAGCCTGCCCGGCAGTACGTGTGCTACGAGAAGGAACAGCCGTACCGGCAGTACGTGTGTTACGAGAAGGAACAACCGGCCCGGCAGTACGTGTGCTACGAGAAGGAACAGCCTGCCTGGCAGTACGTGTGCTACGAGAAGGAACAGCCTGCCCGGCAGTACGTGTGTTACGAGAAGGAACAGCCTGCCCGGCAGTACGTGTGTTACGAGAAGGAACAGCCTGCCCGGCAGTACGTGTGTTACGAGAAGGAACAGCCGGCCCGGCAGTACGTGTGTTACGAGAAGGAACAACCGGCCCGGCAGTACGTGTGTTACGAGAAGGAACAGCCTGCCCGGCAGTACGTGTGCTACGAGAAGGAACAGCCGGCCCGGCAGTACGTGTGTTACGAGAAGGAACAGCCGGCCCGGCAGTACGTGTGCTACGAGAAGGAACAGCCTGCCCGGCAGTACGTGTGCTACGAGAAGGAACAGCCGTACCGGCAGTACGTGTGTTACGAGAAGGAACAGCCGGCCCGGCAGTACGTGTGCTACGAGAAGGAACAGCCGTCCCGGCAGTACGTGTGCTTTGAGAAGGAACAGCCGGCCCGGCAGTACGTTTGCTACGAGAAGGAACAGCCGGCCCGGCAATACGTGTGCTTCTAGAAGGAACAGCCGGCCCGGCAGTACGTGTGCTTTGAGAAGGAACAGCCGGCCCGGCAGTACGTGTGCTTTGAGAAGGAACAGCCTGCCCGGCAGTACGTGTGCTTTGAGAAGGAACAGCCGACCCGGCAGTATGTGTGCTACTAGAAGGAACAGCCGGCCCGGCAGTACGTGTGCTAACGTATATTAAATAGGGTTGCAATTTTGTTTTATTTATTGCATATAATTTGTTTTGAAATTAAAAGAATATACTATTCAAAATAAATGCATAAAATAGTAAACTATTTCAAATATGTTTATAAATTGGGCTTAGTTTACATAACACATTTTTTTAAATGAAAAAATTTCGCTGTTGTTTTTAGAAAATGAAACAAATACATCCATAATTAGAAACGATTCAAACATTTTATTTTGGATGTCTTCACTTTGATTCTAATCTTGGTCTGTTTACGAGATTTTGATCTTCCAAAATCCAGCTCAGTCGACAATGCCACCCAAGTCAAACCACGTTGTACAAACTTACATTTAAAAAAACTTTAAAACATATTTATAGTCGATCAATGCTTGGATTTCTTCTTCGGTGTTCTATGATTCTTCCACATTTTCAAGAGCACATTACACAAAGTGGAGATAGCAAATAACGATTTTCATTTTTAACTAAAAAATGAAGATAATTAATGTAGTTGTTTTCAGAAAATACATTATTATGATGATTTACTTATAAATGCTTTATTTATCATAAGATAATAATATACAAATATTACTCTCCCTTTTCATGCCCGAATTACATACATGCGGGGGTTTAACCTAAATCTATCCTGACAAATATAATTATGTATAGCGGAAAGGGGAAGGGGAAGGGGTGATCGTATAAAAGTATTTACGATCATACGATTTTATGATCGTATCCGTTGGAAATTTGGAATATGTATTTGTTCAAAATTGATTAACGTGTACAGAATGTATGTTTAATATAGCAACTGTAAGTTGACATTATGTTTTAATAAGGTTTAGTGACAGGGTTCCGTTTGATATAGTAACTATAAACAAGCAAGTTATTGGTCGCACAGTCATAAACCTCCACTCACGCCATAAACAGAGTCGTTTCGGCAACTGACCAGTGGACGGAATGGAGAGTATATGTTCGTTGTTGTGTTGACAAAATATTAATTATCATAAAAATGTTACTTTTTGTCATAATGTCCACTTAATGCACTACATCAACTATGAGTTTTATTATTTATTGGCAGCATTTCAAAATACATTAAGGAAAAGGAAAGTATATTTTACATGACACTTTTTAACTTTATTTAACATTTTTGATAAATTACATCGTTTTTGTTCTTTTAAAGGAAAGATTGGTCTATTTTTCAACCCCACTCTATAAATTCTTCATGAACCATAGTACTGTGCAGATAAAACAGATTTTAACCGTTCCATAATTTTTCAAACGCAAAAAACCTTAACTTATTATATTTAATCTCTTCGTTCATTATAATATGAACATGTGGGCTACTTTTAAAATCTCTGCAGTATTTTAAAAGTATCAATATGGTGATCATCTCTGTAGACTATTTTACGGGATATATAGCCAAAGTTTCGCTTCTAAATTAGCTATATAAATTAGCTACGAAGCTGTCAGGTAAGTTGTTATTTACGTAATGTTAAACGGACGGGCTGGACTGATACGATATTCTAGTGACCCAACCACATTGGTCTTATGTGTTCGTTGTTCCGACCACTCTTATGGTTTCTGGTCAGCATGAGTCTATATCCCCTACGACCGATGTTAAATTTTCTCAAATGAAGGAAGACGTACAATAGGTCCATATGCATAGTCCATGAAGGAAGACGTAGACTACAATAGGTCCATATGCATAGTCCATGAAGGAAGACGTACAGTAGGTCCATATGTATAGTCCATGATTCAGGTTATGCCGAGAGAAATAATGAACCTGTCGTGTGTGGTTGTCGTGAATTCAGGCGCCAGTCTGTCCAGTTGCACATGTTGTGTGGACGGTTGAATGAAGTTTCCCCCATTTATTCGTACACCTCATCGTACATTTACGTTGTGTAGGACCTATATGTACTCCCTCAGTGGTATACACGTAAAGTGGTATTGACCGACCTACCCAACCCTACACATACAGTGGTATTGACCCACCCACCCACCCTTACACGCACAGTTGTAGCGGCCCACCCACTCAACCCTACACGTACAGTGGTATTTACGATTATATTATAGCTTGATGATTATAACTTCAAGTTTCATAATCATCAGCTAAGTCTTAAGTCAATAAAAGCAAAGGAAAATGTTCTTTCAAGGTTATCTAAATTAGGTTTCATTTCCAGGGTTCGTGCAGTTACTGTATGATGCGTTGCATGGAGAACTGAAATCATTCATTAAAAATTTAGTGTTGCTACCAGGAACACCTATACCAAAGTCAGAAGGGTCAATTGAAATCAGTCCATAACAATATCACACATGGTAATTTAAATAAATAAATAAAAAGTAGGGCAATAGTTGGGATTGGTTTTAATTACTTTAACAGATTTAAGACAAAAAGAGTGACTGTTTAAATTAATATGCTCACTATGTTTGGAATTTATTATTATCATTATTATTTTCTTTATTTTCAGTGTTGCAAATTAAAAATATTGCCTATACTGAACAAGTATATTGCCTATACTGAAAAAGTATATTGCCTATACTGAACAAGTATATTGCCTATAATGAACAAGTATATTGCCTATACTGAACAAGTATATTGCCTATACTGAACTAGTATATTGCCTATACTGAACAAGTATATTACCTATACTGAACAAGTATATTGCCTATACTGAACAAGTATATTGCCTATACTGAACAAGTATATTGCCTATACTGAACAAGTATATTTTTTGGTTTATTTGTCAAATAAGATGAAGTACTAACTTAATTTTATTACAAGTTTATCGTTTATTTTTAAATGAAGTTTTATATATTTTTATACGAATGGTTTTACGATGTTTTCACAAAATATTATTAGAAAATGCTTAATTTTTATTGTTTTTGAACAGATTTATCAGATAAAAATGGGCTACCAAAATTTAAATTATTTTATTACCAAAATCAATAACATTTAACAAGAAATTGAGCAAGACTTAAAAACTATGGAGGAACCATCAATTGAATTTTACTTAATTTTGACATGAATGATCTTTTGGAAGCGGATACTATTAAAATGTTGAGTTTAAGATTGAATTAAAAGACCCTCAATCTTTTAATTCTATACCATATAAATTGTAGTCAGTTGCTGTCAGATTTCCTGGCGTATTTATACAGGAGTACCAGCATTAGTCATTTTACAACAGGATATTTATCTCGTTTATAATAAAAACATACGAAAATAAAGAAAGTATGAGCTTAAAACAACCCCATTGAAATTAACCCGGTGCCATTTGGTTTGAAGGAGAAACTATATTGTTCTTGAGCAAGCCTTTTCGAAAAATTAAGTGTTTTATTTGTCCAGTAGTTTTTTGTTACCTGTACTCAAAGTAAAGCATGATATGGGCTTTAGTTACAATCGGCATGTACAGATTATTTTTTTATATGAATACATACGCAATGTAGCTATATTGAATTATTGTTTCTATGAATACATACACAATGCAGCTATATTACATTATTGTTTCTATGAATACATACGCTATGTAGCTATATTAAATTATTGTTTCCGTGAGTACATATACGCAATGTAGCTATATTACAGTATTTTTCAAACAAATTACATAAACACGATTTTCTTGTTTTATAAAATTGAATATAAATCAAGGAGGTTTAAGAGAATGTATTTGCTCTTTATGTTTAAATAATAATTCATTGTAAATTGATACTGAGTTAATGAACGTGAAGCCGTCAAATCAGGCACGTGCCTGGAAACTACGGGGTCATGTAAGAACTTCTACTTTTGTAGCGTTCCTTTAAAAATCTTTAAAAATATATTATTTATCAAATTTAAAATCAGATCAGAAAATTTCGTTTCCTTAGAATATTAGAACCAACTTATGTCGATATTTCTTCTTTTCTCCAATAATATGAACATTAAAACAGGAGTTAAAATAATTTAAAACAATAAATAACTATACAGGGTTGGGCAAAAGTCTGGAATATATTGGTTATTTTTTAAAACTATTGAAATAAATGTAATGAAACTCTGTAGTTATGTACATGTTCCTATACCAAACATGTAGACATATTTTATTGTTTTTCGCATAGTCCCATGAAGGAAGTCTCAGAGATTTTAAATGTAAGCCTACCTCGAGTTATACCTCATTTTAAAGGTCTTTTTTTGTGCAATACAAAAGTGCAAACCTGAGGTTAAACGGATAACCCGGTCAGAAAATACAGCCTTTCAAAGAATTTAATGTCATTTAAATAATACTGTTGAAGAACAAGGACAAGAGTCCTTATCTAATGCTTCGTAGAGCTAAACTTTTAACTGAATGAATATGATATATTAATTCATTATAAGGAGATTCACAAAAGAATGCCTCTGATTGTTTTGTGAATCCCTCTGGTCTGAGGAAGGTGAACGTGGTTCACCGAAATCGATCACCATAATATTTGTGCATTTTGTACTTGTATTGTAATATATTTTTGCATTTTGTGTTTATATTGTAATAAATTTGTGTTGTGTGATGTTTACTTGTACTGTATATACCGTCACGTATTATGCTAATTAAAAAACTATTAATTCATTTTCACACAAAAAATATGTAACAATTTATTATATTTCAGGTGAACCTACTGTCAAAAGGGCTTTAAAATTTTTTCTTAATTTAATTTATGTTAAATAACATAGTTATTTTTATAACACAGTCTTTCGTTACGATTGTTAACAGTCAACAACATGGACTTCAAACTGTTAAATAAATAGCCGTATAACAAAGAAGAATTAGTAATACGACACTAAATTCTTTGAGTGGCTGTATTTTGTGAATGGGTATTTTATGTTGCACAAACAAAGGCCTTTAAAATTAGGTATAATTCGAGGTAGGCTTACATTTAAATTTTGTAGACTTAGACTTGTAAGCCTAAAAAAATTAAAATATGTCCAAATGTTTGGTATAGGGACATGTATATAACTACAAAGTGCCATTACATTTATTTCAAAAGCTTTAAAATTAATAAATATACTCCAGAATGTTGCCCAACCCTGTATGTATACAGGAAGTTTCAAAAAGAATGTCCCTATTTTAAATAGCTATATTTATTAGAAACAAAGGCTTTACCTAAACAACTGGACATTAAAATTCTCACAAAAGAATGAAGTTTACGAAAATGTATCATAAATGTTCAATATGTCCCCCATTTGCAGCACGAATGACATCTGGTTGATAGCTGAATTCGTCCCGAACTGTACGTAAGGTGTCTGTCAGAAATTCGGCTATCGACTAGTTGTTATCCGTGATGCAAATGGGGAACATATTGAACATTTATTATACATTTTCCAAAACTTCATTCTTCTGTGAGTATTTAAATGTAGAATATGTTTGGGTTAAGCCCTTGTTTGTAATAAATATATAGCTTTTTAAAATCGGGTCATTCTTTTTCAAACGTCCTGTTTATCACTGTTTTTTTTTTTTTTTTTTTTTTTTTTTTTTTCAAGCTCATTATGTTAGTAATTTATTTTGGCAACAACTACCAAGTTATTTTTAAATGTTGCCTTCATGGAATATTCTATTTTATCGGCGATATTTTATTACATTATTTTTTATTGTTAAGATTAAAAGAAACTTAAAATAAAAAAAATAAATAAATAAAAAAACTAGGCCAGATAATTTGGAAAAACAATATTTAATATCGTACTTTAACCTAAATACAGTAGGCCTAATACTTTTCCAATAATTAAGTTGCGAAGAACTAATTAAGCACAAAAACAACACATATATAAATTTAGCTTATGTATTTACTCAATACCAATAAATGGGAATGTGCTTATCGACATAAAATATGTAGCCTTTAAATTGAGCTAAATTTAAAGGAAGTTACACATAAACACGCCCTTGCTTTTATTTCTAGTATTGTGTAAATACTAGTACAGTATCATTATTTTGTCTTTCCTCACTCATTTAAAGCCCCTTAATTAAGAATGTATCACAGAATTTTAATATGATGTTTAGTATCGTATTCCCATTGTATTTTTATAAGAAAACAATAATTAAATTTATAAAAAATGATAAGCAAATTTACGCTATTTTGTTCCGTAATTTTGCCTCATTATGCAATTTAAATTGGCATTTACAAATAAGCTCTGATAAAATGCTAAAAGTTCCATTAATCTGTACCTTAGTCATCAGACAATAATAACCCGAATAAAAATAAACTGTGAAAAACAAATGAAAAAAAAACTTATTTTTCAATAAGTTTTTATAAAAATTATATAATTGTTTTATATTGCATATTTGTATATATATATATATATATATATATATATATATATATAATTAATCCCTTCGAACTAATTCATTATGCATTATTTTAATTCATACACCATATATAACCAAAGTAAAGAAAGTAAATATTGATGAGTACAGTTCCGAAATTCACCACATCCGTAGATATGGTAGATAAATGATTTAATTGTTATGACTTCAACAAGTCCGAAGTCGTAATGTTGGCATTGTACACATCAATATGACTGTAATGGAACGCACGGAATTATTGCCGGACGGAACGGCCATAAACAATTTACTGCCATTTGAAGATCCGATTATTAAGACATATAAATGGCATTTCTTCATAAAAATTATTATTAAGCCCTTCAGATGGGGAGAAGATTTTAAAGCAATATTCAAACGTAAATAGATAAATTGAGCCCCGAATATTACATAACTTCAGGCTGTTGTCGTGTAAAACGAATCAAAATGCACTTTCTAACTTGTATCTGATATATCATTTCTAAACCGACCTTCAAAAATCAATAAGGCTCAAGATATCATGCTTTTGTCTCACGAAACATCGCCGTTCTTATAGTATATTTTCATCTAATCTGGCTCTACTGATGGCCAGCCCCCTGTCACCATGAAGGCGCTGACAACAAGGGAAACTTCCCACTACTCCCAAGACATCCTGGTCTCCTGAGTCCACGAGTACACCCGTGAGTCCCCCTATATCTTTGACGATGCCTACCAATCAAAACACCACGGGCCTTCCAACACAATAGTTTGACGTTTATGCTGAGAACCTTGCCCTGAAGGAGGAGGTAGCAAAACTGCGAGAAGAGATACAGATAGTGTTGGACCACTCCATCGAGTCTGACCAGAGACTCCTGCAATACACCGAAGACGTTTTTCTGCCACCTCAATCGCTTGTTGATATGAATGATCAAATCAATCCAGACAAATTTAATCAATGGATTTTCAGAATATAATCAACAACAGAGTATAACAAAATTGTACATGATTTTAAATCCACTAATGAAGAATTGAATATAAACCTAAGCAATGATCGAACATCATGACATATACTCAGGTAATAGAGAGTGTGACGTCAGATCTGGGACAATTTCATGTAATCAGAAAAACATTAAATAGAAAAGTAAAACTAATAAAAAAATAGTAAAAAGAAAAGTAAAACTAATAAAAAAATAGTAAAAAGAAAAGTAAAACTAATAAAACTGAGAGGGAGAAAGAGGGTATTGAGACAGTTATTCTACATGTTGGGACCAACTAAATGCACCGAACATCATCACCCGATGACGTAATGGGTGAAATAAGTAACTTGATAAGGGACACAGGGACAGATTTCCTAGAGTTATTATCGATGTAAATAGTATTGATTCAATGCTGTATTCTGAAGTACGTGTGTTCCGTGTTAAGGGTTGATTCAATGCTGTATTCTGAAGTACATGTGTCCCGTGTTAAGAGCTGATTCAATGCTGTATTCTGAAGTAAGTGTGTCCCGTGTTAAGAGTTAATTCAATGCTGTATTCTGAAGTACGTGTTCCCCATGTTAAGAGTTGATTCAATGCTGTATTCTGAAGTACGTGTTCCCCATGTTAAGAGTTGATTCGATGCTGTATTCTGAAGTACGTGTTCCCCATGTTAAGAGTTGATTCGATGCTGTATTCTGAAGTAAGTGTGTCCCGTGTTAAGAGTTGATTCAATGCTGTATTCTGAAGTACGTGTTCCCCATGTTAAGAGTTGATTCGATGCTGTATTCTGAAGTATGTGTTCCCCATGTTAAGAGTTGATTCAATGCTGTATTCTGAAGTACGTGTTCCCCATGTTAAGAGTTGATTCGATGCTGTATTCTGAAGTATGTGTTCCCCATGTTAAGAGTTGATTCAATGCTGTATTCTGAAGTAAGTGTGTCCCGTGTTAAGAGTTGATTCAATGCTGTATTCTGAAGTACGTGTTCCCCATGTTAAGAGTTGATTCGATGCTGTATTCTGAAGTATGTGTTCCCCATGTTAAGAGTTGATTCAATGCTGTATTCTGAAGTAAGTGTGTCCCGTGTTAAGAGTTGATTCAATGCTGTATTCTGAAGTACGTGTGTCCCGTGTTAAGAGTTGATTCAATGCTGTATTCTGAAGTACGTGTTCCCCATGTTAAGAGTTGATTCGATGCTGTATTCTGAAGTACGTGTTCCCCATGTTAAGAGTTGATTCGATGCTGTATTCTGAAGTAAGTGTGTCCCGTGTTAAGAGTTGATTCAATGCTGTATTCTGAAGTACGTGTTCCCCATGTTAAGAGTTTATTCGATGCTGTATTCTGAAGTACGTGTTCCCCATGTTAAAAGTTGATTCAATGCTGTATTCTGAAGTACGTGTGTCCCGTGTTAAGAGTTGATTCAATGCTGTATTCTGAAGTACGTGTGTCCCGTGTTAAGAGTTGATTCAATGCTGTATTCTGAAGTACGGTACGTGTTCCCCATGTTAAGAGTTGATTCGATGCTGTATTCTGAAGTATGTGTTCCCCATGTTAAGAGTTGATTCAATGCTGTATTCTGATGTACGTGTGTCCCGTGTTAAGAGTTGATACAATGCTGTATTCTGAAGTACGTGTGTCCCGTGTTAAGAGTTGATTAATTGCTGTATTCTGAAGTAAGTGTGTCCCGTGTTAAGAGTTGATTCAATGCTGTATTCTGAAGTACGTGTGTCCCATGTTAAGAGTTGATTCAATGCTGTATTCTGAAGTACGTGTTCCCCATGTTAAGAGTTGATTCGATGCTGTATACTGAAGTACGTGTGTCCCGTGTTAAGAGTTGATTCAATGCTGTATTCTGAAGTACGTGTGTTCCGTGTTAAGAGTTGATTCGATGCTGTATTCTGAAGTACGTGTGTTCCGTGATAAGAGTTGATTCAATGCTGTATTCTGAAGTACGAGTGTTCCGTGTTAAGAGTTGATTCAATGCTGTATTCTGATGTACGTGTGTCCCGTGTTAAGAGTTGATTCAATGCTGTATTCTGAAGTACGTGTTCCCCGTGTTAAGATTTGATTCGATGCTGTATTCTGAAGTACGTGTGTCCCGTGTTAAGAGTTGATTCAATGCTGTATTCTGAAGTACGTGTTCCCCGTGTTAAGAGTTGATTCGATGCTGTATTCTGAAGTACGTGTTCCCCATGTTAAGAGTTTATTCGATGCTGTATTCTGAAGTACGTGTTCCCCATGTTAAAAGTTGATTCAATGCTGTATTCTGAAGTACGTGTGTCCCGTGTTAAGAGTTGATTCAATGCTGTATTCTAAAGTACGTGTTCCCCATGTTAAGAGTTGATTTAATGCTGTATTCTGAAGTACGTGTTCCCCATGTTAAGAGTTGATTCAATGCTGTATTCTGAAGTAAGTGTGTCCCGTGTTAAGAGTTGATTCAATGCTGTATTCTGAAGTACGTGTGTCCCGTGTTAAGAGTTGATTCAATGCTGTATTCTGAGGTACGTGTGTCCCGTGTTAAGAGTCTTTACTTAACGCACATGTACATATTTCTTTTTTCTCCCATTGTCATATACTAACAATGAAAAATTTGAGGGTTTTTTCGGTGAAGGTACTTCCCAGTCAATGACGTATATAAATATATAAAATAGTGCGTTTAATTTAAGATGTTGCAATATCAAACCAGTCAAAGGTTTCAATAAAAATTAAAAATTGAGTATAATTCAACAAAATTTGATCAACTTACAAATGATAAAACTGTAAATACATTGCAAACAGAAAATTAATTTGTAGCACTAATTTAGAGTTGTCCATAGCAAACGTCTTATTCAAAATATAACTAACTAAGATGTTATATATTGATGTACACTATGTATAAAACAATTAAAAAAATATTGATACAATATTGTAAATACCTTTAAAAAAAAATCTATACGTCTCGATAATCTGACACACTGTTCGATTAATCGAATGATACCATTTGGACAAGATGCTGACAAAGTAAGACACGTGTTATGTATATTTGGAGTTGGGTAGTTTGTTTGTTAATAGAATAAGTAACAGCCGTGGGTTAACATTCAAACTCTAGCTCTATGTTGACATACAATATTTTTTAAATGAGGACCAAAAAATATGTGATTTTTTTAAATTAAATAAGTAAATTCACATTAATACAATAAAACTGAGGATTCAAAAGAGCGTTATTGATTAGCTAATTCTGCAAGTAGCAGCTGTAATGTCATTGTCATTGTAAGCTGTAAACAATATCAGCTGATGAAAGTCAATGTTTGCAGCTGCTGCCACTAGATAACTCTGTTTACCCCCTCCCCTCCCGCTCTCTGTCATTGAGGATACAAGGTTGTTAAACCTGATTTATTCAAACTTATCTAGAAGTAGTCAAGTGTGTTAAAACAAAACCACTCAAATATAAGAACCAAGTCAATAAACCCACTGAAACTAATGTTGGCGATATCACTTGTCTATACTCCACTTCATATTGAGAATGCAGTACGGTAAGCCCATAAGCAATGCTAATCAAATGGGAGTTTTTGAGGTACAGCACTGTATAAAAACGTTGGCTTGCTGATAAAAAGTAATCATAAAATCAAATTTTCGAATGAAAATGGTTGGGAAAATATTTATTGCCTGTTATTAAAGGTATAAAATCAAAAAAATAAGTAAATAATTTTAAAAAATTACCATATGCTTTAAAAACGTATAGCCCTTGGAGATTCAGTTTTTAGAGGCCACAATACAATTACACTGCATTTTAAGTGAATAAATATTGATTGAACATTTTGAAATTTTGTGTAAACTTTATACAGAAGTAGTGGATGCTTACTGTGTTAGTATGAATTGATTATATAATAAAACTAATGTGTAATAATATAATAGAAGTAAAAATTAGTTCATATATTTGATAAAAGACATGGAAAAGTCGACCTGTGAGGAAGTTTTTTATTTTTTGGTCAGGTAAGTTTCATCAGCGGGAAAGTTGAAGATAAAAACTGGTACTTTATTTTTTATTTGAAATTTTTTTCACCAATATGCATAGTTTAGTCGGTAATAAGTGACAAGAAACATGACTATGCGGTGCACGCAGTTGTCGTCGTGTTGGTGAGTTGGCCTCACTCTGAACCATCCACGATTCCATAGTTGCTAAAATATGAATCCATGAGAAATATTATTTTTTTTATATAAAACCTATTATCCTAAAAATATGTTGTTTAGAGTTGAATTTACAATATTAGGCAATGAAAATTGCAGGCATAAAGCCAGTTATTATTTTTTAGTTATTTTAACAGGACATCAAATCATTTACAATACAGTAGGTGTTTTATAGTGTATAAGTCACATTTATTTTTTAGTAACCCACCCGTTCCAAAAGTTTAGTAAGTTGTTGATCTTATTGCTGTTTATTACTCTCTTTGAATATATTTTGAAATATTTTTTTGTTTAGTTTGTTCATTTAAGCATACAAGGAATTTGAAATCAGTTAAGTGTTATCAACATATCTCATCTGGAGGCAGTTTTTTTTAATTTTGATAAAAACATAGTCAAAATTAAGATAAAAATTTAACTGTAATTTTTTGTTTTATATTTTGTTTTTTTAGGTATTTTTGTTGGCGTGATAATCTGTCCACAATCTCCTTCCTTTTTTAATTTATAATTCTTCAATCCTAGTTCTTTCACTAATTAAAAGTCTCACTGGCTTTTTTTTACTTAAAAGGTGACATTTTTATCCGGGTAATACTTCTAAATATACTTATATACATTTAACACTGTTTTCCTCTCACCACTTTTAATTATTTTTCCTTTTGCTTTTTCCATTGTTAAATACCACACTGAATCACTGAAATTATAATTATTGAATTCACTCGATCACTTTTTAAGACATTCAGAAAAACACAAGCAATAACCACAAACCTCCTCCCAACACTGAATGTACGCTTGTACAGTAATTCCTTTTTGGGGGATATTTGTTTATTCCTTTGCATCAAAGGATAAGATGAAAAGAGCGAAAGGCTTAAACGAGTCACTCGCCCGCCTTGTCCTCAGTTGAGGTATTGATGGGTTAGGACATAGGATATAGGACACAAACTGAGCTGGTTTTTATTTGTTTGAAAGATTATATTTACTAAAACTAATTAATTATTTACTATAACACAATTCGTACATTTCTTGAATATTGTTTTAAAATACGTCTAATAACGTAACATAAATTATTATATACAAACGTAATTGTTTTAAATCAATTAATTATTTCAACCTAAATGTAATTTAGGTAAAAAACATGAGTTGTACCAATAAATAAACGTTCGTTTTTTGTCTTGGAATAGGCCAATTAAAACTTGATTCCTTCAAGTAGACATTAATTTACAGCATTATACTTGATAATTTATTTTCTATTTTACTATATTTGTCTTTTTATCAGTAACATTTTTCTTGTAAATGAATATATATATACAGGGTGTCCGGTAAGTAACCAGCCAAACTTCTGAAGGTCATTCCTTGGGTTAAAACAAACAAAAAATTTCTTGTGTACAAATCATCTATCTCGCTCCATTATCCGGCTATCTGTCTGTATGTGTTTTTTACTAAAAACTTAATATCTCAAAGGTTATTTAAGATAAAACCATGAAAATTGGTATGAATGTTGATCTTTACAGTATGCATGTACTATTTAAATTTCATTTTTTTACAACAATATTTTTCAAAATGGCGGCCATTTTAAATTTTTAAAGCCAAATATCTTAATAACCTTAAATTTTACTAAAAACTTGTAAGTTACAAAACAGTTTAAGAATTTATTTCTATAAATAATTATATAAAAAGTTTTAAGATTGAACAACTATTAACTGAGAAATTAAAATTTTTATTTAATTTGAACACTAAAGTTTTCAATTTTATTAATATCAAGCATATTTTTATTTGATAAAATTGTAATTTCTCAGTTAATAGTTGTTCAATCTTAAAACTTTTTATATAATTATTTATAGAAATAAATTCTTAAACTGTTTTGTAACTTACAAGTTTTTAGTAAAATTTAAGGTTATTAAGATATTTGGCTTTAAAAATTTAAAATGGCCGCCATTTTGAAAAATATTGTTGTAAAAAAATGAAATTTAAATAGTACATGCATACTGTAAAGATCAACATTCATACCAATTTTCATGGTTTTATCTTAAATAACCTTTGAGATATTAAGTTTTTAGTAAAAAACACATACAGACAGATAGCCGGATAATGGAGCGAGATAGACGATTTGTACACATGAAATTTTTTGTTTGTTTTAACCCAAGGAATGACCTCCAGAAGTTTGGCTGGTTACTTACGGGACACCCTGTATATATATATATATATATATATATATATATATATATATATATATATATATATATATATACATATATCAGTAACATATACGAAAATATCTACAGACTTTTATAGTTAATAATTTGTTTGTTCTTTAAATAAATTGTTAACAAACGATGATTGATTTATACACTATTTAATACCTAATTAAATTTTATGAGACATTTTTAGACATATGTTTTTTTAAACAAAAGTACTGTAATATAATATCCGAGCAAAACCGTGAGGATGCTATATGACAGTGGGCAGACAGACAGACAGTGCTCTATAGTTACGTATTAGTAGAAATACTATACAAGTGAACGTAACGACACAAATGTAAAAATAAGGCTATTTAAGGCGATCGTTCTCGGTAAACCACATTTACCTTCCTCAGACCAAAGGGAAAACAGAAATCAAGTATACTATATTATAATATCAAGCTGTAAATTGTGAGACAGAAAATGTAAGTACCAATCCTACAAGATAATAGCTGATTAGTGGATTGATACGTAGGCATATAACAGATTTCTGTATGTATTTGAATTTTACTACTTTGCCGTACTTGCTGGGATTTGTTTTTGTACTGGATATGTTGAAAATGTTGCTGCGTAGTTTTTAGATAAAAACAATTATTGTTCAAACAACACTACAAGAGGGGTGACCGTTATAGTCTGTTTACTGAGATTACTTGCTTTACATAACTCTAGCCAGGGCAACCAAGGGATTTACAGCACACTAGCCAGGGACACCAAGGGATATACAGCACACTAGCCAGGGCAACCAAGGGATATACAGCACACTAGCCAGGGCAACCAAGGGATATACAGCGCACTAGCCAGGGCAACTAAGGGATTTACAGCACACTAGCCAGGGCAGCCAAGGGATTTACAGTACACTAGCCAGGGCAACTAAGCGATTTACAGCACACTAGCCAGGGCAACCAAGGGATATACAGCGCACTAGCCAGGGCAACTAAGGGATATACAGCACACTAGCCAGGGCAACCAAGGGATTTACAGCACACTAGCCAGGGAACCAAGGGATTTACAGCACACTAGCCAGGGAACCAAGGGATATACAGCGCACTAGCCAGGGCAACCAAGGGATTTACAGCACACTAGCCAGGGCAGCCAAGGGATTTACAGTACACTAGCCAGGGCAACTAAGGGATTTACAGCACTCTAGCCAGGGCAACCAAGGGATATACAGCGCACTAGCCAGGGCAGCCAAGGGATTTACAGTACACTAGCCATGGCAACTAAGGGATTTACAGCACACTAGCCAGGGAACCAAGGGATATACAGCGCACTAGCCAGGGCAACCAAGGGATTTACAGCACATTAGCCAGGGCAACTAAGGGATTTACAGCACACTAGCCAGGGCAACCAAGGGATATACAGCGCACTAGCCAGGGCAGCCAAGGGATTTACAGTACACTAGCCAGGGCAACTAAGGGATTTACAGCACACTAGCCAGGGAACCAAGGGATATACAGCGCACTAGCCAGGGCAACCAAGGGATTTACAGTACACTAGCCATGGCAACTAAGGGGTTACAGCACACTAGCCAGGGCAACCAAGGGATTTACAGCACACTAGCCAGGGCAACCAAGGGATTTACAGCACATTAGCCAGGGCAACCAAAGGATTTACAGCACACTAGCTAGGGCCACCAAGGGATTTTCAACACACTAGCTAGGGCAACTAAGGGATTTACAGCACACTAGCCAGGGCAACCAAGGGGGATTTGCGGCACACTAGCCAGGGCAACTAAGGGACTTACAGCACACTAGCCAGGGCAACCAAGGGATATACAGCGCACTAGCCAGGGCAACCAATGGATTTACAGTACACTAGCCAGGGCAACCAAGGGATTTACAGTACACTAGCCAGGGCAACTAAGGGGTTACAGCACACTAGCCAGGGCAACCAAGGGATTTACAGCACACTAGCCAGGGCAACCAAGGGATTTACAGCACATTAGCCAGGGCAACCAAAGGATTTACAGCACACTAGCTAGGGCAACGAAGGGATTTTCCACACACTAGCTAGGGCAACTAAGGGATTTACAGCACACTAGCCAGGGCAACCAAGGGATTTACAGCACACTAGCCAGGGCAACCAAGGGATTAACAGCACACTAGCTAGGGCAACCAAGGGATTTACAACACACTAGCTAGGGCAACTAAGGGATTTACAGCACACTAGCCAGGGCAACCAAGGAATTTACAGCACACTAGCTAAGGCAGCAAAGGGATTTACAACACATTAGCTAGGGCAACTAAGGGATATACAGCACGCTAGCCATGGCAATCAAGGGATTTACAGCACACTAGCTAGGGCAACCAAGGGATTTACAACACACTAGCAAGGGCAACTAAGGGATTTACAGCACACTAGCCAGGGCAACCAAGGGATTTACAACACACTAGCTAAGGCAAATAAGGGATTTACAGCACACTAGCCAGGGCAACCAAGGGATTTACCACACTAGCTAGGGCAACCAAGGGATTTACAACACACTAGCCAGGGCAACCAAGAGATTTACAACACACTAGCCAGGGCAACTAAGGCATTTACAGCACACTAGCTAGGGCAACCAAGGGATTTACCACACTAGCTAGGGCAACTAAGGGATTTACAGCATACTAGCCAGGGCAACCAAGGGATTTACAACACACTAGCCAGGGCAACCAAGAGATTTACAACACACTAGCCAGGGCAACTAAGGGATTTACAGCACAATAGCTAGGGCAACCAAGGGATTTACAACACACTAGCCAGGGCAACCAAGAGATTTACAACACACTAGCCAGGGCAACTAAGGGATTTACAGCACAATAGCCAGGGCAACCAAGGGATTTACCACACTAGCCAGGGCAACCAAGGGATTTACAGCACACTAGCCAGGGCAACTAAGGATTTACAACACACTAGCCAGGGCAACCAAGAGATTTACAACACATTAGCCAGGGCAACCAAAGGATTTACAGCACACTAGCCAGGGCAACCAAGAGATTTACAACACACTAGCCAGGGCAACTAAGGGATTTACAGCACAATAGCTAAGGCAACTAAGGGATTTACAACAAACTAGCCAGGGCAACCAAGGGATTTACAGCACACTAGCCAGGGCAACCATGAGATTTTCAACACACTAGCCAGGGCAACCAAGAGATTTACAGCACAATAGCTAGGGCAACCAAGAGATTTACAACACACAAGCCAGGGCAACCAAGAGATTTACAGCACACTAGCCAGGGCCACTAAGGGATTTACAGCACACTAGCCAGGGCAACCAAGGGATTTACCATACTAGCTATGTTAACTAAGGGATTTACAGCACACTAGCCAGGGCAACCAAGGGATTTACAATACACTAGCCAGGGCAACTAAGGGGTTACAGCACACTAGCCAGGGCAACCAAGGGATTTACAGCACACTAGCCAGGGCAACCAAGGGATTTACAGCAATTAGCCAGGGCAGCCAAAGGATTTACAGCACACTAGCTAGGGCAACCAAGGGATTTACAGCACATTAGCCAGGGCAACCAAAGGATTTACAGCACACTAGCTAGGGCAACCAAGGGATTTTCAACACACTAGCTAGGGCAATTAAGGGATTTACAGCACACTAGCCAGGGCAACCAAGGGATTTACAGCACACTAGCCAGGGCAACCAAGGGATTAACAGCACACTAGCTAGGGCAACCTAGGGATTTACAACACACTAGCTAGGGCAACTAAGGGATTTACAGCACACTAGCCAGGGCAACCAAGGGATTTACAGCACACTAGCTAGGGCAACCAAGGGATTTACAACACATTAGCTAGGGCAACTAAGGGATTTACAGCACACTAGCCATGGCAATCAAGGGATTTACAGCACACTAGCTAGGGCAACCAAGGGATTTACAACACACTAGCTAGGGCAACTAAGGGATTTACAGCACACTAGCCAGGGCAACCAAGGGATTTACAACACACTAGCTAAGGCAAGTAAGGGATTTACAGCACCCTAGCCAGGGCAACCAAGGGATTTACCACACTAGCTAGGGCAACTAAGGGATTTACAGCACAATAGCTAGGGCAACTAAGGGATTTACAGAATACTAGCCAGGGCAACCAAGGGATTTACAACACACTAGCCAGGGCAACTAAGAGATTTACAACTCACTAGCCAGGGCAACTAAGGGATTTACAGCACAATAGCTAGGGCAACCAAGGGATTTACAACACACTAGCCAGGGCAACCAAGAGATTTACAACACACTAGCCAGGGCAACTAAGGGATTTACAGCACACTAGCTAGGGCAACCAAGGGATTTACCACACTAGCTAGGGCAACTAAGGGATTTACAGCACACTAGCCAGGGCAACCAAGGGATTTACAACACACTAGCCAGGGCAACTGAGGGATTTACAGCATACTAGCCAGGGCAACTAAGGGATTTACAGCACAATAGCTAGGGCAACCAAGGGATTTACAACACACTAGCCAGGGCAACCAAGAGATTTACAACACACTAGCCAGGGCAACTAAGGGATTTACAGCACACTAGCCAGGGCAACCAAGGGATTTACCACACTAGCCAGGGCAACCACGGGATTTACTGCACACTAGCCAGGGCAACTGAGGATTTACAACACACTAGCCAGGGCAACCAAGAGATTTACAACACATTAGCCAGGGCAACCAAAGGATTTACAGCACACTAGCCAGGGCAACCAAGAGATTTACAACACACTAGCCAGGGCAACTAAGGGATTTACAGCACAATAGCTAAGGCAACTAAGGGATTTACAACACACTAGCCAGGGCAACCAAGGGATTTACAGCACACTAGCCAGGGCAACCAAGAGATTTACAACACACTAGCCAGGGCAACCAAGAGATTTACAGCACAATAGCTAGGGCAACCAAGAGATTTACAACACACTAGCCAGGGCAACCAAGAGATTTACAACACACTAGCCCGGGCAACTAAGGGATTTACAGCACACTAGCCAGGGCAACCAAGGGATTTAGCACACTAGCTAGGTTAACTAAGGGATTTACAGCACACTAGCCAGGGCAACTAAGGGATTTACAGCACAATAGCTAGGGCAACCAAGGGATTTACAGCACAATAGCTAGGGCAACCAAGGGATTTAGCACACTAGCTAGGTTAACTAAGGGATTTACAGCACACTTGCCAGGGCAACTAAGGGATTTACAGCACAATAGCTAGGGCAACCAAGGGATTTGCAGATTTCTGGCCAGGGGAACCAAGGGATTTAAAGCTTACCGTAGATTCGGAACCTCTTAATTTTGGTCTGATTTTGGGTAATTATCAGTCCAGATGTTAGTTTTATTTATACGGCAACATCCAAGCCTGGCAACACCAAAACTGGACACTCCAAACTAGTATGAAGGATGTCGAGCGGATATTGAACTACTGAGCGGATATCGAGTCAGCATTAAGA
Source organism: Stictocephala bisonia (assembly GCA_035578905.1). Taxonomy (NCBI): domain Eukaryota; kingdom Metazoa; phylum Arthropoda; class Insecta; order Hemiptera; family Membracidae; genus Stictocephala; species Stictocephala bisonia. The sequence continues at coordinate 182,536 of JAQJVL010000898.1, read as the reverse complement.
CTGTGAACAGAACTATGGCCTATGATCTCCATAGTTCACAGCACTTTGCCACCAAGTAGCTGAGTTACAGTCCTGTTCTTAATGAGGCAGTGAAAACGTAGATTGAGAACTCCTACACAAATCCATACCGGACAATTATTTTGAATATGCCTTTCTTTTAGGAGATTACAGTACGAGATTTTAATTTACTATTAAAACATGATGATACCGTCAATATTATTTTTATTATTATTATGATGATATAGACATTTCACTATTATTATTTTGTACTATTATATAATTTTTATAATATTGATGTTATTTTATTCTTCATATTACTTCCCTTTCTTCCTCTCTTTAGACAAATTACAATGAACATTCCCCTTGTACTGTATTAAATCGTACGTATTGTTATTTTGTACCGTGTTCATGAGTACAATGATTTATTGTTTATTAAATTTGTCTCATTTAAAAAAAAAAGTAGTTAGTAACTAAATTATAAACCTTTAGCTGTAGTTGTATCAAACAGTGATCGAGTTAAAACATGGACCTCGCTTCGCTTGTCCGACAAAAGTGAATATACATCAAACTGTACGTGAAGCTCGAGTGGGACGAGCTGGCTCACTATAAAACACACAGTACACCTAGTTACTTCTTTACGACCTACAAGATGGCGGTCACTAAACAGCGTCAGATGGCTTCTTGCCTTAGTGTATCAGATGTAAAATGTTATGTTGTTTATAACACTGTTTCCTGTGTCGTGAAAAAGTGTCATTTTTACGCGTTTCTTCTCTGAACATTGCGTTGTTGTTTTGCTTTAGTGAAAAAGGTATAACTTTAAACCAATTTTTTTCAAAGCTAAAAATGCCTCATTTTATTCGATCAGGTTCTTTGATAAGAATGGTCAATATTAAATTTAATTATGAGATGTTTATAACAACAGTCAAAAGTCCGTAGAATGATTGAAACGAGGTCTAATATACATATGGTATTTTATTAATTACAATGCATTATATAGTAAAGGTCCACGGTTTTTTGACTAGATAACTCATAACATTATATAAACACATTTTCAATATATGCCTAACGCACGTATAGCTTCTCGGAACATTTATGTAATATACATAACTTATTACCTTTACCTGTAAAAGTACCAGGTGAAAATATACATTGTAAACAATAACACGCATTATAATCAATTTCATGTTCAAGTTAAATTGATTTTTTTCTTAAAGGCTAGATAGTAGAGTATATATTTCTCAAGCCTGCCTATAGAAGTGTTCACTTTAAAACTTGTGAACAAATAGAAAGGTTGTCACTAACAGATGTTTCAATAGAATATATTGCAAATATTTTTCATCTTTGATAGTAATCTCACATTGTTTTATGTACAGTAATTTATCCATTTTCAGATGAAAAGGAACCTAAGAAATAACTTGATAACAATCGTAAAAATCATGACATGGCAATAAAAGGCGTTAAATTTATCTTCCATCAAAAATATCTTGGACACATGAATTACAATGGTTCATATACATACAATTACCACATTAGATCTCAGACCATTGGATATTGGATTTATCAGAAGAATAATCGATGGATCGACGTTAACTGGGCATGTATTGGACGTAGGGCCTCAATGTTCCGTTTGCAAATTGAGTTTGCGTGTTTCATATTTAAGTGAAACCATTATCAGTGTTCTTGGCATCTTGGTTAATTATTCTGACACTGTCCATGTGCAATATGTCCCTACTATAAAGCCATGTGATATTTTACAGGGGGCAACTATACATAAATTAGACCTACCTAATGTGGTACGTTTAAACTATAAACTTGCAAATGTACAGTTATCAAATATGATATTCTATCCGTTTTTACAGGAATCAACTCCTCCCATACGGATAGACATTGATTCCTCACGGGTCTTCAATGTTCCTTTTTGAGGTCTTTATTGAACCATTAATAATTTTAATTCATGTTTTACATATGAACAGGGGTAGGAGCGGCCGTAGCTAAGGGGCTAAGGCGACGGCTTGCCACGCAATTGGTCTGGGTTCGTTTCCCGGTAAGACCACCAACAGTTTTTTTCCCTGCCGGTCTCGTGGTTCGGCTAAGGCGATGGCTTGCCACGCAATTGGTCCGGGTTCGTTTCCCGATAAGACCACCAACAGTTTCTGCTCTGCCGCTCTCGTGGTTCGGCTAAGGCGATGGCTTGCCACACAATTGGTCCGGGTTCGTTTCCCGGTAAGACCACCAACAGTTTTTGCCCTGCCGCTCTCGTGGTTCGGAAGACACGTTAAGCCGTTGGTCCCCAGATTAAGTGTTAGAGAGGGCTTCTTAGCCCTAACTTCGTCTGTTAAAATACAGTAAGATGAACTTTATTTTTTTAGTTAATTTCTGTATTCAATGTTATATAGGTGTGTTTCTACTGTTTCCTGGAAACTAGCCTGTTCTGGTATTGGATGTAATAATAATAATAAATGCGTCCCTCCGAGAGTACTCATCAATGGTTTTATTTCCATGCATTTTCGATATATCTGTTTGTTACAGAGTACAATACGATGAAGCCATGACCATGACTTTAGCTCATCTACATTATTTATCTCACCCAGTATTTCAATCTGTTGTGATTGACAGGTCAACTTCAACGTTGACATGTTTTATAAGTGAGTTAATATTATTACTAAAAAATGCAGTAAAAGTAATAATAATTTATAGAGGAGACAAAATATTATCTCCCTTCCTTAAATACTCAATACGTGGAATAATTTAACATTTTCGCAGGGATATAAATTATAATTTTAAAGTAGGTTATTAAGAAGGCAAGTAAATAATATATTTTGATTAAAATTATAAAACTTTACCGTGATTGTGATATTGCTACAGCCACTTGACAACGTTAGAGTGAGTGAGAAGGTCATTTACAACCCTTTGTACCCTGTGGCCATCATCAGGTGAAACTTTACCGTGATTGTGATATTGCTACAGCCACTTGACAACGTTAGAGTGAGTGGGAAGGTCGTTTACAACCCTTTGTACCCTGTGGCCATCATCAGGTGAAACTTTACCGTGATTGTGATATTGCTATAGCCACTTGACAACGTTAGAGTGAGTGGGAAGGTCGTTTACAACCCTTTGGACCCTGTGGCCATCATCAGGTGAAACTTTACCGTGATTGTGATATTGCTATAGCCACTTGACAACGTTAGAGTGAGTGGGAAGGTCGTTTACAACCCTTTGGACCCTGTGGCCATCATCAGGTGAAACTTTACCGTGATTGTGAGTTTGCTATAGCCACTTGGCAACGTTAGGGTGAGTGGGAAGGTCGTTTACAACCCTTTGGACCCTGTGGCCATCATCAGGTGAAACTTTACCGTGATTGTGATATTGCTACAGCCACTTGACAACGTTAGGGTGAGTGGGAAGGTCGTTTACAACCCTTTGGACCCTGTGGCCATCATCAGGTGAAACTTTACCGTGATTGTGATATTGCTACAGCCACTTGACAACGTTAGAGTGAGTGAGAATGTAGTTTACAACTCTTCGGACCCTGTGGCCATCATCAGGTGAAAACAAACCTGTAGTGTGATGGGACTTAACCAAAAGTAAATTCAAATATCTTTATGAGAACAGTGCCTGACTGCAATAAAACATCACTGATTTAAATTTAAACTTAACAAAAGTGTCTTCTTCCTAGATAAATAACTATTTCAGTTGTAAATAACAAAATTCTTATAATTTAAATAAGGAAAAATATAAGCTAGATATCCATTACACCCTAATCAAAACTCGTTCAAACTTAATTATTATCACTCATGAAAAACTCAGCCCACAAAAGGCCTATAATTCGTCTTCCTATTTAAGTCATCCGGTTGCTAATAAAATAATACAAGAAATACATATTTTTAATAATTAATGCTGACCTATATTGAGGTATTAACATGCTATTAACTGTGATTGATTGGGAGTCTTATGGATGTATGCAAGGCCAGTTTTGGAAATGGTCAACATTGTTAAAATGTAAATTATAAAAGTTAATGTGAGTGTGTGGAGAGTTAATAAAAGTTCATTTTTGTTGTAATATATTACAGTTCTAAAATACTGTAGTTTAGTAACCCACCCGCCCACCTACACATACACGTATGGTGGTACTTACCCACCCGCCTACCCAAACACGTACGGTGGTACTAACCTACCCACCTACCCATAAACGTAGAGTGGTACTAACCCACCCGCTTACCCCTACACGTACGGTGGTACTAACCTACCCACCTACCCATACACGTAGGGTGGTACTAACCCACCCGCCCACCCATACACGTACGGTGGTACTAACCCACCCGTCCACTCATACACGTACGGTGATACTAACCCACCCGCCCACCCATACACGTACGGTGGTACTAACCCACCCGCCCACCCAAACACGTACGGTGGTACTAACCCACCCGCCCACCCATTCACGTACGGTGGTACTAACCCACCCGCCCACCCATACACGTACGGTGGTACTAACCCACCCGCCCGCCCATTCACGTACGGTGGTACTAACCCACCCGCCCACCCATACACGTACGGTGGTACTAACCCACCCGCCCGCCCATTCACGTACGGTGGTACTAACCCACCCGCCCACTCATACACGTACGGTGGTACTAACACGTACAGTGTATGAGTGGGCAAAGACAGTTCTAAAATATTCATAGATCCTAACTGGGTGTGAGAGAAAGGATAAATTGTGACATAATAGGTCGTAATATGAACGTAGAAGTCTGAAGTACTGTAATGTGGCTTACAATACTAACGTACTAATTATTTCTAATAGGAAAATAAAAAGGTCCTTATGGGGTATTTTTTACAATAAATAAAGGTAGACTTTTGAATATCCCTACTCAAATGTAATGTGGCCAAATGTCCCATTGTTTTCTCGATGAAATATCACGATAAGTAAAAAAAATACAAGAGTAAAAAAATTTTACAGTCTAATTATTTGTGATCCAATTTCTAACATTAATGTAAATTGGCTTTGTAATAACATTTGCTAATTAAAGTATTCTTTTAAATGTATTTAAATTCTTTTAAATGTATTTAAATTCTTTTATATATTTAAGGCTGGACTTATCAGGCAAAATGTTTTCCAAAAGAATGGTTGAATTCGGTCAAGGCGTTTAAAAGATATGATTTTTTGCTAATTATATGCAATTAACAGAGGCCTTGTTGATTTTTTGCTTACATTTTTTTTCATAGTAGATGCATAGCTAAGATACAAGAATATGAATATCGGTTTTTATCAGCGGAAAAGTCGGAAAATATACGAAAATGAGGAAAATTGCAAAATATTTTTTCCGTTTTATAGCGATAAGGGTGCTTAAATTGTGTGGAATTTTGTCCTGATTACGAGTATGAAAGGTTTTTGCAATCGAGCTATTATTAAGTTCGTTATCACCGGGAATGTACCGGTTTCAGTAAGATTATATATATATTGTTAGGATAAGGCTAGGTTGGGTAATGATTGGTTTAGTTAGGTTAGGTAGGTTAACCTAACATGACTTAGCCTAACATAGCCTGACCTAACCAAACCTAACATCCCCAACTAAGCCCTATCCAAACAGTAGGCAACCTTACTGAAATAAGAACATTTCCGGTCCTAACGTGCTTAACCCTAGATCTGGCCATCAGAAACTTCTATACTGGCAGGCCCTTTTTAGCCCATTGCGCATTGTATCATAAAAACCCCTATAGATCTCATAATATTGAAGATATACCCAACATGTTTTATATTTTTGTTTTCAGCACAAAACAGGCTTTATTTTTATAATATTTACTTACCTGAAAAAAAAAAAAACAATATTGTGAGTCTCGACACTTTGAATACTCTAAGTCAATAGTAGCGGAACTGAAATTTCAAAACAGAGCTCTGGGAAAAATACCAAATATTTTTTTGCCACAATTTTAAGATATACAATGTTTGACCAATCTATTTTTTTTACATAAAACCATAACTCAAACCTCTGTATATATTTTTTTGCAATGGCTACAATGTTTTTTCTGAAAGTTGGCAAATTTCATCATTTTTACGCGTTTGAAATAACTTTCTTGTATAAACTCAATATGTCAAAATAAAAAATTGAGCTTGAAGTATACAAAATTTTACATAAAAAACCTGTTTTGAGTAAGATATTTATAAAACTGCTCTGAGCTAGAACAATTTGAAAACTCAAAAGTCCTTAGTAGCGGAATTCAAATGTATAAAACAGAGCTCTGGAAAAAGTACTACAAATTTGTTGGCCACATTTTGAGGGTATATTTGTTTTGACCAATCTAAATTCTTTACATAAAACTATAACCCAATTTTTTGTGTATTTTTTTTTGCAGCCGTTATTATTTTTTTTCAGAAATTTTACTTCTGCAACAGAAAGTTGCAGACTTTCACTTCTTTCAGAAAAAAATCAATAACTTCGTTTCACTCCAAACACTCTAACATACACATGAACATAACCGGCTTCTCGTTCTGATTCGATTGGTACCAAACATTACTACCTAAACATCGATATAACCTTCAAAACAAAGGAAAACCATCGACGATTGGTCAATCGTTGTTTGCCAGCTGAGAAACTCAAAAAAGATCAAGTTGAAAATAAATCACTACTACTGAGTGGAAGAAGCCACAGAGTAGAGTCAGATATGTCCTTGTAGACAAAGAGACGTAGCAAACAGTGATGCCAACTGTCGTGGTTTAGAACGAAATTAACCCGGTATAAATCAGCTGGTAAAGACGCGGAGTTGTCAGGTCCGCCACGTCAGCTGAGTTGCAGCGGCGCACGCGGCGTCTGTCGTGACACTTTGAAAAACCGCTACGCAGTTATTTTGCAACATTGACGAATAAACTTTATATCAGTGTAATCTACAATGTTTTCTGAGTAAACCAGTATAAATACTGATATGATTAAACAAATTTTACTATTTGTAATACCGTTTTGAAAATAGGCTTGTTCAAAATGTTACAATGCTTATATTGTAAAAGCCTTGATTTATTCGTTATTGGGCAAAATTTCGCATTGAAAATGTGTACCCACATAGCTACATATATACAACACATATTTACTAAAATATTATTTTACCGTTTTCCTCAATTTCGTAATTTTTCTGGCTTTACGAAAAAACAATCATATTCTTGTTTTTTAGTTAAGTATCTCTTAGTTAAGTAGTATAGAAAATAATCTCAGCCAAAACGTCGACAAGGTCTCTTATCTATATAATTACCGATTTTTTGTACAAATAAATTTTAGACACAGATGGACTGAACCCAAAAGTGTTTTCCAACACCAGATCAGTTTTACTATGTTTTAAGATTATTTTGACACAAAAAATAATTTCCCTAAGTTTGTAACACCATGTATACATACATACTCGTACATACTGTACACGATAACATACACCAATGTAAAGAATTATGGTTATTTACTAAATACAATGTATTATTAATTATACATACATAAAAATATTAGTAACTGATGATAAAGATACTGTAAAATCAGATGATTCGTGATATCACAATAATTGTTTTATAAAAGTTTATTTTAAAAGTCAAATACGTTATTTTACTGATGTCGTACATTCGTCAAAAGTAGGCCACCAAAGTATTTTTCTTATTGGTAGTCATATTTTATTGCTTCGCTATTTATTGTTAACGTATTATTATTTTTAAACTATTAACTTTCTTGTTATGTACTTTTATAAGTTAGTAGTTCTACCTACCCCCAGTTACTTGAAGTGCACATTTCAACCTTATATTAATAGATATTTCACCACATTCACAGACAACGTGGGCAAATCTGTGAAAACGCCTTTATAAAGTAGCTACAACTCTTAAAACTATCGTTTCATTATCATCTGAGCAAAGCGTATTTCTCTGTGAAGTTTTAGGATACAAAAATGTGATTTATTTAAAAGTTTTAAAACAAAATAAACGACAACCTGTAAAGTGTTGGATGTTGTAAATGTTCATATGTCCCGGGGGAAATCAACGTCATGTTTTTAAATGACCTAAACATAGGAACGTGTTCTGGTATTGCCTACCATTCTTTGTAGTGTTTTTTTGATGAGTTGATTCAATAAGATAATGAACTAACTCACATTACACGTGCGTTAATCGAAGTTGACAGGTGTGAGAAGTGACTGGGCTGGATGCAAAGTGGTCATTAATTCATTAAATGATGGTCTCAATTGAGGAAGAAAATTATGTAGGATGAGCATTTTTCTACTGTTTACGTACGGCTCTGTATTGAATAGCAATGCTTCAGTTTTATATAGCAAGCGTCATTATATTACCATAATGCGGGCAAACAAGGTGCCTAGTGAGTCAACAGCCTGATGTACAGGAGGAATACACTCATTCAATAACATCGAGACAGTAATTATACCATTATAAACAAGGTGCCTAGTGAGTCAACAGCCTGATGTACAGGAGGAATACACTCATTCAATAACATCGAGACAGTAATTATACCATTATAAACAAGGTGCCTAGTGAGTCAACAGCCTGATGTACAGGAGGAATACACTCATTCAATAACATCGAGACAGTAATTATACCATTATAAACAAGGTGCCTAGTGAGTCAACAGCCTGATGTACAGGAGGAATACACTCATTAAATAACATCGAGACAGTAATTATACCTTTATAAACAAGGTGCCTAGTGAGTCAACAGCCTGATGTACAGGAGGAATACACTCATTCAATAACATCGAGACAGTAATTATACCATTATAAACAAGGTGCCTAGTGAGTCAACAGCCTGATATACAGGAGGAATACACTCATTCAATAACATCGAGACAGTAATTATACCATTATAAACCTATTCTAGAATGAAATTTGATGATGTTTACCGCCAAAGGAAAATGTTGTACTAATTTAAAGACATGCCTTCTTGATACAAATTTGAGGATAGTTATTTAAAACCCCAAATTAACATAATTTGGACACATTAACTGTTTAGCAAATTAACATAGTTTATCAAAAATTAAAAATAATAAAGTAGGCTAACTTTATTATAAAAAAAAACCATACAAAGTAACTGAAACACACACACACACACACACACACACACACACACACACACACACACACACACACACACACACACACACACACACACACACACACACACACACACACACACACACACACACACACACACACACACACACACACACACACACACACACACACACACACACACACACACACACACACACACACACACACACACACACACACACACACACACACACACACACACACACACACACACACACACACACACACACACACACACACACACACACACACACACACACACACACACACACACACACACACACACACACACACACACACACACACACACACACACACACACACACACACACACACACACACACACACACACACACACACACACACACACACACAATTTACACAATTTAAATTATTTATAATGGAAGTAAACAATTAAATTGAAATTATTTTTTCTTTTATGATTCAGCAGCTCGGAAATATTAGAATTGAAATGTGGTAATTTATCACATGTGTCGTAAAATAGTCTTAATTAATTGTATTAATAGTTAACATAATTATTGTATGTTTGTAAAAAGTCCATTGACAAAATTGGACAGATCGTATCGATAAATACGAAACAACACGTTAAAGTTTTTAAGTTTTTTATTAAAATTGTTCAAATAATCAGCCTAAACAAGTAAAAAAAACTTATCTTAATATACGTTTAGAAACATAACAGAAATATTTTTATTGTAAATTCCTAAAACATACCTCGACAAAATTAAATGTTGCTTATTTATACATACATTATTTGTAATATTATATTCCCATTATTCATTAGTAAGACGCCGATCGTCAAGGTGGACTAATTTGAGGGTCGAATGAGTATGATGAGTGTAGATGAACGAGTGTACTCATTGTTACTAACTAAGGTTGACTGTTCCTCAGAAAGAGCTATTTATTAATAGTCCAATAGCTAGAGCAACTAAGGGAACTACAGCTTTACGTGGAATCCGAAGCACGTAAGGTTGGTCTGATTTTCAACTAACTGTCAAGCCCGATACTCAGTTCCCTACTCTACACAACATCTGGATTACCATCCAACATGGACACTCGAGACTTCGAGTATAGCCAACAATCTCCTCAAAATGTTGTCCCCAAGTAGCTGGGTTACAGCACTGCACAACTGGTGCCGACTATTTAAGTTTAGGCCAACATTTATAAAAACACGGAATCCCTTAATGTTATTGGTTTTTATCATAAAAGTTAATTCCATAAATTGAACGGCTGCAATACCATATACCCTATGCCTTATAGCATCAACGAGCCTATATTCAGGTATATTGCCTCTTGCACTATTATTATCTTCAATGTGGGACTCTCGAAGTGCAAGGATATCAACATTGTTCTCATGAAGTTGGACCCCAATGAAACCAGTACTGGCCTGTGTTGATAATGGGGAAAAGCATCAAGAGATTTCCTAATTGGTTTTGGGCTTGATGATTGTTCACATAAACAGAAGCTTAGGTCGGGAGAGTAACCTCGGCGCCAACGAGATTAATAAAAAGTGGCTGAACCTTTTGCATCAAAGATCAGGAAAAGGTTGTTCATTTCAGCCCAGTCAGCAAGCTTTCTGCCATTCTCATCGTCGGTTTTGTAGCCCCATTGTGACTGTTAAAGTCATGTCCACATAGAGGACAGGATGTTCAAAACTTGGCAAAATCCTATTGTCAGGCCATTGGATGTTAGGAGGCTTATAAACATAGACTATTGTAGTGTCTGACATTTGGATTGCCAAGACAAAAAATGTTACCATCAGAGCTCTTGTGGGTAACTGACACATTGTCAATGGCATGCTTCACGTACCATAATTCGATCTTTTCCACGGCCTAGATGGAATTTTAATAAAGAACACTGGGAGGCATTTACCACCAGGCTTGATGATAGCATCAGGTTCATTTCTCCTAGAATAAGAAATTACGATAGTTTTTCAGATCTCGTCTCGTCAATTGCTAAAGATTGCATACCAAGAGAATACAGAAAGGAGGATATACAAGGATGGAGTAAGGAATCAGATGACCTTTACAAGGATTTTAATGCTACCGAAAACTCCAATATGGCTAATGTGCTGCTGCACTCTCTAGATAGTGCCAGAAGAGAAAAATGGGTGAAAACTGTTAAAGATATAAACTTTATCCACAGCAGTAGAAAAGCATGGTCACTTTTAAGGAAACTCTCTACTGGTGAATTTCCAAATCAAAGAGAAGTGCTTCGCCCAAAGACCTCTGATATATCTAAACGGATAGTCAGATTATCAAAGTCAACTCGCCAACCTTCGGACAAACATGTGCTTTACAAGCTGAGTGAAATAAAAACGAGTCAAATTGCACCCCTGGAAGTCTCCAGAAATTTCACGCAGGAAGAGATAGACAGGGCGATTTTCTCTATACCAGCAGGGAAAGCAGCCGGTCTTGACAGTATCTTTTCGGAATTTCTGTTACATGCTGGTAGCAAAGTTAAACAATGGCTTCAAGCAGTCTACAATAAGATATTAGCCACAGGCAATTTGCCAAAAGCATTCAAGTGATCAAAAGTAGTAGCTATTCTGAAGCCCGGAAAAGACCCTGAATGAGTGGGAAGTTATCAACCAATATCTCTTCTTAGTGTTTATTATAATCTGCTGGAAAGGTTGCTGTACAATAGAATATAATCCATTTTGATTCTATGTTCCAGTTGAGCAGGCTGGTTTTCGTCCTGGCCGAAGTTGTAGCGACCAGATCCTAGCTCTAACATCATTCATTGAGAGTGGGTTTGAAAAAAAGTTAAAACCTTCTGCAGCTTTTGTTGATCTCACAGCAGCTTATGACACAGTGTGCAGCAAAGATTTGTTGCTAAAGTTCTACAGCATCCTTACTTGTCGTTTCGTTAGCGACTTTTGGAGTCAATGCTTAGTACCAGGCTAATAAAAGTATATCTCGGTCGTGAAGAAATCTCTTTTAGGCAGTTGAAGGATGGTCTGTCACAGGGGTCTGTTCTTGCTCCAATTTTGTTCAACGTGTATACCACTGACATCCCAATAACAAAGTCTAGAAAGTTTATATATGTAGATGATATTGCTTTAGCCTACCAACATAAGGACTTCACAGCTACTGAAGAAACACTCACAAGTGACCTTGCAGCTCTCGAAGGATATTTTAGAACCTGGAAGCTAAATCCTAACCCATCAAAAACCGAAGTATCCTGCTTCCACCTAAGTAACAGTCTGGATAATCGAAAACTGAAAATCTTTCTAAATGGTGTAAAATTCTATCATAATGATCATCTACAGTACCTGGGAGTAACGTTAGTATCGGGCTTGACAGTTAGTTGAAAATCAGACCAACCTTACGTGCTTCGGATTCCACATAAAGCAGTAGGTCTCTTAGTTGCCGTGGCTATCGGACTATTAATAAATAGCTCTTTCTGAGGAACAGTCAACCTTAGTTAGTAACAATGAGTACACTCGTTCATCTACACTCGCTGACGTTTAAAATCCATCTTCAAAAAACAGCAGCTAAAATTAAAACCAGGGCAAATGTACTACATCATATTGCTAAAACAACTTGAGAAGCCAACGCACACGTCCTGCGTACAACTGCTCTGTGTCTGGTATATTCCGCTGCTGAATTCAGTGCTCCCGTATGGATAAATAGCGCACATACTAAAGTGATTGATGTCCAACTTAAAAGAGCTATGGGAGTTATTATTGGTACTCTCATGGTAACTCCACTTCTTTGGCTCCTGGTACTGTGCAATATACCTACTCCAGAGATAAGACGTCAGGAGGCACTACTTTAAGAATTCATTAACATCTTGAATGCCCCGCTCCTCTCCATTACCCAGGATCTCCCTCGTCAGAACGGTCGCTTAAAATCTCGAAACCCACATCTACGTACTGCTTCCCAGTTGAGCAGTTCAAATTTTTCGCCCAATACTAGCTGGGCCATAGCGTGGAACAGTTTTGATGGACGCAATAAGTTCCTTATTGATGCTCCAACAATACTAGTGGGCGGAATGAACCTCCCTCGGAGGGAATAGACACTTTTGAATCGGTTCCGAAATGGCGTGGGTAGAGAAACTACTGGAAGTATAAATGAGGATTGACACTAAATCAGTAATGTGATTGCAAGGAGTCTATCCAAACAATGGATCACATAATTACAGTGTCCCTGCGTTCTTTCACGGAGGGATTGGCTAGTTTAAACAGAATAAGTGAGGCAGGTTGTAAATGGCCCGATGGATTGGCCTTTGTGATAGGAGATCACTTTTATTTTATATTATCTATTGCATGACTTTTGGATCTTAATCCAAATACATATCACAGCTTAAAGGAAAAAAATTACACAATGGTAGCTGACAAAAAAACCATACTATATATATATATCTACATGATCTGTTGTACCTCAACATAATAAAAAGTGCCGACTTTCATTGTGTACCCCAAAACAAACACTCGTTGGCCAAGGGTCACAGATGTTTGTGTTTGTTTTATCTTAGATCAACTCCGATGTTTTATTCTTCAGTTTTCAAGTCAACAAACTTTGACCATTCTTAAGTTAACAGAGAGCCAGCCCTCTACTTTCCTTATGACACAGCATTCATAAATTGTATGTTCCTGAAAATATTTGTAGCCATTCATTAAGTTTTAAGTAATGAGATTATTTAAGCTTAAACATTTTATTTTATCTAATTAGTTTTAGTTTAGTTCTGTCTTCCGACGCCAGTGGCAATTTTTACCCACTATTCCAACGTTGTTATGGGAAGCTAAATGGACCTGTCGGGATTTGAACTCGTGAACCCTGCATTAAAGTCAGGAGAGTTATTTAATTATCTTTATTCTAACTAGATAAACAGTGCCATTTATATTTTTTTTAAATGCGATTAAACGATGAAAACAAAAAATTTTTACAATAAACCAGGCATTAATTTTATTTTATGTATGCATTAATTACTGTTTAGTGTAAGCACAAAAATTAAACACTCCATTTTTTATGTCTCTCATTGAGAATAAAGAAAAATGAAAACTGATGTTGTATGAAATGATGAGTGACTGTTTAAATCTATCTGGTACAATTTTAAAGCGCATTTGTTGGCATATTTTCAGCTGTATAAAACGTAAAATTGTATGCCTCTAATCGGAACGATTTTAAACAGCGTTAAATGACTATGAATGTTTTTTTAATCGAAAATTTTTTTAATACGAATATCTTTATCAACACACTATATGACTCGTGTTCGCCCAATATTACACGGTGTGCAGGACAACAAAGGCAAGGACCAATTACTTTGTTGACTGCATAAACGTCTATGATACATTTTAATGTTTAAAACCAGCCGCACAACATTGCAAACATTCCTTAGTGAAACGATTCTCCCATAATTCTAAAGGCAACATTTTTTGTGAATTATTTGTCGTTTAAGGCCAATCGACGGCCATTGTAACACAATAAATAGTGTTTACCGTTTACCGATTCAAAACAACGAAATAGTTATATCTAAAGAAATTGTAAAATAATATTAACTACAAGAGTGTGAAGGTAAAGTTATAATGCGGAGATTACAGGCGCGTTCTCTAAGTAACTGTTTAATCAGCTTACGTCTCTGATTTACCGTGTGGATTCATGAGACGTGGAGATAGTCAGGAGGCCTTGTTGTCTAAACCTGTGTACGTAGAGTGAATAAACAAGCCACTTATATCTACATGTCAGCACGCACAAATTAAGTAGGTTAAGACGAATATTTTTAATGCTTCTTACGGAAAATTGGTAATGAAAATGCGCTGAAATATCACAATAGTACTTACTGATAATATTATATCAGTTTGGTTTTACTGTAAGAACTGCTCAACTTTACTGTTTGTTTACCAGAGCTGCAGGATAACTAACAACTCTCCTGGATTAGATAACAAGTCTCGACTGTAGGATATTTTAACCCAAGTTTTAATAACATTAGGACATATGAAATGTATTCCTTTCTTCATAAAATAGGAATATAATGTTGAGTTACTAAACTAAATTAGCTGCTTGGCTACTGTGGTTAAAATGAGATTAATCTTCGTCGAAATAGTAAACGTAAAGTTACCAAATTTTTAACGTTTTGTGGTTCAAATAAAGTGGTTTTCAAAAACTCAAACTCATATTATTATTTTATTTTTGAGATAAATTGTTTTATCTCACATCGATATTGGAATAAAACTGTTCATTATCAGAAATAAGACATATGGAGCTTATGCTTTGTGTCGTAAACATTTTGGAATGTAAAAATCACCTCCCTCTTGGAGATTGAACTTCGTGGATTGAGTTTTTCCTAATTGAATATGTTTATATATACGGAATATGCTCATCATCTCCTTCTTCACCTCCCTCTTGGAGATTGTACTTCATGGATCGAGTTTTTCCTAATTAAATATGTTTATATAAACGAAATATGCTCATCATCTCCTTCTTCATTTAGTTTTTCATTTCATAATACCTTTATTCAAACAAATATGTACAATGAATAGTGTCAAGTTGTGATACTATAAATTTTGTGTGGTAGCTGCCAGAGCTGGGAGATCACTAATTCGTGACGGTCCATCTACCAGGTTTGTTGCTCGTTTAGAACTACCTAGAGGATACGTAAATCTTTAAAGATTTGCTGTGGACGCGGACAAGATCATCCCCCAAGCACCATACCAGCAGGGTCTTACCAGCAGGGAAAGCAGCCGTTCTTGACGGTATCTTTCAGGAATTTCTGTTGCATGCTGGCAGCAAATTGAGACAATGTCTTCAAACTGTCTACAATAAGTTAATTCTGATTTGGAACAATTTAAATTTGATAAGTTCATATATTCGATTTCTAACGTTCTACAGGCAATTTGCCAAAAGCATTTAAGCGTTCAAAAGTAGTAGCTGTGCTAAAGCCTGGCAAAGACCCTGAACGAGTGGAAAGTTACCGCCCTATATCTCTTCTTAGTGTTTGTTATAAGTCGCTGGAAAGACTGTTATACAACAGAATATCACCCATTCTTGATCATAATGTTCCAGTTGAGCAGGCTGGTTTTCGGCCTATTCGAAGTTGCTGCAACCAGATCCTGGCTCTGACATCATTTATCGAGAATGGGTTTGAAAATAAATTAAAATCATCTGCAGATGTTGTTCATCTCACAACGGCTTATGACACAATATGGAGCAAAGGTTTGTTATTAAAGTTCTACAGCCTCCTTCCATGTCCCTTTCTTTTGCGATTTCTCAAGTCGATGCTTAGTGCCAGAGTAATAAAAGTGTATCTCGTTGTGAAGAAAGCTCATTTAGACAGTTGAAGAATAGTTTCCACAGGGGTCCGTACTTGATTTAACGTATATACGGATGACATCCCAATCACCAAAACTAGAAATTTTATAGAAACCGATGATATTGCTTTAGCTTATCAACACAATTACTTCATGGACATTGAAGATCACTCACAAATGATCTTGCAACCCTCAAAGAATATTTTAGAACTCGAAGCTGGATCCTAACCCGTCAAAAACTGAAATAGCCTGCTTTTACCTAAGTAATCGACTAGCTAATCGAAAATTAAACGTCTTTCTAAATTGTGTAAAACTCCACCACAATGATCACCCACAGTACCTGGAAGTAACATTAGATCAATCGCTGACGTTTAAAAGCCATCTTCAAAAAACAGCAGCTAAAATTAAAACCAGGGCAAATGTACTACATCATATTGCTGAAACAACTTGAGAAGCCAACGCTCATGTCCTGCGTACTACTGCTTTGTCATTGGTTTATTCAGCTGCTGAAACAGTGCTCCTGTATGGCTAAATAGCGCACATACTAAAGTGTTTGACGTCCAACTTATTAGAACCATGAGAGCTATTAGTGGTACTCTCATGGCAACTCCACTACCTTGGCTCCCGGTGCTGTGCAATATAGCTCCTCCAAAAATAAGGTGTTGGAGGCACTAAGTAAAGAATTCAATAAGATCTTGAATGCCTCGCATCTCCCCATTAACCAGGATCTCCCACGTCATAACGTTCGCTTAAAATCTCGAATTCCACCTCTACGTACTGCTTTTCAGTTAAGCAGATCAAATTTATTGCCCAATACTAGCTGGGCCAGAGCGTGGAACAGTTTTGATGGACTAAATAAGTTCTTTATTAACGATCCGTAAATACCTGCAGGTGTATTTATGTATGTGTACAATGTATGTGTGTATGTGTATGTATGTGTGTATTTATGTATAAATACACACATACATAAAATGATAAAAAGATAACATTGAGCACGTGGCTTGAACCTAGGTTAACCAATATCTAGACAATACAAATTTAACAATGCCCTGAAAATGACAAATAAACCAGAATATTATTTAAACAAAGTATTTTCACCAAAAGGGGATTATTGTGCTTTGACTTAACTTCTTATTCGGAGCTGCCCAGGGATTCCGGCTTACTCCCTGGCCTCGGTGGAATCATGGGATGTGGGCTAAATTGCCGGGGTTATTTGGGGTTATCTAAATTGTTTCTAAATGTTCACTTTTAAATTGTTAATAAATTGTCTTACGTTTTGGGTGTCTCAAGCTAGGCTGCAGATAGGCCATGTAGTTGTTAATTGTTAATTTTGGTATTTGTAGCGTTTGTTGTTTTTGTAGCTTTGGTTATTTTCTTGTTAATTTTGTGTAGCTTGTTTGTTAAGTGCAATTGATATTGTGGCCTTCTGCCTGTTCATATTGTGGCCTTCTGCCTGCCAGTTTTTGAAGAAAAAGTTTACTTGATAATAAATTAGTTTCGCTCAGCTGCCGAGTTTTATTTTACCCTCCAACTGCCACCCGTGATCCCATCATCGCTTGTCTTGTTTTGAGCCATCCCCCAGTTGGCACGCTTTCCAGCTTTGGTGGGGGGGGGATGGGTCTCAATTGGTAGCAGAGCGTGGTTGCCTAAGAAAAAAAAATTATTCTCTCTTGGTTGTTGACGGTGGTTGTTTGCCAGTTAGTAGGACAGTGTTGGCCGACCTACCGTTTTGATAATTTGTTAAAGAAAAAAAAAAAAAACTACTAGGCAATCCGCTTGGTTACTTTGTTGAATGGGGTTCATGGGTGGATTGGAGTGGTCGGCGGTGGCTCGGTAGGCTGAGGGTTTAGTTCGTCTTGGACCCTGGAGTTGTCGTTTTCTTTTTTTTTTTTTTTTTTTTTTTTGTATTGTTGAGATTTGTTGCGTTCGAGATGGCCTATCTGCAGAATGTTGCGCTCCTAGTGAAGGAGGAATTGATTTTTGAGTTGAGGGCGCGGGGTGTGACTCCGGAGGGTGATGTTTTGAATCTCCGGAGGTTGCTGCGGGAGCAGTTGTCCGCGGGTACGGCGGTGGATTGGTCTGATCTACTGGAGGTTGGTGATGAGTTGTTGGTTTGCAAACGTAAGGTGGAAGATTGGGAAGGGGTTTTGGAAGATTTGCAGTTGGAACCTCCAGTGGGTCGGGACCGGGCCTGCCGTCTTGCGCGTTTAGGGCACCTGCTGGCCCGCTTACGGATGGTCAACCGGGCACCGGGGTTGGAACCGTCGGATAGGGCGTGGATCTTGGAGAGTGTGTCTCGGCTTGAGGAGATTTTTCAGGCACTCTCCGGTTCCACGACTCCTACGGGTCTTTCAGTATTATCACTCTTCTCTTGTGGGCGGTCATCTTGGCATTCATAAGACCATCGCTAAGATTCGTAGGTATTTCATCTGGAAGGGCATGGACCGGGATGTTGCTGGCAGAGTGCGGGCTTGTCACCTGTGCTCTCTCAGCAAGCCTAGTCAGAATGCAAAGTTAAGGTTGTTATCTTCTGAGGTGGCCGAGCGTCCTTTTGAGAAGGTGTTCATCGACTACGTGGGTCCTTTTCCCCGTAGCAAGTCAGGTAGCTCCTACCTACTTGTTTGTGTGGATGCTTTCTCGAAGTTTGTTTGGCTTTTCCCACTTCGGAGTGCTACGGCTAAGCTCACCATCCGTGCTCTCCAGTCCCAACTCTTCCAGCACTTTGGTGTGCCTTCTATTCTTGTGTCCGACAACGGTAGCCAGTTTACCTCACACGAGTTTCGTAGGTTCTGTTTTGGCAATGGTATCAGGCATGTGACTACCTCTCCTTATTACCCACAGCCTTCTCATGCAGAGTGGTTCAACCGCAATCTTCGGTCTGTCCTTATTACTTTCCATGCTGAGAAGCAGAACACCTGGGATGAGATTCTCTCTTGGCTCCAGCTTGCTTTCAATTCTTCCAAGCATGAGAGTCACAATGTCACTCCCTTCGAGATTCTACATGGCTACCCTCCTAACAACCCTTTGTCCAACTTGTGGAGGCTAGAGGATCTTCTACCTACGCCAGGTGCCACTGACGTAGTGTCCACGTGGCGGGCTGCTCGGCGCAACCTGCTACGTGCTAGAGAGAGAGTAAGGAGGAGGTATGATAAGGGTCGTACTCCTAACCCTTTTCAGGTTGGAGATCTGGTTCTTTGTCAGGCTCACCCGGTCAGTTCGGCCGCGGAACGAAGAGCTGCAAAGTTGTGCTATCGGTGGTCTGGTCCCCACCGCATCGACAGGTTTTTGTCACCGGTGACTGCTCTGCTGGTTGATCCCCAGTCAGGCAGGGTGTTCAGGAAAGCCCATGTGTACCAGCTTAAGGCTTTCCGGGGAACGGTTGATCCAGGAGTTGGTGTTCCTGGGGGTTTCTTGGGGCAAAGAGATTGATCACCTCTGCGCCCTAGGTGGCTGTTCTGAGAGAGTATCCTTCTCTCTTTTCTTGTCGGGCCCGACAGTCAGGGTAGTTCGCTCCCTGTTCGGGGGGTTTCCCCTCTTAGATTCTCTTTGGCGTCCTTGGAACACCACTCTTCGGAGGTTTCTTCTTCGTCTTCTGTTTGGTTCCCTGAGGTACCGAGTTTTCTCCCCTGCCTGGGTGTGTTGAGGTTTTGCAGAGGGAGGTTGTACCGGGTCGTTTGGACCGGTACATTTCGTTTTTTTTCGTCGTGGTCTGCCGGGCTGCCTGAGAACACTCGTGCCCGGCGATTCGCTTACTTTAGTGGCCGTTGGCTCGGACTCGGTCGTTCCGTGTTCCAGCCTTTGTCTGTCAGGTTGGCCGTCTTTTGACTTTCTACGCCTTGAGGAATCAAGACCATGCACGGCTAGAGAGTCAAAACGTAAGTGTTCATTTTGTAATTTCTAATATCTAATCACCCTTTTGGTGAAAATACTTTGTTTAAATAATATTCTGGTTTATTTGTCATCTTCAGGGCATTGTTAAATTTGTATTGTCTGGATATTGGTTAACCTAGGGTCGAGCCACGTGCTCAATGTTACCTTTTTATCATTAATTGCTTTATTATATCTTGTCTTGTATTCAATGATAGTTCTGTATAATGTTTTGTTGAGCCTTTTTTCAGTTGGAGTTACAGATTTACCATATTTTTTTTTCATTGACAATAACCTATCCTGTCTGTGTAGTTTGATTTTCATGTTATAACATATTGCTCCTGTATCAATAGCCTAGTTTTCAGTTTGTCATTTTTAGTTCCGTATACGTAATTAATTCTTTGGTAATTTGTTAAGTTGTAATTTGTTTTAAATCTGATTTTCCAACATAATTATTCATAGCCTAAAAATGGATCTTTTATTTTCTAGTGTGCTCCAATCATGTACAATTTTGTCTGTTCTTGTGTTGTTTTGCCATTTCATGTATTAGTTGTTATGTGTAGTATTTTTGTTGTTGTGGCTGGACTATTTTTAATTGCTGTGTTTGGCCTTGCAGTCCAGGGTCCTTGAGCAGGACGTTTCAACCCTCAGCCTGTCGTCCGGGCAAAGTTCTACCTACCACACTGCGAGCCTGGCCTGGGGACCATGTGATTGAGCGAGCTCTGCCCCTCACTGCCCTCTCTACTTCCCTATATTCTTCAGTCCTCAGGTCAGTGCGTTCCATTTTGTTTCCCGGCGGCTGAGCTGGGGGTTTTGATGTTATTATTTAAAAAGAAAAAAAAGTGAAATATAAAGAAAAAGGAAAGAAAAGGTGCCGAACTATTTATTGAGGCCTAGGCCTAAAGACTGAAAAGTGATGAAACAGCCATGGAGACATTGATATGTATATATATTTAAAATTTAAGAGAAAAAAAAAGAAAAAAAACTTATGTTGATATTTACTGTTATTTATTTAGTTAGTTTTATTTGTTGTTATATTTTTTAGATTTTATAGTTGTTAGGTCCATATGGTTAAGTTATGTTATTTGTTTACATGTTTAGGCCTAGTGATTGTTATTTATATTTTTTGTTAATGGTATTATGGATGTTTTGAAGTGACTTTTTACTAGAACGGTACCGGGTTATATTTTTCTTTAAATTGTATAATTTTTACACTTTCACCAAAAGGGGATTATTGTGCTTTGACTTAACTTCTTATTCGGAGCTGCCCAGGGATTCCGGCTTACTCCCTGGCCTCGGTGGAATCATGGGATGTGGGCTAAATTGCTGGGGTTATTTGGGGTTATCTAAATTGTTTCTAAATGTTCACTTTTAAACTGTTAATAAATTGTCTTACGTTTTGGGTGTCTCAAGCTAGGCTGCAGATAGGCCATGTAGTTGTTAATTGTTAATTTTGGTATTTGTAGCGTTTGTTGTTTTTGTAGCTTTGGTTATTTTCTTGTTAATTTTGTGTAGCTTGTTTGTTAAGTGCACTTGATATTGTGGCCTTCTGCCTGTTCATATTGTGGCCTTCTGCCTGCCAGTTTTTGAAGAAAAAGTTTACTTGATAATAAATTAGTTTCGCTCAGCTGCCGAGTTTTATTTTGACCCTCCAACTGCCACCCGTGATCCCATCGCTTGTCTTGTTTTGAGCCATCCCCCAGTTGGCACGCTTTCCAGCTTTGGTGGGGGGGGGATGGGTCTCAGGATGAACCTCCCTCGTAGGGAATGGACATTATTGAATCGGTTCGGAACTGGAGAGGGTAGATGTAACTACTGGAATTACCTATGGGGATTGACAGTAGATCAGTCATGTGATTGCGGGGAGTCCATCCAAACAATGGATCACATATTTTTTGAGTGCCCATTGTGCTATTTTATGGAGGGATTAGCTAGCATAAATAGAATCAGTGAGGCAGGTCTTAAATGGTTTGATATATTGGAATTAGCTTTGTGACAGGAGATCATTTGCTATTTATTTATTTCAATTTTTATTATAATGTAATGACTTTTTAGACCTTTTTTCCAAGTATAAAACTTAGCTTTTACATAATTTAGGTTAAAAAAATGGTTGCTGACAAAAAACTATTCGATACCATTTTTTTTTTAAGTATGGATTACCTTTTTTACTAGGATTTTTAAAATATATGTGTATTATAAATATTTTAATGTTTTAATTAGTAAAAAATAATATATTTTTTATTAATAAAAAATATTTCATTTATTTTATTAATAAAATAAAATAAATAGTTTAATTTAAAAAAATAGTCTAATAATAACAATACTAATTAAGTAGAAACTAAATTAAATCTGTAACCTACTATTTTAAAAGACCTCGTCTATTGAATATGGGGCCTTCTTAACGTACTATCTCCATTCCTCATAGTCTATTGATCTGTGCGAGGAATTCGATCAGACAGAGTAAGGGGGAGAACCAGTACAGTAGAAGGTGAATTTTACTGATAAATCTTCCAGTGTAGGCCGGATTCGAACCTGCGCTATCTTTAACCCAAGCTTAAAGTCCTCATGCCTTAGACCACCCGGCCACCGGCTCGCCCAATAGACCATTGACTAGAATAGACCAGGACACACATTTGCAATGTAACAGCAAGTGTCCGATGTAATGTTCATTGTCTGAAGATAATATAACAGCTAATTTCTAGAACATTAAACACATGTAAACCTAATATATGTGTACCCATAAAAACTAACCTTGAGAACACAATGCACAAATAGGACCTTAAAAGAATTAGTTCATCCTAGTTAAACTAAAATAGTTTTAAAAATATCATGCGGAATTTTTGGAAACCCTGAATATCCAGGCTATTGTATCTATTGACGAAGTCCTAGTGGATCCAGTACTGTTTAAATTAAACAAACAATCGCCCACTAATACTTTGCGTGGGCTGGCTAAGACAATTGTTTGTTGCATGTTCTAGAACGCTTCAGAATTCTTAGGTCTATTGAAAGTATCCTCATACAAATAATTTAATTCCTTTGACGATTATCAAAAGCTAACATTCATATCCACACCGTAATAAATGATACCTAACTATACTATCTTATATAAGAAAACATTAATGTGATCTTCATAATAAAGTTTTTAAAACGCTCTGATTAAAACAATGGTTTAACCTAAATTAGTAAAAAGGGAGAACCTTTCTTCAAGGTTTCTTATTACGTAAGAGACGCGATGTAAAGCCAGTTTTACAGCTGCCAGATAACGTCTTCCTCGGATGTTGTTTAACTCATAACCTCGCCCCCCCCCTCCAGTCTTCCTGGGGACATAGAGTGGAAATAATACTACCCTAATGAGTAAAAACCTAGTGGTTACTTTTAGTTTATAGTTATTCATTATAATAATTTGTATCAATAAAACAACTAGCTATTGATTAACTCTCAAGCTTTTGCTTGGACGAGTAATCAATTAATTGTTTTTCATTATTATTGCTTTTATTTGTAGGAAATGTTAAAAAAAGAAGCAAAATCTTCACAATATGAATAAAATTATCTTTTGCTAAATATTAGAAGATATTGCTTGACAATTTTAGGGTCGCTCATTTGGTACTTTACAGTGTTTGATGTAAATAGAAGGGCGGCTTTTTTGCTCATTCGTAAACTTAAACATTGCAAAGCTCTTCGTGACAGTGTTACAGATGAACACACGATTCTTAATAATGAGACATTTTGAGTGGCTGGCTGAACATTTCCTAGGTGAGACTCAGGTGGTAGAACTGAATGGTGGCAGTGGTGTCTAGCTGCAAAAGACCGTATGAGAACCTTTTTGAAATAAAAATTTCAATACTTCACTCATAGCCTTGTCTTTGATTTGTTCAGCAAAATTCTGTTGATTAGTATATGTTAATACATTTTAACTAACCGTCTTTAACTGAATAATCGACTACTGAAACTTGTATCTGAAATAATGGAGCAAAATTATTAATTATGTTCACTCAAAAATACCATAAACTGTTCAGTTAAGGTAGATAGCAATAGAGGAACACCACTGATGAAACATACTATATTTTTGTAGCTATTATTAAATAGTTTTTTTAATTAGCATAATACGTGTTGGTATATATACAGTGTACTAGCTGAACCCGGCGGACGTTGTCTCGCCTTTCATTTTTCATTGACATACCAAAATAAAGCAATAAAAAGAATTATAGAAAAAACCATTATTTATTAAATGAGTGCAAGAGGGTAAACAATATTTTTGGTCTTCTTATTTGGTGTATAAATGTAAAAGTTTTTTGTAGTGTGTGCTACACTCTCAAGGTGAAATCTAGAACTACAATAAATCAAAACATATAAAGTACTGTTGTTGTGAGAACTTCAATCTGCTTATGGCATGTGAAACTACATTAAACCACATAATCAAATGTTTTTTGTAAACAATTCAGATTCTCCATTTGAATAACATGGGATCTTTAGGAGCCCGTGGGGCGGGACCCTGTGGACGGATCTGCATCAAACCTCACAGAAACCATCTTGGGAGTAGGCCTATACAGGACAACATCCTAAAGTTTCAAGGCGATCGGTTGGATGGTTTGGCAGCGCATAAACTTCAAACATATATATATATATATATATATATATATATATATATATATATATACAAACATCCTCTTTTATAAATATATATATATATATATATACTAGCTGAACCCGGCGGACATTGTCTCGCCTTTCATTTTTCATTGACATACCAAAATAAAGCAATAAAAAGAATTATAGAAAAAACCATTATTTATTAAATGAGTGCAAGAGGGTAAACAATATTTTTGGTCTTCTTATTTGATATATTCTGATCAAGTAAAAGTAGTGTGTGCTACACTCTCAAGGTGAAATGTAGAACTACAATAAATCAAAACATATACAGTACTGTTGTTGTGAGAACTTCAATCTGCTTATGGCATGTGATGTACATTTAATGTACATTAAACCACACAGTCATATGTTTTTTGTAAACAATTCAGATTCTCCATTTGAATAACATGGGATCTTTAGGAGCCCGTAGGGCGGGACCCTGTGAACGGATCTGCATCAAACTTCACAGAAACCATCTCGAGAGTATACAGAACAACATCCTAAAGTTTCATGGCGATCGGTTGGATGGTTTGGCAGCGCATAAACTTCAAACATATATATATATATATATATATATATATATATATATATATATATATATATATATATATATATACAAACATCCTCTTTTATAAATATATATATATATGTATATATGTATATATATACATCCTCTTTTATAAATATAGACAACTAAACGTCACACAACACAAATTTATTACAATATAAGCACAACATGTACAAATAATATATTACAAGTAGCCTACAAAATGCACGAATATTATGGTGATCGATTTCGGTAGACCACGCTCACCTTCCTCAGGCTGGTTCACCGAAATCGATCACCATAATATTCGTGCATTTTGTACTTGTATTGTAATATATTTGTACATTTTGTGCTTATACTGTAATAAATTTGTGTTGTGTGACGTTTAGTTGTACTATATAGATATTATTGTACAAAAATGTATGATATATTATATGCCATTATTCTCAAACTTTATTCATTGCAAGATTGTTGGTAAAAAACAAATTCATTAACGTATCAGATTCACTTTGTACGTAGACTGGGAGGAGAACTCGCCGATAACGTGTGTTATTTTGATAAATATTTTCCGTAATTGCAAATTATTTCCAGAGCCCTGACTGTTATAAAGTCGAAGGCAACTCGTATGTCAACAGAGCCCTGGCTGACATACTGTCGAAGGCAACTCGTATGTCAACAGAGCCCTGGCTGGCATACTGTCGAAAGCAACTGGTATGTCAACAGAGCCCTGGCTGGCATACTGTCGAAGGCAACTCGTATGTCAACTGAGTCCTGGGTGGTATACATTCGAAGGCAACTCGTATGTCAACAGAGCCCTGGCTGACATACTGTCGAAGGTAACTCATATGGTAACTGAGTCCTGGCTGGTATACTGTCGAAGATAACTCGTATGTCAACTGAGCCCTGGGTGGTATACTGTCGAAGGCAACTTGTATGTCAACTGAGCCTTGGCTGGTATATTGTCGAAGGTAACTTGTATGTCAACAGAGCCCTGGCTGGCATACTGTCGAAGGAAACTCGTATGTCAACAGAGCCCTGGCTGGCTGACTGTCGAAGGCAACTCGTGTGTCAACAGAGCCCTGGCTGGCATACTGTCGAAGGCAACTCGTGTGTTAACAGAGCCCTGGCATCCAGAACCACCTGATGCAACAGGAAATGGATATTCTATACTACCTGCTCGCCTGTTCTGCTTCTATTTGTATCAGGCAACACAACAGTCCATTTATTTCCTGTTTAAACATGAAAATTGATGGGAGTCTTAAATTATTAAATCAGTTTTTATTTGCCATTCAGTAAATACACAAGACGACTTGTTTATTCGTTTGGGCTGTTGCATTTAATTTGAGCAGTAACAGAATGCTGGCTGACCACTTCCTGTTACTTCACATCAGTTAAATTAAACTGATACGCACTGGCAAATTGAACTGTTACATTAATTAAGCAAAAGTAGCAAGTTGGCACATCCCTATCGGCGAGTCACGAGAAGTCCTCTGAACTTCATGCATCCATGTTTTGAAGGCACTTATTTCCATCGAAACAACACAAGTCACGTAGTGTACCTGACTTAATTACTAATTATGATATGTACTGCACATGGCTTGTGCAGTTTCAATGGAAATCAGCGCCTTCAATATCACAGAGGCATGGAGTTCAGAGGGCTTTTCGTGACTCACCGACAGTATAATGATACAATATACGAGTCACCCATCATTCTCACAAAGGGTTGGGTAGCTCGTGGCTGAGGCTGGTCAAGGTTCGAATCCCCAACTGAGCTATCGGCCAGTACTTCAATCGATGTATAAAGCCCATGCGCAGGACTGAAGGCCCAAGTAATCTGGCGAATGGTTTAATATACATACTTAAAAAGCTAAATAAAGTTAATGAGGGCGTACAAAAGCGACATTTCTCATAAATGTTTAAAACAACAAGATATTATTTGTGTTAAATCACCAATTTCACAAACATTGTTTGTTTACGAAAAAGGAAAGACATTTATTTACTTATAGGTTTGTCTAATTTGAAATTTGAGGCCAGATTTCTTAGTGATTTTGAATGCCTGGTTTTGAAAATGGCGAATTACTCATATCATTGTTACATTGAGTTATAAAGTAATATGACAAAGAGACTCTATAACTCGTGTTATAGCGTGGCATGTTTAGGTTCCCTCCACTCCGGGTACCATGGTTGTGCAGAACCTCTATCCTCCCAGGGTTTCGTATAGTATAGTGAATATATTATAAAATGCCTCTACATTATGATTATATAATCGTAAAAATAATAATGACTTTGGAGACAATATGTGTGTTAGTGAGACTAAAATCCGAAGAGAACTGAATAATGGCGAGAAAACACAAATAGTACTGTGAGTGAGAATAACTTGACTTGACTGTAGAAGCTCATATCAGGTTTCCAGTATTCTTTGAATCGTAATAAAAAACAATTGCAAAAATAGTTTTTTTCATTAATCGATCAAATTCTAGCATTCAGAACAATTAATTTTAAATTTCCAGTTGAGTACATCACGAAAAATCAATTCCGGTTACATCCCTATTGTATACAAGCAAACAGCAAAAGGGAACATAACTTTGAATAAAATATTAGGTTTATTTTATTCATTTAATGGTTGTTACGTGGGGGGGAGGGGGGTACGTTATAGCAAGTGGATTCTCTTTTTAATTACAATGTGTGGGAGGATCGAAAGGGTGCTAATGTCATCTACCGCTGACAGTCGGGGAAATTGGAGGATGGTTGGGAAGGTCATCTGATGTCATGATTACGTAGGGTGGATAACGATATCGCTTACTCATGTACCTTTAGTGGCATGCATAATTGAGAATTGGTGTTTTATGTTAAACGTAAATCCCGCGCACAATCCTATATCGTGAATACTATAGAATTAATGTCGATAAGAAGGCGGAGACAGTAACTTCTTGAAGCCAATCACTTTACGAAGCCATCTTTCCAATATCCAATCAAGAACAGGAACTGATCAACAATCAAAGCACCCAGCCAATCACTATCGGAGGTACATTCAATAGACTACATATTTAATTATAAATCTATTGAACATCTATAAAAAATATGTCTAATTTATGTATTTTAAAATTAGAGGTTTCATTTGACTATATAAAATAATGTGTTTTAATATAATTTGTTGGCGTAGGATTCATACATCTGTAAATGAAGACGACAGGAGTGTTATACCTGTCGAAA
The DNA here is from genome assembly GCA_035578905.1 of Stictocephala bisonia. Classification (NCBI taxonomy): domain Eukaryota; kingdom Metazoa; phylum Arthropoda; class Insecta; order Hemiptera; family Membracidae; genus Stictocephala; species Stictocephala bisonia. The sequence goes on along the minus strand of JAQJVL010000898.1, from coordinate 153,926 downwards.
CGTGTTAGTTTTAAAACACTTGAAACGTTGGAAATCTCCACCGAATTTGTCAATGTCTAAAAATAATTAAATTAAGATCCATATTAATAATTTTAAAAATATAAATACTATCTAAACAAAACTAAAACCATCAAATAATATTGTTTGACTTTTGAATTCTTTCAGTAAACAAAGGTAAGTGATTTTTGGTAAATTTCGGTCTTTATCAATGCTGCATTATTCGGAAAAATAAATCTTAACTCAGTTTAAATGCCACTATTTACATTGAAAAATTACTTATCTCAGGTTATTGAGGACATTCTTATCTGAGCTAAATAGTACAAATACATCTTTTTTTAATTCAAGAATGACATGGTTTAAGGGAATACCTACCGGTATTACATGTGTGGCCTGTCTCCTCGCCGCGCCAACACTCACTGACTGTATACAGCGCTCCAAGCGTCGTCTGCTACACAGCTGTTTTCTGTCATTGTTGATCCACGTCTCATCCACCTGGAAAAGTGTTAAGTGGGGTTTTCTGGCAGGCAGTGATACTTTTTCATTTAAAATAACATAGAAGATGGTGCTGTCTTTAGATGAGCAGTTCCACAAGTTGGTTGTGTCATTACACAACCATTTACATTTACACACTCGACTTCCAAAGTCAATAGCACCAACTAATCATGACCTAATCACATATTAAGTAGATTAAACTCATTACAATTATTCACAAACTAACGGAAAAAATACATGTATATTTACATATATTACTCATAATTAAAACATATAAATTAAATCCAGTTTGTGATGAAGCAGTGTTACCTCTACTGTTCGTGCATAAATGATGTGTTCCCTAGTTTGAAGGATGTTTACTAACAAACTGAGAGACCTATGAAAAATCCAATCACACCATTGTATTTCTTGTTTAGTTTTACATTCTGACATGTAAAGTTTAAAATATCATTTCAGGCTCTAAATTAATTATTTTATTCTAGTTCACCGACATTTTAAATAGCTTTTACTGTGAATCGACTTTGCATTTTTATTGCTCTAAAATATGTTATTGTATATCATTAAAATTTTAATACATGGCACGATAAATGTTTTCAATCAATTTTATACATTTCAGAATGTTAACGTTTCAAGAAAACATTTTCTTAATAATTTCCTGGATCAATGTTTTCTTGGATTCTATCAAACGTAAAATTAATTACATATATACAAATTTAGTGTCATAACTATTCGTTTCACGAGGATTACAACGTGACCAAGTAATTAATTTTAGGACGCTAGAAAACATTTATGGCAACCATGTGTTAAAACATTTATGGCAACCATGTGTTAAAACATTTATGGCAACCATGTGTTAAAACATTTATGGCAACCATGTGTTAAAATATGATTGCATCAGAATAACGGTATTTTTAAGCAATAAAAATTCAAAGTCGAATCACAGCGAAAACTAGTAAAAATTATGGTATTTTTTTGTTCCAACTTGAATTAGAGTTGATAAAAACTAAATAAAAATTTAAAATGCACATTTCACAATGTCAAATTAAACAAGGAAAACAACGGTGTGGCTGGATTTTTTATAATCTCTCAGTTTCGTAGCAAACATCCATCTAATTTGTATTTACATAATGTCTGCGCTGACAGTAAGTGTTAGATAGAAGCATGCGACATGTTTACCTTATTTTAATTTAGCTGTAATACAACTAGTTTTTATTAATATTTTACTAGTTGTCGGTAAAACAAAATATTTCTTGCTGTACACATTTAATCCCAAAGATGTTGATAACAAATAAATAGAAGCCGTGTCGTCTTTGAGAGACCTGTTTCGATGTTTTAAAATGATTGTAAGTTGCATAACTGTACACATAATATATACTAAGTCAAAACAAAATACAATTAATTACATCTGAGCAAAACAAAACGTTACTGATAGATGAATAACATAGTTTAGATAACATAAGGTAAGATGGTAAGTTTAGTAACCGTGAGGCGGAGTCTTGGAGTAAATTGCAAAGATCCGTTCGTCCTTATCCTTTCTCATTCGCGTTTAAACAAAATGCTTCGTTCAAAAGAGTTTCCCGAGGAAATTGAACAAAACAATCAGACAACCAAAACTTGACATAACGATAATTCAATACCACCCCCATACGTGTAAGGGCGAGTGCGTGGGGTCGGTTATTAGCACGGTTCTGTACAGGTAGGTGGGTTGGTCTATACCACAGTAAGGGTAAGTGGTGGCTAAATACCACCGTACGTGTATGGGTGGATGGGCGAGTCAAGACCACCGTACGTGTATGGGTAGGAGGGTGGATCAATACCACCATATGTGTATTAGTGAGTGTGTGGGTCAATACCACCGTAATTGTATAGGCGGGTGAGTGGGTCCATACTACGATACATGTATCACCCGTACTATAGGTGTGTGGGTGGGTCAATACGTATGTACTTACTTGTATGGGCGGGTGAGTGGGTCAATTCCGTTTTACTTGTAGGTGTATGGGTGGGCGGGTGGGTTAAAATCACCGGATGTGTATGAGTGGGTGGGTTGTATATTACATACCACTGTTCTTGTATGGGTGGGTGAGTGGGTCAGAACCAGCGTATGTATATGGGTTGACAGGTGGATTTATAACCCATTATCACTTATAAGCATATCCTTTTTCATCTACCGTGGTAGCCCTGTGTGCAAGTTTATATTTTCTGGAATACAAAACGTGAAAATTATATTCAAAACAACGTGCAGACAAAACGTTTACTTCTCCTGTATAAATAAGAAAACTAAATATTTATAATTGCGTAGGCAGATACACAAAATATATTATAGATGTAAAGTAACGTAACATGTTTATATTACATACTAGGTGATATCCCTGCACGCTTCTCGTGCCAACCCGGCGCTCGCAGCGTTCGATACACCTCGGCCTCGGCATGACACTTTTGATTACAAATAATAGTAGATTAACTGTATAATGTAAAATCACAATAATATGTATATTTACAGTAACTCACTCACACTACTTGCGTCACTAGCTATTTATTAGTATGAATACTCAATGGTATTACTTAGCATATTTCAAACGCGTTCATTTAATTTATTTTTGTTTAACAGCTGAAGAGTAAACTCATCAAGGTAAGTATAACTATACATATAGGGAGACCGAGCTTCACTCAGTAGAATTTTGCAACCTGAAGAGGTAGCATCAATATAAATAAACAAATAAGTTCTTTATTTTGGAGCGGTCAACAAACAATGCTGATTTACAAAACACCTCAAATCTTATTACAATTATTTTCAAAAAATGAAATAAGTTATTCAGTACAGTTATATATGGATATATCAGCTTGCATTATAAATTATATAATAATATACATTTTTTAATGTGTAGTTTAAGATACATCCTGACCTGTTACTCTGAAGGACAGCTCATTAAATAATTTGGGAGCAAAGTACGCAAATAGTTTTCTTTCAAATTCACAGCGAATGCGAGGCATCTCCAAAACTTGATTCTGTCTGGTACTGCGAGATCGGATATGAAACCTGTTTTTTTAATTTTTCCCTCAAATATCCTGGCCTGGCAGTGGTAAGGGTACTATAAAACTAGGCATGAGGAGCGCAGGGTACAGGTATCAGTCACAGTCAGCAATGCCAGCGATCGTCGCGCCTCCGAAACATTGTCAAACCTTCTCAGTTCACATACATATCTGACACACATATTTTGCACTTTCTGTAAATCCATATCTCCCAGAGGATCCTGAGGATCATTTGTTTTTGCTCTATCTTGTAGGTTATTAATAAGGTATCGTTTCGGAAGTCTTCCGAGTTTACCTTTAGCCTCTTTGTGGAACTCGGCCTGCGGCCTCACCGAGGCACTCTGCTACAGTCCCATTTGTGGATCTCGGCATGTCGCCTCGTGAGGAAGATCGGCGTACGGCCTCGCTAGGATTCTTAAGCAGTATGTCTATGAATTTTAGTTTTTGGGGCAGTGGAGCTCATAAATATATTCTTCCCTCAAATACGAGGGATTCCTCGTATTCCTCGTATGATGGAATATTAGCAAGTAAGAGAAGAATACCTTTAATTTGATACCCCACCTAGGTATATTAGTTTAACATTAACCAATTTTTGTTAACCTGATTCTGCAAAATAAATAACATCATACTGCTAAATAACTATAGCAACACACACGAAAACTACGGTACCTAGAAAAGAAGCCGGTATGTATTACGCGCATCTCCCATGACGTAATATGTGCTGAATGGCAAAAATTAATACAAAAATACTGTTCTAATTCCCGTAATTACAATTCCAGCTGATAAGTGATAAAAAGCTTGCTTACTATTTAGCTGAACGATTCTATGCAATTTACCAGTATTTAATAGAATAAACAAAATCAGCTGATTTCACCCATGTGATGTCACAGTCTACTGCGCAGCCTCGTCGTGATACATGGAAAGTCTAGGAGCCTCTGGGTCAGAAATAAGAATTTTTCCTGGGTTGAGACCGGTGCCAATCGATTTTTCGTAGTCGAAAACGCCTTAATAAATTTAAAAATTAAAAATCCTTGGAGCCAAAAAAAGTTCGTCCGGATGTGGCTAGTTTTAGATAATAAGATATATATTTTTTATAATAATTTTATATATTACCTATAACAAACATACTACCTTATAATTAATTATACTTAACTATTTCATAGTATAATATTAAAATTAATTGCATCAATAGTATAATGTGAAACATACAAAATAAAAATGTTTATTTATTTATAAAATAGTTGTTATTAATTTATAAAAATCAACTCAATGTTATCCGTATGGAACACTCTTTTAGGGGTGGTTTCTACCACTTACGAGTACTTTATCAAGATGAAAATATTAGTTTTCCTATTTAAGTCTTAAAGAAACTGTGTATAACATTTCAGCTCTGCGTAGATGGGAAGTTGGAGAATCAGTAATGAGTGAGTGAGTGTGACTTTGCTTTACATAGATATATTTAAACAAGTATTTACTTGGTAATCTTCGTTCTAAGATATATCTTCCTAGGCTATGAGTACGAGACTCAAAGTGTTGTGTAAAACCTAAAAGTCATTTTATGCATTTTGTGAACACATATTTTTTTATTGGAATTCAAATTAGCATGTACTAAAACCCAAACAATATTGGTATACTTCTGTAGTTCTATCCATTTGACAAAGGCTCGAATATCATGCAGTATCTAATAAAGGTGAGTTAAATAATGAGGTTGTAAATCCGGTACTGTATAATGTATGAATACTGTACACATACTTAATTTTAAAATTAAATCCTATTTGTTAAAATTACATAGTGTTGGTTTTTCCTAAATGTCCTTATAATTGATTGTTAGTGTAAAGTAGATAGAGGTATTTGACAATTAGACTATCAACTTGTTTTACAATTACAGGAAATGTTATGGTATTAAGGATTAGTGTTGGTTAAAGCTAATACAATAAAGGCGCGAATCCTTCAAAACAAAGTAAAAGAGCTGACTACCTGCAATAATGCATTTGCATCAGACTAATATTGGTCGGTAGCGTAGTTGGTTCAATCCCAGCTTCATGATCTAAAGGTTCTCAGTTCGATCCCAATCAGAGTCAATACATTTTGAGAAGGATCAGCTGATAATCACCGGCTGTTCATTTGTCATTGGGGCTATTAATTAATGACACTTTCTAAGGAATAGTCGGTCTTAGTTTGTAACAATGACTACATTCGTTCATCTACACTCATCACACTCATTCGAAATCCATATTCGCCCATATCTTGACGATCGGCATCTTATGAATAAATAAATAAAAAAGAAATAATAATTAATTATATTTTGTAAAAGAAAGTTGGCCTTAGTTCAAACAAAAAGTACATTTACTCGTCCAAACTCATTCACATTAATCTACCTTAAGATACAATCCCAAAAATCACCCCCATGTTAAAGTTAGGTTAATTACGTAACAATAAATAAACTATATAAATTATTTTATGAAGATTTTAAAGTTCTAAGTTCAGAAGTAAGAAATCATAGAAACTCCCTTGGCCATTTAAGATACTGGTCTTTATTTGTTATCAGTAAATACTACATGTTTCCGATACAGAACGTCTTTATATATTACAGTGAAACAGCAAACATTTCACGCACCATAAACACAGACACTGCCAGGCGAGGCTCTGTAAAACAAAAACAAACATTGGACTGGATAGCGATATTTATCGACAACTCTTATCTTCAATCGGCTAGGAATAGAACCTAGCACCACTCACATGTCTGCCCTCAATTGTCACGTCACACGGGCTTAGATATTGGTAAATATATTAATCTGAACTCGCAATACACGTACAGTGGCATTTACCCACCCACCTGCCCATACACGTGTACATTGATAATAACCCAGCCCCCCCCCCCCCCAACACGTATAGTGAGTGGTATTTCTTCTGTACGTCTTTTTTCTAATTGATGTAAAATGGCATTTTATCAACATATATTTTTAAGTTGCCACCACAAACAAATTTTTGTAGCCTAAAATTAAGTGAGTGATCGTTGTCGATTTTTGGTATTTGGAAATATCCGCTTAATAATATCAAAACAACAACATTTACGTCGTCCGTAGAGCAGCTAGTCTGAAGGGCTTTTTAAATGCAAGTAAGTGGGTGAACAGTACAGAGCACAAAATAAGAATGAGTGCTCTTATTCTGGGATCTGTGGTGAATAGGCATGTAACGTCACAAGTCTGAAGGTTAGGGGGCTTGACTTTTCCGGTCAAAAGTTTTATCATAGACTACCTAACTATTTGGAGAGGACTGATAATTTAAAACTGGATCTATAGGAATGTGTACTTAATGAATGCTATTATGAGCTGCGTAACTGGTAAATCTTAATTACAGTAATACACCTGCGTAATCCTAACCTAAACTAGCTTTGCTCAAGTAATTGTCCGAAAGGGAACTGACAAATACCATACTTCGGTTTGTAGAGTCTACGCTACGAGGGATAGTTTAAATGTATATTACTATTATTATCAAGATTAGTACTTCTTACCACCAGCAAAAATTCCCACTCCCATCATATTAAATTATTCTAGTGTTTTTTAACCATTATTAATTAGTACCGGTTCTAAGAGTTTCCATAATCCATACACTTCGAAATAGATAATTGTGAATGGAACCTAAAGGGTGAGCTCTTTAATATCCCAATATGAAAATTTTTAAAACATGGGGCTAATTCAACAATTCAAAAATCAACAAGCATACAGTCAAATTTTTACAGAAATTACAGAGCAATGAAGCGTGAAAATAAAATTCGTATAATTCCAACTAGGAAACAATGAAAAAATTATCATGTAAAATTGTTGTGTTTTAAATCTAATAAATATACAGCTTTATGAATATAACTGAATTAAATCTTTATCAAAACACTTTATTATTTAATGCATTAGAAGATCAAACATAGAATATGTTTTAACTATCTAATCTAATGTTAATGTGATAAACAATACATTTATTAATGTTTGTGGTAACATAAATTAGCCAATATTTAATATTGAATTGCTTATTCCAGTTAAAAAGGTATTAAAATAAATATAGCGCTTATTTCGTACTTGAATATTAACTAAAGAAGTTAAAAAAAAGAAAAACTACATTAGAAGCCGTTTAGAATGCATATATAGCTTAAATCAAAATAGCCACGTAACGTCACAGCAACCAGCTGCCTGCACGTGGCACCTACCGTATGTTTATTAAGATACCGTGGATAGGATGGACCTCTCTCGTAAGGAGTAGACACTGTTGAATCGGTGCCCAACTGGCGTGGGCAGATGTAACTACTGGAAATACAAATGGGAATTCACACTAGATCGGTCATGTGATTGTGGTGAGTCTATCCAAACAATGGATCACATAGGTACCCATTGTTTTGTGTACATAGGTACCCCTGCTCTCAATTACGGTGATATTAGCTAGCATAATCAGAAGCAGTGCGGCTGGCCTTAAACGGCTCCATGGATTAGACATGGTTTTGTCACAGGAGATCACTTTACATTTCTATTATTATTTTTTTTATCTTGATCCAAATATAGGCTATATATAAAAAAGCATTTTAAAATTAACAAATAGTAGCTAACAACAAACCATACTATATATAATTTAACACGTATTTGTTATTTTATTAAATATAAATAAACTTATACTTTTTTAACTTCAATCGCCAGTTTACATGGGCCTGCAGTCATGTGCGTGAACTTTATTCAACGCGTGAAGTACGGACCGTTGGCTCAGAGGGGATTCGATTCTTTGACGAAGCCCTCCGCAGTCCGAAGCCTTAGCTAATGGCCGCAACGCCGGCATACTAGTTTCTTGAATTGAAGTAATAGTAATTCATAGACAATAATTTTGAGTAAATATTGTTACAAAATTTAACAATAAAAGGACTTGTGAGGGAACGAATCTAACAGGTCCAGAAGATATTAATGTCCGTGACACATTTAAAGTCATTGTCACCGAATTCACTAGATCTAGAGAGCACAAGCTAAAGGTCGGTAGCGTAGTTGGTTCAATCCCAGCTTCATGTGCTAAAGGTTCTCAGTTCGATCCCAATCAGAGTCAATACATTTTGAGAAGGATCAGCTGATAACCACCGGCTGTTCATTTGTCATTGGGCTATTAATTAATGACACTTTCTAAGGAATAGTCGGCCTTAGTTTGTAACAATGACTACTTCGCTCATCTACACTCATCACACTCATTCGAAATCCATATTCGCCCATATCTTGACGATCGGCGTCTTATGAATAAATAAATAAAATAAAAAATAAACGGCAGGTTTTTTCCCAAGCTAAAAAGGACTTTTTTCTTTATATTCGCCAGCCAAGTGTGTGATAAGAGAGATATATGTGGGCCCTCAACAATTATGTGTATGGTAGGAGGATGGGCCCACGGTGGTGTTTTGTATTTATTAATACAATTATTAAAAATAAATCAAAATTACACTCAGTTGTTATCTAAAATAATATTGAATTAATAATTTGTATGGAGTCCCTAATGATTTTTTATTTTATTTAAATGTGTCATCTCTCCAAAGCAGCATTTTATTCGTTCGCATTTATTTAAAATTGTTATCTTTACGTACGTGACAGAAATCTTTATTCTTTCACTACTTATAAATCTTAGTGAATACTCTTGGGTTTAGAAGTATGATTGTGATTTTTGGCCCATATGTTTAAATGTCGTCTGTTTTCTATAAAGTAAGGTCTGTTGCATTTTTGTTACGTTTTCATCATATTCGTCATATTCCAAGTTTTTCTTGTTCGTGTATGTGGTAAGCATTTGAATCATAAGTATAATTGTTTGCTAAAATTGTTATTTGTATCAAAAAATATATGTTAAAACAAATATCATATTAACTTAGTGGATATACACCAGTTAAACATATACAGTGCTAATAAACTATTGAAACATTTCTCATTAAGCTATCCATAATCAACCAGTTTGTTTTTATTTTTGTTTATGTAGGCATTTTGTAACAACACGGCATAGTACCTGTGTGGTAGTAAGTTACATTTGAGGTTTAATTATACTTAAGTATGATTAGTGTGCGATCTTTTCTTTTATGTATCAGCAGCCTTTGATTAGTTAGCCATAGGAGAATTTATTTATAGGATATTACTAACGTCCATAAATGCCTTTTAAACTTAGTATCATATCCTTCAAACAGTAGACAGTTTTGTTATTAAATTTAGTTCACACTAGTTTCACACTCGTTATATTATGTTTATTGATTGCTGACATATAATAATATATCCTGTATTATTTCCATCATGTAATTAGTATGGTTTCAATCACGTAGTTATGGGCCTAGCACTTTATTTTCACCTAAAAAAGTGGTATCTTTGTGTTTCCTAGACGCCTCTCAAATCTTGAAATTTTTTATCAAGTCAGTACAACCTTGATTATCCAGCCTCGCTTTATCCGGCAATCCGTGTCATCCGGTTCAGCAAGTAGATAACAATAAAAATTATTTACAAGATAAAATTACAGTTAATTGGAAGCGCATTTCAGTTTTGAAACACAAATGTTGTGCACGAGTGTTTCAGGTTTGCATTTCATAAATTGCAGACGCTGTGTTGACTAGTCACCCTCTCTCAAAAAGCGATCGCTTGTTACTGCATAATAATTTAATAATGCACCTAAAGATCCGTGCTGGCAATGTTGTTTACTTTTGTTCAGTGTGGCTGGCTGGAAGACTCCATTTCGCAAATGGGGGAAGTGGAACATAAATATCTTTCGTATTGTATTGTAAAGCAGCTTCAAAGATGGCGATCGTGATAAACATAGTTCGTTTCATTACAATTGCTACAGAGTGTGTTGCGTCACATGCAATTGTAGGCTTCCCACTTACGCCTTCTATCTATTATCAGTTACTAAATGTGTTTCTCCAATAAAACTAAGTTATTTATGACTTATGTTTTATCCGGCTTGACCTTCGCCACATTAAGCCGGACAACTGAGGTTGTACTATAACTACTAAACTCAGTTATGTTTTCTGGGAACATACTTTTTTCTTCACAGAAGACTCGTTTTGTATTTAAAAATTGGGGGCTGAATTTCATTACCTGCCATTAATTGTTTTCATTTGGTAATATATTAAAACTTTAAAATTAACATATAATACAAATATTTTTATTTATACACAGATACAATTCAGATATCATATCTTATTATTTTGTTTTCAATGTCATGAGTCGAAGATTCAAAGAGGCCTAGGCCTAAGTTATAAATAAAATATTGATCGCTCAGCGTGTCTGTTCATTCATCTATGCTATTTGTCGGTTTAGCCTCAAATATTCTTATTTAGTACTGGGAGACCAAACTTCGCTGGAAGTTGAATTTTGCAAATGGAAGAGGAAGTATCCATATCTCCAAGAGAATCCTGAGGATCGTTTGTTGTTGCACTACCTTGTAGGTTATTAGTAAAATTTCAATTCGGAGGTCTTCCGCGTTTACCTTTAACCCCTAAGTTGACCTCGACCTGCAGCCTCGTCGAGACACTCCGCTACAGGCCCCTTGTAGAACTCGGCCTCGCGGGGGAAAAATTGGCCTACGGCCTCACCAAAGCACTCTGCTACTTCCTTTATTTGGGGGAGGGGAGGGGTTAGAGACCTTAAATGTTGCCTCTTCCAAAAGTAATGGTATAATGTGATTTAGGAGATATACGTATATACCTATAGTTTGATACCCCTCTTTCTGCTAGGTCGATAACATTGGATGTCTAGGAGCCTCTGGGGCATAAATCAGAATTTCCCCATGGTTGAGACCAGTGTCAATGGATTTCTCATGGTTGGAAACCCCCTCAAAAAATTAAAAATCCGCAGAGCCAAAAGAAATTTTGTCCAGACGTGGCTTGTTTAAGATTATAAGATGAAGTCTTTATTTGCTGACACAAATCATTATTTCTTAATCAATTTTAATGATTGATGTGACAAAACATTTTCCCTATTCGTAGTTGTGCAATAAGGTTTTCATTGTTCAATGTTTTTACTCTGAAGGGCACAGTTAGCTCTCAAAATGCGTTTTTTGGCCAAAAGAACAACTTGGAGGTTGATTTAAATGTCAAAAAGTTTCAGCTGTTCAAATGTAAATAATGATGTTTATGAAATTTTATCAAATGTTGGAATGTAAATAATCATATGTATATAATATGAGAAAGTTATGGATCTTTCTTAATTTTAGAGATACTAAGTTTGATTGATCTGTAAATATAAAAAAGGAATGCATGTTTGTCTATGCGTCCTTTATACAATACTACACCAGTCATCTGATCGTCAATGAGACTTTGGGAAGTTACATTTTTTTCCAGGGAAGGTTTTTAAGCATCAGTTTTATTAGCATCTGACTGTAGGACTCTGACCCACTGGCCTTTAAAGTTTCAAATGGAGTTATTTTATTTATTTAATTAACCATCAGCTGTTAAATGAAATAAAAACTTTTGAATTAAGACTTAAGATAAACTAGTGGTTTGCAGGGGCAAAAGCCCCTAAATAAATAAAATACAAATGTTGTTAAATACTTATGTATAATATTGAATTATTAATAGTTTTGTAAAACTTAGACTTAAAGTTGCCCATGTGTAAACACTGGTTTGTTCAGTTGAATACCAGCTACTCAAAGGTTTGGCCTTGTGCCTTGTTAATTAGGGTATAAAACATTAAGAGCTGGAATATTGCATTTGTCTTATCAACAGCTGGAATGTTTAATGCATATTACTACAGTATAAAACACACTAAAGTTAGAATCTTTCTTCCCATAAGATTAACATGGGAACTTTGAGGGCTAATGGGGCAAAGCCCTTAAGGCGGATCACAAAACTATTATTTTTCTCACCATCTGCAATATCAGAGCTTTAAAATGAGCCATTTCCGAAGGCTGTAGGTGGATTATAAAGCTTGGAATTTTTACGCAACCGATTTGCCTTACGAAATTAAATATATAGATAATAATATTGGGTGTTTATATCTAGAATTTAAATGGATTGCAACTCATGTGCAGTGAGTGAGCTACTATAAAAAAATATAATTTTTATTTTATTTAATAAGTTTAACCACTAATGTAATGAATGATATTTAATAATCTCAGTTATAATATTATCGACTATGTTTGGAAGGGAAGTAACTATGTTAATCTTAACGCTAAGTTCAGAGATATTATCACCAACAGCGTTTTCTTAATATTAGAGATTATCTTAGAAGCACAATTGAATTTTAAAATGATTCATGTTTGATGTCATTACAACGATTAGATCAGTCTGAGGTTTAATGCAATCAATATGCAACATTTTCATGTTTTATTTGTATTTTTAGCATGTAGATTATACTCCGATTTATAAAAACATTACACTCACGGTGAAACCACTGGGTGCAATCACCATCACAGTTTATACCTTCCTCTGAACCTAGGAGTGTTTAGTTGTGCATGTGTTTGTGGCCTCTTTGTATGTAGTCTATTTAACTCGGTGATTATACTGCACTAATTGTAAAATATATATTTTCCAGACTATGAGTCAACCATCAAGGAAAGAAGTTATTTGTTTGTACAGATCTCTTATTCGATACTCAAAAACCTTGAAGTTCACTGATAAGGATTATTTTCTGGGTAGAGTGCAAGAAGAATTTAGAAGAAACCAAAACATTGACAAACCAGAAGCTATAGAATTTTGTTATAAAGTAAGTTATTGATAGTTCAGAATTTTATCTTGTTGTCTTTTATATATTCTTTTTGGCACAGACTAGCAATCAGTAATGTTTCAACTCGCCTCTGAAACATAACATAGAGAAAAATAGCAAACGAAAAATAGCAAACTTTATAAATAATTTTTGCTTGACTGACATAGGCTAGTTTTAGGCTATAAATAATTGATGCTTAACTGACACAGGATAGTTTCAGGCTATAAATAATTTTGTACTGTAATAGAATACATTGAAAACCATTAATTGTATACCACTTTTTTATTCAGGGACAAATGTGTAATATCTCTGGGTTGATCTCAGTTGCCATAAGACATGCCAGTCTACCTGTCTGGAACATGATGCAAGAATTATTTATGATTGTTATTGCGTTCCGTTTAATTTTTCAGCTACCATACTTATTTATTGTTATTTAATGTACTATTAAATTCAATCAAGAAGCCATAATAAAAGTGCAAACATAGGTGAATTCTTACAGTGTTGATGGTAATTTTTTGGTACTCTGTAAATGTATTTCTATTTAAACCCACATAGTGGATGGGCAGGTCAATACCACCATACGTGAATGGGTGGAAGGACAGGTAAATTCTGTTGTGCTGATAACAGAATTATATGTGTGTATGCTGAAGAGGATGGCAGTGCAGGAGGTGGCATTACATTTACCACCTCAGATTTGTTTGAAACAATATGTTTATTTTAAATGGAGATATAATTAACATCACTAAATTTGAGATTTTTTTATCTCAATGGTCTGGTTCAAATGGGTCACTGGTAATGGTTCAGAAATCGCCCTAAAGTGGTTAGTCCTCAGGTTAAGTGTTAGAAAGGGCTTCTTAACTCCAACTTTCCCTGGTAAAATAAGAACATCTTTTTTTTGAATTTAGACAACCTTTTAATTTTTTAATTATGGCACTAATAGTGTTGACGTTTTTCAATTTCCGTGCTCTGGATAGTGCCAAATAAAATATGTCTTAGAAAAGAAACTCATTTTCAATTTAATTATTTGACACCCTATCTTTATGCAATATGCAAGGTTGGTTATTTTAACAATAACAAATTAAAAAAATATTAATAAGTGAATAAATGAATTTATTTTCCTAAAATAAAAACAATCTCCAGTACAATTATTTTTTGTAAAAATACTCTACCACTTTATCAAGTAGTGTGGCAGGGCTAAAAAAATAATATGTTACTATAATAAATAATATACATCAGTAGTCATAATTAAACCTAAAATATTTATTACTAAAAATCACATTTTAAATTTTTTTATATGTCTTAATGGTTCATGGTTAAATGTTAAAATAAATATCTTAAAAAGGAATTATGTAAAAAAAATCTTTAAGTTCAGATGTTATATCTAACTTTAGTATTAAAGTATGGAAAGTTAATATTTACTCACAATTACGCATTACCAACAGTTATGTACTTAGGCCGACAAATACCAAACGTATCTCTTAGACTCATCTCACTGTACCTAAAAGATGTGCAAGCTAATGGACTACATTTTTGATATAGCTAGATTTTCAGTTAATCTTGTGCACTCTGTTAATAATTATAAATCCTTTCTGTTGAGCTGTGTGAAGGTTCAACCACTGCAAGGATACGTGTAATCAGCCTGTCACAAACAGCATCTTGTTTTGGCCAGTAAAAAGAAGGGGATATTCCTGCCAGTTGAAGTAACATCACTGTTAATTTCCATCTTCTTTGGCAACATATGTTATTATTCCAAAGTACCAGAGATTGTCATATGTACAAACAATGAAGTGAGAGTGGTAAAACTCTTTTTCTTTCATATGTAAAGTCAAACATCTTCTTAAGACTTGGCTTTTCATCGGAACTGACTCGCACAGCTTCTAATGTTCCAAAACAGTCCAAGGGTCTGTACTTATGAAAACTTCTTGTATTTGGAAGGGTATTGAGATCTTCAAAGTGTTTTCAAACTTGTAACAAATCAGATCCACTAATCTTTTGAAAAGAGGTGATAATTGATTTTTGCAATGTCGGATTCACAAAACTGAAAAAAGTACTTGCAGTTTGTATTTAATCTTCAAGAGTTCTTTGAAGACTTGGTTTTTGCGCCAACCATTTAGCAGTTCCTCAAAAATTGTCATATTCTGCTTAGGCCTTTAATTTAAAAGTCTTTTTAAATTAAGTGAAAGATTCATAAAGTTGTATTTATTTTTATGTTATCCTGCACAACTGTTACTGTAATAATGATTATATTTGACGTTAGAAAAATTTTGTCTGGATTGTCGAATTTTATAAACTGTATAAACATCATTGGAAATGATAAAATGAGATGAGACTATTTTTTCCTGGTCAGTGCATTTGTTAATGATGGCTGGATGAGCAGTACAAGAGTCCGAAGTCCATCAAAGTATACTACTTTAACTAGACCGCACACTCCGTTCTGTGAATGTGGGCCGGCTCGCTGCTCTACCCTTCACAGAATGGGACCCAGCACTGCCATTTTGACTAGTCTTTAATGCAATGCTGGAACCTTTTTTAAAGTTTAAAAAAAAGTTTTTTTAAAGTTGAACCTTTTTTGCTAGGGTTAATAAGTAACGATAGCACAAAAGTACAAGAAAAAATACTTATGTTGAACTCTAATCATGAATTGAAAACATTGATTCAGAACATTGCAATATAGATGATGTGGATATAAAAAAATCACAATTTTCAATACAACCTTATGATGTTGAAGATAATGCATAAACTACAAGAACAAACCTTCAGTAGGCTACCGCAAAAACCATCTAGTACATGTTTATGCTGGTAAAAATAAACAAAATTGTGGACTTATGTTATAGTAATAAGAAAAATTCAAATTACAGCCCAGAATGTAATAATCAATTACAAAATTTCCTAACTAATGCATAAAAAAAATGAGAAATTGTTTTTTTTTAATTCTCAAACTTTACTTGAAAGTTATTATTTTTTTTTATTTAAAAAGAATGAACTAAATAAATGTTGTGCATTACAAACCTAAAAATGTGGCCTGTTGAAGAAAACTATAGTTGTGTTAGATGTACTAGAGAAACAGACTAAAGTGAAATATTGATTATCCGGTCTTACTTTATCCGGCTGTTCGTGTCATCTGGCTTGACATCAGAGGAGAATAATTTTTTCATTAGATAAAATTACAATTACGTGAAAGGGCCACTTTTCAGCCCCTTAACGCAAATCTCAAACACCAGTGATTAAGTTTTGCATCTTCAATATTGCAATCTCTATTCTTATAACTTGTACATTACCACTGTGTAATGCACCCGAAGATCTGAGCTGGCAATTTGTTTACTGATGCAAAAAAGTGGCTGGAAAAGTTCATTTCTCATATGGGGAAGTAGAAGAAGTCATTAGGTAAACACTCTCAGTATTGTCAGCCATTTATGTACTGGTGCAGTGAAAACACATTCTCGTTCATTATAGGATGTAGGCTTAATTACTGTATATCCTTTTTTAATCATGAAAATTATACAGTATAGGACATTTTTATCTAAGCACGTACAGTAACTTAACATATGATGTTACAATTTAAAATGAGTAAAACAGTTTTATTTTTTAATGTAGTGTTACGAGACATCAGATTTCGACAATACGTAGTTGGCCATGTTTGTCTTATCAAAATTTGCCATGCCTTCGCAATTTGCATTGCATACAATTGTAGGTGCTCCTCTCTGGATTGCCATCTGTTATGAGTCATTGAATCTGTTCTGTTTGTAAACAAATTTTTTAATGACTTGTGTTTTATCTGTCTTTATACGTATCAGGCTTGAGCTGCTACCAAATTAAACTGGATAACAGAGGTTGCACTATATATTGTGGAGTTTAAATTTTGTCTGAATTAAAAATAATTTTAAAATGCTTTTTTTTAATGTTTAGTAAAACATAGCCTTGACAATGAAATATTTTATTTGATTATAAATTGAAGTTGAGAATAGTTCAAACAGAAGGAATCTGAAAATGAAATAACTTCAAGAAATTGTTTATATTAGTTTACATTAAATATGTTATTCATTAATACACTCGTCAAATCCTTGGCATTGTTGTTCTGATAACTGTGTATTTGATTTATTTCATCAATGTTGAATATATAAAATCAGGATTAGAAGTTGATGCAAAACAACAATTGGATTAGAAAGAGATGCAAATTTTTCTTTAAACTTTTATGTAATGTTTGACAGTATGTTTTAAATGTGGAAATTAGTCTCCCCAATATTCTTAACTTATCCCAATATGGAACACATTGGCTAACAGTGTAGTAGTTGCCTTTCTTTTGTTATGATAGTCTATTTCCTTTCATTTTTGCTGTAAAGTTGACTATCAGATATGTTCAAACAGTCATATTGTTTGAAACAATATCTGTTGAATGACATGTGGAAATCAGATGTAGAATATTTGTTACCTTAATTTTAAATTATGAGATAATTGACTATTCATCACAACATTTACAAAACCAGTAAAATATGTTTCCTCCTGTTATTTTTGCGTTTGTATATAGTTCAGGATGTTTGTAAATTGTAACCACCATTCTTATTTCATTTTGCAGAAAGGGCAAGCCTTGTTGAACCTCCGCCGTGTTGTGTAATGCTGTCTATGCTAGTCAGTAGTCTAAGTCAGAGATTTATATCAACCAGTCATATATCTCTAATCAGCAAGAGGTTACTAGATTACACCTTGGTGCCTAAACTGGTGGAGGAGGATCTGGAGGAAAAGTTTGTGAGGGGAAGTGGTCCAGGCGGTCAAGCTACCAATAAGACTTCTAACTGTGTCACACTACTGCACAAGCCTACAGGTGAGTGTTCTACAGTTATCCAACCAAAACTTTTAATTAAATTTAACTCTAGATCTGATGTTTCAAGGTATACATTGAGTGAATATAATGTGAATATTATTAAATTCATGTTCAAACTTGCAAATGTTACACTTACCTTAAACTGTAGATATAGGGTTGATACAAATTTAAAATTAATCCATATTCTAAAGCGAAAATCAGTCACATGGCTTCTAGAGTTTAAGTGTACTATTAGTTGGGAGCATACACGATTAAAACTCACTCTCAAATGCTTATTGACTAATTCTCTATAGTTTATAGATAAAATATGTCAGGCCCACTGGTCAGAAACCACGAGTAAGAGTGTCATATGAGTTGTAGTTTTAAAATTTCTCCATTATATTTGGATTGTACCTGCAGCTACTTCGTTAAACTTCAAGTGGTCTCAGCTCAAAGTAAATTTTATTATTAATCTTTTATTCATTAAAAATAATTGATAATTTTATTATTATTTGGTTACAATTAAAGCATATATTTAGGTAAAGCAATAAAAGCATAGACAGGATTGCCAGTTTTCAATAAAAGGCGTTCAACAATTTAAAAAGAAGAAGATCAAGAAGAAAAAGAATTTTAACAGACTATTACAGTTAATAGTAAATAAATAAATTAGACAAATAAATAAATTACTTAAGACAAGTGATGATTGTTGATGAATAAGAAAACATATACTAAATGTGAAAAATTTAATATATATTGTAATCACACCTGGACACTAATGAAAAATGTAAATTCTCTGCTCACTCATACTGTGTTATTAAATCAACAATTACCAAAACAAAAGTAATCTTGTCCAAACACCAGCAAATAAATAAACATTTTGCATACAAACACAAACAACAAATAAATTCGACTAACATCTTATATATTTACTAACATCTTTTACTAACATCTTACACATAAAACAGCCTAAAAGCTTAAATTATCCAAGGTAAGAAATTCCTCAAATTAACAAAATGGAGCCCTTATCAACCAATAATTGTAAAATTTATGTTTAGAAATTTACTTAGATGCTTATCAATGAAATGTTCAACTTATTTTAGATCTTTAGTAAAAATACTGTATGACTATTTGAGGATTTACTAAGCCTATGGAAATTAATTGTTGTTATGTCTTTATTAAGAGTATTGTAGTTGAGAACGTTATAGTTACAATTTAGATGGTGTGAATTTTTCGTCATATAAAGAGTGAAATCCAAGATGTAAAGATTTATCAAAGTTTGAATTTCCATGTTCACAAACAGATGCTTACAGTGATCTAGGTTACCAGTTTTGGAGATAAACCTAACAGTTTTTGTTGTTGTTGTAATAATATAATTATATTTCAGTTACCCCATAGACCATATCTCACAAGAGACTGGAAGTTAGCCAAAAGACTAACGTACCACCCCATACGTGGTCAGTCTTTCTAAATGCAGTTACACAATTATAGAATAGTAACAATAAGAACAAAGATTAGCAACTGTCCGATGCTAGTGCTCCTAGCGGTGATAATGCAGCCAGCTGGCACGGTAAGTGGCTGTGCTGTAGCACACATTATTGTTGTTTATGTCAATTAATAGTAGTGTTTTATAACCTTGTTATATTTTTAGCATTTCAATGTTTTATACTCATTTGTATTGCAACCTAAGTGAATTATCATCCCGTCTAGCGGAGAGATGCATAGCTCTGCTTGATGGCCACTAGGAACGCTAGCATCAACAGTTGGCATTTTTAAGAGTAAGCTTGCGATTTTGTATATCAGACTGTGATTATAGTCTGAAGGACAACAAGTAAATACTTCAGTTGAGTCCAGCTAATGTTCAGAAATACAAATTACTAAGACATGAAGCAACTTACTAAAATAAAAAGGTTTCAAGTATCATTATTATATCCCTTACGCCTGAATATTATATTTAAATAACTTAACAATAGGCCTACTTACATTAACGGTTTAAAAAAATTATTTTTCCTTAAAAAATAGAAAAAATGGCTCGGATGGATCCATAATATTAGAAACACTCACTACGATATGTGGCAGTTTAGATCTATCAGAAGCCTGGTTCACAGTGGTGAGTTGAAGCCCAGGAAAGAGGGCAACTGTAGTGTGCTGGTCAAAGTTGTTGGGATTATGTCTGGTTTAGTAGCCATGTCTGAGTGTGTAGGTCTAGTTCTAGCAGGGTGTCATTATTTGAATTTTCCACAACTTTAACTTCATCTTCACTTCATGGCTCGGAATTGACGTAGACTCTGAGGTTAGCGTCAGTGTCTTGGATGATTTTTCTGTGAGTGTAGACATAGCAGGACAGTATTGCCATCCTAAGTGTTTATTCCATCTTCCACCTCGTGACTTAACTTACTTGCTGTAAGATCAGAATGCATTAGAGTAGTGTCAAAAGGGGGCATCTGCGCCAATCGATAAAAGTGATTTATGACTTCCGGTCACGTGACTTGTCAAAGATGGCCTGAGTCACGTCATCTTTAGCTGATGACGTCACGAGCCCTTTAAAAATTAAAGGGACCAGCTGAGGAAATTGGTTCAAGGTCAAATGAACCAAATTTTAAAAAAAAAGCTCGTACGAGCTTTCAACACCGCTTGTATCCGTTCCGTCGTTTCTACTGTAGAAACGATCGATAGAATACGATCGAAAGAAAACTCGTACGAGATCGTGTATTGTTCTTGCAGTTATTCACCGCAACCACTGACATATCTTTATTTATTTATTTATTTCTTTTGTGCGAGAACAAAAGTGCTGTCCGACTCATCTTCTTCTTCTTTTTGGTGGTGCGTATTCCAAAACCCCCATCCGAGAATCATTGGTAGTGTCGTTGTTATCATCATCATTTGTTGCAAACACTTCCACAGCTACAGTGTAACCGGTCGACAATAGATCTTCCAATTCTTTCGTAAAAACATGGAGATCTTGTAAAGTCGATAAATGAACAGTGTTGTAGGTGATGGTTTTTATTCTAAGAGACATGAGCAACAAGTAACAGAATCTACCTATTAGTCCAGCAAAGATAGCAGAAACGCCTCAACGTCAGAAGATGTAGTGCTGTTCACCTCTTGTACCTGAACTGGGTTTTCAACATTAGTTTCTAATGCAGTGTCAACTGTATATGCATAAGGTGTTGATGTAGAAACCGTATCATCTTGGATAGGAAAATCCATGTGCATTGCTCACCATCCAAGGGGTAGACTGAGCTAGGGGCAATGTGCATGCTAGGTACCCGGATCCCACCCCCACCACACAAAGCTCCGTCCCCCATTCCCCCACCACCAACCCATTACAAACCCGCGCATGAGAAACAGGAGGCAGGTGCGAGTGCAGCTGCAGGCATTAGTTTGCAGCCATCTATAATATGTGTGAAATAGATAACTTCATAAGTTCATAACTTCATAGATATAAAACACAGTAGTATCTAGGTTAAATGTATTAGTTGTTTACTTCTCCTTTTCCCGATAGAATGCGTTAGGTATGAGAATATATAAAATATCCAAGAGAATAATAAATTAGCTGTCTGGGTGTATAACGACTTGTACCGAGTTAATTCACACCCATTTGTCACTGTCAATATGTGAAGTGTAGACTATAACTCTAAAGCTAGATGTACAAGGAGGTGTACCTCATTAATGGTAGCGATAAATAAACCAGCTGTCTCTGTATAAGGAGCGTGCTCGTAGGAATAAATGATGCAAGTCAAGTTTCCATATAAGTCACTTTCTCTTTTCGCTGCATATGGAAACCTGACTTGGAACCGTTCATTACCTCGGCTACATTCCTTATACGGCGAGCGGCTGATTTATTTACGACATCCTTCAGTGAGATTACATCCATTAGGTGTTTTCCTTATACGGTCGCACCGGTTGAGTTATTTATCGCTTACATTTAACAAGGTACAGCTTGTTATACGTCTCCGCCACCACGGCTCTGGAGGGTATATATAGAAGTGTTGAACGTAGCTATCTCGCAGTCTGGGGCACCTCGGTTATACGCCCGTTGTCTCCCTGCTGCCGCTTTCTAGAGAGTAGCAGGAAGCAAACACATACAGGTCCTACGGCCGGTGTGATTGTCCTGTTATTCCGTAAAAGGCGATATGGTTGGTAGTTGGATGTGCGGGGCCCCACATTCGATTGTCAAAAATATTACCACAAAACCTTTCTTTCTTCTTTCTTCCTTTTCTGTTAGTTGTATGCATGTAATAGTAGTAGTAGATTTGTTTCTATCTCTCTCTGTAGCAATTTTCTTTCTCTCTCTGCTTATGTAGTTGCAGTAGACATTAATTTTTATAGTTGCATATATAAAAATTAATGCATGCAAATTTGTTATAGTTAATATGAATTTGTTCCATGATCCATGTATGATTTTAATTCAGAATTAAGGTGTTTGGGTCATTACACAAATAATAGAAACTTACAAAAGCATTACATTTTTATTTGCATATTTTACTTACCTTTATTATATATATTTATTTTTTTACCTTTATTATATATATTTCATTTTTATACATGTATGTGTTTAGATTGCATTTTTTATTGTATATGCAATTTGCATGCATATACTACAATATCAGTTATACGATTTCTTTAATTTGATTAGTCTACATTAATTTAATTCACCTTAATTATTATCTAAAACTGGAAAACATCTATTTAGCGATAAGTAAGTTTAGGACTCATTTTAATTGTTCAAGTATAAACAACGGTAGTAATATAATTTGTGTTGTGGTGTTATGCAGATGTTAATATGTTTCTAACATACTGTTGGAACATATACTATTTCATTTTATTATTAATTTTTTTTTATACATATTGATCTTTTCATTATTGTTGCACATCATTGAATGCATGTATTGTGTGAACATGCTGTGTGTAATTGTATATTGGAATGTTTGTGTATGTCTGTTTGTACCTATGAATATGAATATTTGAGTTCAATCGTATATCTTTTTTTATTTTATCAATAGGTCATTCTTTATAAATGCAATTTAGTTCTACTCTTTTCATAATACGATTTTTGTTGCATGTAATGTTTATTTACAACGACTGTAAACTTTGTAGTACCAGATATAAAATTGTAGCAATGTATTTTCATTTCCATTACCAAGTATATGCACGAACATTATTATTCTTGTATATATATATATTTTTTATTATTTAAATATTTTTGTAACACAGGGTGGGTAGGCTGGACTTGTTAGCATGATAAACGACGTATGTGATGAAATAGTTTCTAATAGAACTGTAAATGCATGTGTTTATGAGGATGTGGGGGTTTTTGATTTTTTTAGTGATAACAACATTATTCCAAACAAAAGTATAACAATTCTTAGTTTGAATATTCGCAGCTGTAACAAACACTTTGATGAACTTACACTCATCTTAAATTCTTATAGAAATAAATTTGACGTCATAATTTTGACAGAGACTTGGATGGATGAGAGTTGTGTGAATGTGAGTATGGATGGGTATGAAAGATTTGTGAATAAAAAGAGAAAAAACCAGAATGATGGAGTAATTGTTTTTGTGAGCAAGTGTCTGACTGTAAGTTGTGATGAGTTGAGTTTGCAAGGAGCCACTTGTCTTAAAGTAGAGCTGACGTTTGGCAGCGACAGGCTATCGCTATTGGCAGTTTACAGGAGTCCGTCAAGTGACCTTGGAACATTTATCGATGAACTTGAATCTTATCTCGACGGCGATGGATGCAGGGGTGGCGAGTGCTGGCTTATTGGTGACGTAAACTGTTGTATTTTGTCAGAAACTAAAGAACAATTATCACAAAGATATCTGGATGTTATGTTTGGGGCGGGTTTCACAAGTTGTATTAACATACCCACTAGAGTTACTGAATACTCTAAAAGCTGTATAGATCATATATTTACTAATATGAAAAACATTAGCTCAGTAAAATCAGCAATTATTAAATCAGAGATGACCGACCATTTCTTCACTGTTGTTCAATTTCAGTCATGTTTTAATAAGAATTCCAGTCAGCCATTTTCTACAAATATCAATACCCGCCTCGACATGAATGCTGCTTTCCAGCTTCTTTCGGGTTGGGATTGGTCTGAAATTCTAAATACCAATGATGTTGATGTTAGTTGCTCTGTTTTCATTGAGCAGGTTCAAAAAATATTGTCTCTGTCGGGTAAAACAGTGCGATTCTCATCAAATAACAGCCGAATCAAGCCCTGGATGACAGCTGGATTGGTTCGGTCGATTCGAACTAGAGACAAATTGGGTAGACGACTTAAAAAACAACCATTTAATAATGTTTTAAAGACACGTTATAAAAATTACCGAAATATTTTAAGTAAAACTATCAGATCAGCCAAAGAAATCTACTATCGTAATAAAATTAATCAGTCAAAAAACAACAAACGTTTTCTGTGGAATAACATTGCTGAAGTTATCGGTATAAAGAAGAATAAAGATAATTTTCCATTTGAACAGTTTTTGCGGGGCAAGGATGATATACAAGTTGAGGACATCAAACTAGTAGCAAACAGTCTCAATGAATACTATGTGGGTGTAGGAGCCAATCTGGCCGGCGCGGTCCCTCCTGTATCTGAGCCTGTCCTGAATGATGAAGAATATCGGGTGGATGCCAACTTCCAACTGCAGCCAGTCACTGAAAATGAATTAACTCTAATTGTAAATAGCCTTAAGGGTGGATCAGCTCCTGGTATTGATAATATTCCGGCTCTGTTTTTAAAAACCTGTTTTCAATTTCTCAAAGTTCCTCTTCTTCATATTATTAACAACAGTATTAAAAATGGTGTTTCCCCAAATCTTTTAAAGTAGGGAAAGTTATTCCAATATACAAAGGGGGCCCAAAAGATCAATGTGTAAGCTTTAGGCCTATCACATTGGCTAGCGTCATGTCCAAATTATTAGAAAAAAGTATTAGAATACAACTTGAAAATTATTTAATCAGATATAACATTCTTTTTCAAAATCAGTTTGGTTTCAGGAAAGATAAAAATTTAAATGATGATTTATTTTTGTTGACAAAAAGTATTCATAATGCAATTGAACGTAATAAAAAACCTATTTTATTGTTTATTGATTTGGCCAAAGCTTTTGACACTGTTGATAGAAGTTTGTTATTAAAGAAACTTGATCATATTGGGGTAAGGGGAACAGAATTTGATTGGTTTAACAGTTACCTTAGCGATCGTTACCAAATTGTTACAATTAACGGACAAGACAGTACTAGGAAGAAAATTGATTATGGAGTTTTGCAGGGTAGTACGCTGGGCCCTCTACTTTTTTTGATATTTGTGAATAACCTGGGTCGACTAAATTTAGATGGGGGGCAAATTTTTCTTTATGCAGATGATACTGCTTTGCTTTTTGAAGGCAGTGGATGGGAGGAGACTGTCCGTCTGGCGGAGACGGGCTTACTCGCTGTCAAGCGTTGGTTTGATCAAAGTCGGTTATCTGTTAATTTATCAAAAACAAAATGTATGCCAATTTCTATTAGAGCCGACTGTGATCCGGTCAATGTGGAATTGCGCTTGCATTCATGTGGTGGTCAGCAGGGGTGTGTGGTGTGTGAATGCGTTCAGATTGTATCTGAATATAAGTATTTAGGGGTCGTTTTTGACAACCGCTTGAAATGGAATGTTCATGTATCATACTTAAATGGCAGACTTCGAAAATTTATTTATATTTTTTCTTCACTTAGTAAAGTACTTTCACCTGATTTGATAAAAATAGTTTATTATACTTACATTCAATCGTTGTTGCAATACGGTAATCTGGCATGGGGTGGGTGTTACCGAAGCATTCTCTCTCCATTAGAAATTACTCAGAAATCAATAATTAAAGCTGCTTTGCAGAAAAACTTACGTTTCCCCACATACTTACTATTTGAAGAATTTAAAGTGCTCAATATCTCTCAACTTTATCTAAGAACAATTATTTCATACATTTTTAAAAATAAAGAAAACTTATTTAACGAAATAACACATCCGTACTCAACGAGAGCCGCGTTAAATATTGGTTTCCATCCACCTAGATTGTTCAAAACTATTACGTCAACCTCATCACATTACATTGTCAACACTGTTTATTCCAAACTACCTCCGCATTTAAAAAATCCACACCCTTGCAGTTATAATACGTATAAAAAAATTATTAATCATTGGTTGTTAGAACTGGGAAGAGATCATGTTAATTCATTTTTTTATTCACAGTACAGATAATAGATCGCCCTGTTGCGTGGAGCTGATTAATGTATGTACCCTTTTTTTTCTTTTTTTTTCTCTTGTCGTAAGTGTGAGTGAGTAGAGTGTACGTGCGTATGTAGGGCTTGGATGAGTGTGTGTATATTGGAGTGAATGCGAGTGTGTAAGGAGTGTGAGGAGGGTATGTTTGCTTACCCAAATCTCTGTGAGATGGATTTAGTTTTTTTTCTTTCACAGTCAAATATGAGATTCCTCTACTTATAAACATATGTATAATGTTGACTCTTAACTATGTATTTTATTATATAAATATTATTATTGTTTAAATAGATACTTATAAATTGAATATCCTTTTCAAATTATTATAATTTAATTACGAATTTATTAGCTGATATAGAGCTCATTCCCCACCCACAGGCTGTATAGCCCATGTGGGGAATTTTTCAAGTTATTTTTTTTTCATATGTATTCTGTATTGTATTAGTAATTTTTACTGAAATAAACGGATTTTCATTTCATTTCATTTCATTTCATTTCATTTCATTTCATTTCATTTCATTTCATAGAGTAATGTTCTAATATGCTTGAACTAATTGCATGTATTGTTGCGCCTCTAATACGCTTGAACTAAATTCTTTTTACTGTTTTGGTGACCTTGACCTACTTACGAGACTTAGAATATTTCTTGTTGACCACTTCAGTGTTACTTGTGCACGTATAGTTGCAGTAGCCTTAGAGTTTCTTCCCATCCGCCTTCTTATATGCTTGATGACCCTGAGCTACTAACTGGACTTAGAGTATTTCTCTTTGCTCACTTAAGTGTTAGTTGTGCACGTATAGGGTTTAGTAATTTTGTTATTGTTTTCCTTGCTTACTGACCTACTTACTGGACTTAGAGAATTAAGCTGTCTGTTTAATTTTAGAAAATAAGAATTTCTTCTATGTTGTAGTAATTTCATTATTGTTTTGATGCAGGTTAATGGGTGGGGGTATTCTATAAAAGACCGACTTCACACTCAACCCCCATCACTTCGCAATGGAAGCCGCAAGTGTTAACACATGGGTTGCTCCTTCTGAGCTGGCTTTGTCAGAAGCTTTTCTAGCTATTCTATCGTATGAATATCGTGGACATAAATTGAACGTAGAAATTGAATTAACTCCTTTGAACAATGTTAATATCCACCGTATATTTATTCAATGGATGTCACCTTCAAAATTACACATTTACAAACTTATCGCTAGATCGAAAAATGAATTTAAAGTAAAAGCCATTAAGTCAAACTCGTGTAACTCTGCGGCTTCTAGCGAGTTGAATTCAAACGTAAAATAGCAGGGAACTAACATTCCCTGTTATTTTACAACACACTATATCGTGACCTTGACCCAGTTAAAGGACTTAGAGAATTCTGTAATAGTTTTGCTAGTTGCATTATATTTAGAGTTTCTCTCATCTATTAATTTATCTTTTCGTTAACCGCGACCTATATAATGGACAGCGAATTCAACGTTAAAAATCTCAATCATATATCTATAGAAACATCTTGGTTGCATAACCCCCACCACCCCAACTTCCCCCCACAACTCGTTAGACTCCTCCACCACCACAACTTCCCCCACTACTCGTTAGGCTCCCCCACTACTCGTTGGGGTAAGCTACCTCGCCACCATCATCCTGGCAGTCTCTATCGAGCAGCCTAGCTAGCTGGTCGATTGGACAGTCGTTAGTAGAATCTTTTGTAAAGAATAGGTACCATTCTTTATTAAAGATTCTCTGTAGTAATAGTTGTAGCATGCTAGTTCTTTTGCATGATAGTTTTGCATGGTAGTTTTGCATGTTAGTTTCAGTGTTCGCACCATTCTCTAACAGATGTTTCAGATGACTCTATTTACCAATGACATATGTATTTTCTTACAGATTCCTTTAACACCTTCCAATACTCTATCCTCAAAGTGTCAGTTCCGACTCGACATTATCCTATCATTCTCACCTTTCTGTCAGTTGATATTATTTACTAATAACATTTTGTATTTTCTTGCAGACTTTCCAATCACCTTTCAATAACCCATCCTCAAAAGTGTCAGTTCAGGTTATACGGCCGTCTTGACATTTATTCCTTTGCTTCCGATTGGTTCAGTCACTCCATCCATATCCGCAAACAGTGTAAAGCGTAGTGGCCATGCAAACCGTACCATTGTCTTTCTGTCCATGCAAAGCGGTTGACAACACACTTACCTTTGTATACTCCCAAGTCTTAACCGATGATAGGAAAAGTTGCGGTGTGTTTTTTTCAAAATTTATATTGTATTAAATTGAATTGGCACATTAATAACTTTTTGTTTCAAATAGTTTCAAAATAATTACAAGAGGAAGCTTTGTTACTGCTTTGTGGCCTTTAATAACGAGCTAGCTCTTAAATTATATATATATATATATATATATATATATATATATATATATATATATATAATAACTAACTATGCTCTCCCCTTAAATAATAATACCACTCGTGATTGTTTCTGTCATTCCTTACCTCCACCGCATCCTAACCTTACAAACTGTGTAAAGGGTAGTGGCCATGCAAACCGTACCTGTTGTCTCTCTGTCCATGCAAAGTGTTTGACAACACACACTCACCCGTCTAAGTCATGTAGTCCTGAGTCTTAATTATGACTGAACAATCACTATCCTAAAAAACAGAGCGGGGAATAGATCAGTCTGTGGTTCAATGTGGGAATCACTTACTGCTCTATTCCCCGTTTTGGTAATATGTTCAGATGACCTTGACCCACATTCAGGACTTAGGAAAATTTATCAACGCGACTTTACTTCTACTCTAACACTACTCGTAACCCCCCACTACTCCGTCGCCTCCTACCACTGCCACCGGGGTATATAAGAAGGTTTCGCAAGACCCTTCCTCACTCTGTTATCCAGCTTCACTGTCTGTTTAACGATTTTATCCATGGCCGCAAGGAAATATTTGAATCTGAAAAACCATCTACCTTCATCTTCTTCTTCTAATGTTGCATCATCAATTCTTTTACAGACTTTGACGATGGATATGATTTCTGCGACACAACCTTCCTACTCTGGACAAGCTTGTCACTCTGGGCGAGATGAAGATGTACAGAAATCAAATGGCGATGATGCGAAACCATCTCCTCCTCCTGCTTCACCTTACCGGAATTCAACAAAGTCATCATCATCAACTTCATCATCATCATCAACTTCATCATCATCATCGTCACTATTCCTCATGAAAGCTCCTCCTATTCTGTCACCTCTTACACCACCTACCCCCTTAAGAAACCAACCTTTGTCTGATAAATGCAAGAAAATCCTGTCAATTCGTAAAAAATCCTTCCAACCTCTAAAATCATGTTCATATTTGTTTAAAAAAGGCGGAAAAAAAGGTGAGCATTGTACTAGACCTTGTATTTCGAATGAGGTACTTTGTGGTCTTCACCAAAAATGAAAGACAAGTCTAATATATCTCATTGCGCGAAGCAAACAGCAGAAACCTTGTACACAACTCGGATTAATAGGCTTCGTCGATTCCAAAAATATTTCTTTGTGAAGGTGATTGAACACATCACTGTAATCGTAAGATGTGGAGACAAGAAGTACATCTTGAGATTACCAAAAGGTATGATCAACCCTGAGTCCCCAACCGAGAAGCACTATTTAATCCGAGACAGTAGTGGTACTGTTGTTTGGAAAAAAGATAAAATTTAAAATCCTTCAATAACATTTAATTAATTTATCAAAATTAGTTTATATTGAATACAGAGCGGGGAATAGATCAGTCTGTGGTTCAATGTGGGAATCACTTACTGCTCTATTCCTCGTTTTGGTAATATGTTTAGATGACCTAGACCCACATTCAGGACTTAGAAAATTTTCACAACACGACCTTACTTCTACTCTAACAATCTCACTACTCTTACCCCCTCTACTACTTGTAACCCCCACCATCAGATATATAAGGAGGTAGTGTTAGAGCTTTGCATCACTCTGTTGACTACGTTCAATAGAGATACTTCACCTTTAATTATTTGCCTTTACCATGGCTCCAAGAGAGTACACCGATCAAGAAGTGTTGTATGATTTTATCAAGAATATTTTCGTGGATGAATTAGACATTTTCCCAGAGGAAGAAGCGGATGGTTTTGTACCAAATGATGGTGATTATGATTCTGAGATGTTTCAATTAGAGACTTTGAGTGATGGCGAGTCTGTGGATTCTGAAATACTAGCACAGCTATTGACGGATTATGAGGAAGAGTTAGAAAATGGAGTTGATGATGATGATGATGATGATGATGGGTTGTATATTGCGGATGGAGAACAAACAGAAACCCCAACCACCACCCAACGAGACCGCATAGTAATCAGTATATGTCATCGATGTTTATTTCCATCCAATGCATCTTCTGATGAAGAATCGGAATAAAACATTTTGATATTAATTGTAAATGTATCTTTTTTTTATTTAGAAGACAGAGCGGGGAATAGATCAGTCTGTCGTTCGAATTGAGAATCGCTTACTGCTCTATTCCTCGTTTTGGTAATATTTATGAGTGGCCTTGACCTACATTCAAGACTTGGGAAATGTCTACTCCTGGTTGATACTTAGACTAAAACTTTAACTCTGATGAGGATAGTATCATGTTCTTTTATAAAACGAATAAAATAAAAAATAAGCAATGACTGAGAGAGATGGCTGGAAAGTTTTTTTTTTTTTACCTTGACGGTGGAGGTGGTAATGAGGGTGGTGGTGGTGGAACCTCTATATATGCCGGCCGAGCAGGGGTGGTTCAATGTGCGAATCACTTACTGCTCTATTCCCCGTTTTGGTAATATGTTTCGATGATCTTGACCTACATTCAGGACTTTGTTAATTTTTCAGTAATAAAATGATAAAACACTAATATACTTTAACGTCTTTTTCCCATATCTCACTATTACGTTGGACAAACTCGCACCTGCATCCTGTTTGTCATGCGGGTCGTTATACAGGTTTTTTTCACCCCCCACCACCTTTTTTCCCTGCTATAAAAGGAGGTGCTCCACAGAGTGCTGCTCATTGAATGACTGGTTTTCGCTAGAGAGCACATGATGTATCGTTGCAACATTTGTAACATAATATTTCAAGATGAATGGCTTTTAGTCATTCATCAAGAATTAGTGCACAACCCGACTAACAACGAAGCTTTAACAAGTTGTGCCGAACTGGAAGAAGTGGATCGTATGTTAGTACAACATCAAAATGAAGAAGATATTGAAGAACAACCCGGAACATCACACCAAATAGAAAATTCACCAGAAATTATAAGACGCACCGTTATTCAATATGCACCAGCACCAGCATCAAATGTCAATGTTGCTTTACAAGCTCATGCGCTACCTGGAAAAGTTGTAACGTATTTCAAAACTGACAATGCTAAATTGAAACTTGCAGAATTTGTAAATAGTGCTAAACCATTAGTTAGTGAAACATTACAAAATGAATTAAGAAGATTAAATTTTATAAAATTTGGTCTATTGTTAGATGCTTTATTCGTAAATATGCAGGATGAAACATCACCAAGAGGGTTCATGACAAAAAATCGCACCGTCATGTTTGCAACAGATATTGATAGTATCGTAGATGATTGTTTTGATGAGTTGTTGACAAAATTGGAAGAACACGAAGGAAGAGGATCGGGATGGAGCTTGCTAGAAATATCAGGATTAGATGTAAGAGTGCACAAACATGGGTATGGACTGAGAGGAAGCAGCTACATCCCACTACCCAAGTCTATTGCCAATACGAAATCATGTATTAATGTGGAAAATGAAAATGAAGAATGTTTTAAATATGCTATGTTAGCGAAATATGTGGAAGACCATCCTAAAAGACCTAGTCGTAAATATGTAGAAGTGCAACATAAATACAACTTTGTTGGAATGATGTACCCCGTTGGCATTAAGGATATAAAACAATTTGAAAAGCAAAATCCAACAGCTTCTGTGAACGTTTTTGGTTTGGATTCATCCAACAAAGTTTACCCCTTACACATAACATCAAATGAGAAGAGAGACCATACGGACTTATTGTTATCACAAAAGGAAATATTTCGCACTATGTATATATTAAAAATTTTGAAGCACTCATTAGTAAACAATTGTCGCATTCTAAGCGAGCAAGAAGAACAATTTGTAAAAGATGTTTTTGTCATACAAACAAAATGTTTAGAATGGGTGGTAGAGAATGATTATTAGAACATCAGCGGCTATGCAGTGGAAACAGCGAAGTGAGAGTTCAACTGCCACACCCCAGCAAAGCACAAGTAAAATTTGAAAAGATTCAGCACCAGTACCGCATTCCAGTTGTTGTGTATGCTGACTTTGAAGCGTCATTACTACCACTTGAGCATGAAGGCGGTGAAGAAGCAAAAAGAAGAAAGTATCAGCTGCATAAACCAAACAGCTATTGTTTGATGATCAAATCCACGCTTTCTGAAGACCATCTGCGGAGATATCAATTAACATCAACACCGAAGATTTACCGCGGCGAAGAAGCAGCCAAGTACTTTGTTGACGATCTGTACGACATCGCTGGGAAAGTGGAGACTATGTACGCAAGTGTGAGAGCAATGACACCGATGACGCAAGCAGAACAACAACAACATGAATCATCAACAGAGTGTTATTTGTGTAAGAACATATTCACAGAGGTTAATGTTAAAGTTCATGATCATGACCATCTGACAGGAGCTTACAGAGGTGCAGCCTGTAACTCTTGCAACTTGAACTATAAAATTCCTAAATTTATCCCTGTAGTTCTACATAACCTCAGCGGCTATGATTCTCATTTTATCATTCCAGAATTAGGAAGAGATGACGGAGGTATAGACGTTCTGGCTACGACCATGGAGAAATTTATAAGTTTTTCAAAGAAGGTAGGTAGAATTAAGCTAGATTTGTAGATTCATTTAGATTTATGTCGTTCAGCCTTCAGAAGTTGGCAGAAAACCTGAGAAGAGAAGATCTCGTAGAAACAAGTAAAATTGTTCCTGACAGTAAAATAGAGTTGGTGCTTCGTAAAGGAGTCTTCCCCTACGACTACATAGATGGTCTTGCCAGGTTCGATGAAACATCACTTCCTCCCAAAAAAGAATTCAAAAGTAAACTTAACAACTTGCACATTTCAACTAGAGACTACCAACATGCGCTTTAAGTGTGGAACGAGATGGATATGAAGACCCTAGGAGAATACTCTGACTTTTATGTGAAAGTGGATGTTACTTTACTTTGTGATGTTATGGAGGAATTCCGTAATACTTGTTTTTCCGCATACGGTTTGGATCCTTTTCATTCTTACACTTCTCCCGGTTTGGCTTGGCAGGCTATGTTGAAAGAAACAAAATGCAAACTTCAACTATTGACAGATATCGACATGGTACTGATGGTTGAGTCTAGCGTTAGAGGAGGACTGACTCAAAGTGTTACAAGACATGTTAAAGCAAACAACAACTATCTCCCCGATTATGATGAATCGAAACCATCGATATTCTTAGGGTACTTTGACGCCAATAATCTGTATGGTTGGGTGATGTCACACCCCCTTCCGTATGCCAACTTCAAGTGGGTTGATCCAAACTCTATAGGAGATATTTCACAAATCCCCAAAAACAGAAACGTTGGATATATCCTCGATTGTGATTATAATTATCCCGATCGCTTGCACGATCTTCACTACGACCTTCCACTGTTGGCAAAAACAGAAGTATCAGGAATCATCCTAAACTGTTGATGACTCTAAATGATAAACAACGCTACGTAGCACACTTTTGGGTAGTTCAATAGGCTCTAGAGTTGGGCTTACAAATTACAAAAGTTCATCGCGTTTAAGAGTTTTCCCAATCATGCTGGTTAAGGCCTTACATCGATTCAAATACCAGAAGAAGAGCAGCAGCCACTCCAGAATTTGGAAAAGAGTTTTTCAAATTAATGAATAATGCTATATTTGGGAAAACATTGGAAAACAAAAGGAAACACATAAACATCAAACTTATCACTAACCCTCAAAAACTACAGAAGCTTGTACAGCAACCGAACTTTGGATCATCTTTAATAATAAATGAAAACATTGTTGCAGTGTCTATGAAGAAGACTAATGTTAAAATGGATCGTCCGTTATATGTAGGCAGCTCGATTTTAGATATTTCTAAAACGCACATGTACAATTTCCATTATAACAAAATGGTCACCTTTTACGGACGTGAAAACATCGGAATCTGCTACATGGATACAGATGCGTTTATATACTGGATCAACACCCAAGACATGTACGAGGATCTCCGCACATTTGTTCACCGTGATGAGTTTGACTTTTCCGACTATCCTAAGACACATCCAAACTACGATCAGGACAGAAACAAAAAAGTACTTGGCAAATTTAAGGATGAAACAAAAGGAGTTTTACTAGATGAAATTGTATCGCTTAAGCCTAAATTGTATTCAGTAAAACTGCTTGGAGAAAATCTAACCGAGAAAGTGTTAAAAAAAGCTAAAGGTGTAAAGAATATTTATTTAAAGAAGAAAGTAAATTTTGAACACTACAAAAATGCTTATTCCAAGATGTTGTATATGCTGCAAAATTCAACTCTATAAGAAGTTTTAATCATCAGTTGTACAGTATAAGCGAAGTTAAAAAAGCACTATCTTCAGATGATGACAAACGATGCATCCTTCCAGACAAAATTCGCACATTACCATTCGGTCATTACTCACTTCGTCCTATCCACGAGTAACTGATACTCTTCACTACAGATATAATCTATATATTGTAAATAATTCTTTTCTTTTAGAAAACAGAGCGGGGAATAGATCAGTCTGTGGTCCAAAATGAGGATTACTTACTGCTCTATTTCCCGCTTTGGTAATATGTTTAGATGACTTTGATCTAAATACGGGACTTTGAAAATTTGTAGTTATAAAGTGATGAAACATTAATGTAGTTTAAAGTTCATACTGTATGTTATCCTGCAACGTATCTCCCCCTCCATCTCTGTATTACGTTGAAAAAGGTGTTTTTTATGTTTCTCTTACCCCCCACCATCTTTTTACCCTGTTTTAAAAGCAGGTGAGCATAGAGTGCGGGTTGTATTAGCAGTGATATTGAGACAGCGACAACATCATGGACGAGGTAAAGAAGAAAATTGTCGAGGAACTTCATAAACCTGCAAGAGTTCATTTTCCTAGAAGAAATACTGTTATCAAGGGGATAAATGATTTGTACCAAGCGGACTTAATTGAAATGAGACCCCATAGTAAAATAAATAAAGGATACAACTATATACTGACAATTATTAATTGTTGTACAAAAGTTGCTGATGCAATACCTGTACGAGACAAGACAGGTAAAAGTGTAACAGAAGCAATGCAAATAGCCATGAAAAGAGATAAGAATAGAATGAAACATTTACAAACTGATGATGGAAAAGAATACTTTAATAAACAGTTTGCGGAATTAATGAAGAAATACAAGATAAACCATTATTCTACCAATTCAGAGAAAAAAGCTGCGATAATCGAGAGATTTAATAGAACTTTAAAAGGAATGATGTACAAAATGTTTTCCAGAAGAGGTTCTTACGTGTGGTACGATGTGTTAGCAGACCTTATAGACGAATATAACAACAAGTTTCATCGAACTATCGGCATGCCACCTAGCAGAGTAAATAGAAACACCGTTTAGAGTATAAAAACCGTTTTAGACTCCATACGAAAGAATACAAGACCTAAAATGGAAAAACTAAAACCGAGAAAGTATAATGTAACTGACAAAGTTAGAATCAGCAAGTATAAAGGAGTGTTTACCAAAAAATACCTCCCCAATTGGACGAATGAAGTTTTCACAGTGTACAAAGTACAACCGACTGTACCTGAAACGTATATTTTAAAAGACAACAAAGGTAACTTGTTGCAAGGTGCATTTTACGGGCATGAACTGATGAAATCAACAGTAGGCGATGTTTATCTTGTAGAAAAGGTGTTGCAACGGAAAAAAAACATTGGTAAAGTACGCTGGTTGGGATTTGACAAATCTGAAGATTCTTGGATACCTATAAATGACATGATCTAATATGAGAACCTTATCATTTCTTCGTTGATAGTTGAACAGAATGGAGATCATTCAACATACGGATAAATTTAATATTAGCAATATTGATGATTTAACAGTTGATAGGACTACAACAGTCAACAATGGTAAACACGGTAGTTCACTACCAAACACAGTTAGATGCATTGTGAGTGGTCCTTCAAATTGTGGAAAGACTAATATCATCTTTAATTTAATAACCAATCTAAAAGGGTTACGATTTAATAACCTGTATATTTTTTCAAAGTCCTTACATCAGCCGAAATATCAACTACTGGACAAGATACTTTCCGATGTGTCAGATGTTAACTTTTATAAATTTAACGCTAGTGATAGCATTATGCAACCAAACAATGCTAAACCGTATTCTGTGTTTATATTAGACGATGTTTCTTGTGAAAATCATGATACTGTTAGAAACTACTTCTCCATGGGAAGACATAATAATATCGACAGTATTTATATAGGACAAACTTATAGCAAAATCCCAAAACAACTCATCAGAGACAATGCAAATGTTTTGATTGTCTTTAAACAAGATGAAACTAACCTAAAACACATATATAACGATCATGTCAACGCAGATATGACATATGACATGTTTAAACAGCTATGCGCACAAGCTTGGAAGGAAAAGTATGGGTTTTTGATTATCATGAAAGATCAAGCCATAAAAGATGGACGTTACAGAATAGGATTTGATAAATTCATTTTGATAAAGTAAATATAGGTATTGTTATACAAGATTTCATAGTGGAAACATGGAAAACCAGGAAAAGCTTTTAAAACAAATAAAATCACTTAGTGATTCCATTAGACGGAAGAGTAGAGCATTGAAGTTGGGTATAAATGAACGCGAACAGTTTTTAGAGACAACGTTCAAACCTATCGTTGCACCTTTGAAACAATTGTCGAAAAGCTTAGAAAACCCCTCCAATATCTTGGGAGGAGACGTTCTGCTACCCATTTCAAAATATGAACAAACCAAAAGAAGTGAAGAATCAGAAGAAACCGAAAAAAGTGAAGAATCCGAAGAAAGTGAAGATTTGGAAGAAACAGAAAAAAGTGAAGAGGAAGAAGAAGCTAGTGACGTGTTAAGGGAAAAAGAGAGGTTGGATAACAGTGAAGAATATGAAGAGGTTGAAAATACCGTACCATCCAACTTGAGCAAATTGGGCACTGACATTACGTCTAAAGGAGCACTTGGAAGACAATACTTGTTGAAAATAAATCCTGAGTATGATAATCTCCAACAATGTTAATATTATGGAAAGGGCAATCATAACTTGATCTATCACTTTTCTGCCCCACTGATGCTTTGTTATTGTTATAGGTTATTCGTGAATACGGTATTGAAATTGTGTTCTTTCCCCTCACTCCCACTCAGCATATCCAAGGATTCTTCTTCTTCTTCTTATCATTAGGATGTAGACGTAGAGTATTCAACTCTGTATGATCTGCACTACTACTACTTTGGATCTCCAGGACTGACTATTTGTTTGTTAGTTGCTGAAGAGGGTTTCTGGTCCCCTCACTTATTTTAGTAGTATTTATGGAAATTATAAAATTAAGACTTATATTCGACTTTTTCAAGTAACTTAAGAATTTTCAAAGTATTTCATTTTTTGATTCGAGATCCTTCTCCAGTTCCTTAACTTTTAGCTTGCAATTTTTTTAGCTAATTCTATAATTTTTAATTAATTAGAGTTATTTTTTTCATGAAGAAACATACACTTTTCTTTCACAGTTATTATATCATTCACTAATGTATTAAGTTTTTCATTTTTCTTAGTTAGGTCTGTAGAATATGACTTCTGTGTAACATCACTAGCTTCTAATTCCAGAACTTTGATGGTCTTATTTCAAATAATTTTTTCTTGAGTTAGCTGTGATACTTTTTCTCCAAGCTCTGTCACTAAGCCTAGAATAACTTCATATTTGGACATTCCATAGTTGCTTGCAGTTCGATGTGACTCTGGTTCAACATTAATAGAAATCTGGGGCTATATGGACTGTGCGTTTTTGTTATACTTTATGGTTACCAGTCAGGATGGTTCAGGATTATTTCGAAAGTTGACTATTCATTCCAGATGACAGTTGGTTTTCAAATGAGAGGCTCCCCCAAAAATTCTAAGATTCAAACAAATTTGTGGTAATGATCCGTGAATGGGCCCACAAGAAAGGCATTTCGGTAGTGTTGTTAGCATGTTAGATCCGGACACTTAGCACTGTGCGTGTATGGGTGGGCGGGTGGGTCAATACAACCACTTACGTGTTTGGGTGGGTGGATGGGTCATTACCACCATTGTACGTGGATGGGTGGGTCATTATCATTGTACGTGTATGGGTGAGCGGGTGGGTCATTACCATCATTGTACGTGTATGGGTGGATGGGTGGGTCATTATCATTGTATGGGTGGGTGGGTGGGTCATTAGCACTGTACGTGTATGGGTACTGTATGTACGTGTATATTTCAGCATTCACTCATAAGATGATTCACTATTGAAGTCGCACCTTTCCAATGCATCACAATGCTGGGTCAACACTGGGAGACTTGAAATGCAATCTTTGCCATCCGCCATTTTGAGAATCAAATCTCAAGCTCTGGATGCGAGTGGTGTATTGTTTATTGTGTATGTTTAAACAGAAATGTTTATACCTACTAAAATACCGTTTATAAATTTTACAATAATTCTACTAGGTATTGTGAACAAACAGATAAATATTATTGTATCTTGTTACATTTTATACATGATATTAACTACTTCATTTTGTTATTTTAATGGGCGAATCTG
The DNA here is from genome assembly GCA_035578905.1 of Stictocephala bisonia. Classification (NCBI taxonomy): domain Eukaryota; kingdom Metazoa; phylum Arthropoda; class Insecta; order Hemiptera; family Membracidae; genus Stictocephala; species Stictocephala bisonia. The sequence continues at coordinate 114,742 of JAQJVL010000898.1, read as the reverse complement.
CTTGGAAAAAAACAACATACCTCCAAAACTACTAATTTGTAGTCAGAGTACCATTTGAGTTAGGCATCATTCTTTATGTTATTCTACTTTTCAGGTATTGTCATAAAATGCCATCAGACAAGATCACAAGCAGAGAACCGTAAAATTGCTCGTGAGTTACTCATAACAAAGTTGGACAATCTCATCAATGGTGATAAGTCAATAGAAGCTCAGAAAAAGGAGATCGAGAAAAAAAGAAGTCTTAGGGCCGATCAAAAAAGGCGAAAATTGGCTATATTAAAAGAGCAGTGGAAACAAAGAGAAGAGATTACCTAAAATGCTTATTTAATTAAATTTATAACTATAAATAGCCTAATTATATTTTATTATAAAAACAATGTCTAGTTTTATTTAAAATCAATGTTGTGACTACTAACTCAGATAACTTATAACTATTGCATAATTTGTGTCGTCTGACTTGAATCAAATGTAAATTCCTTATTTTTGGGGCATTGTATCACTTCCTGCAGGATGTGTTTAGAAATTTAAATATTAAAACATTTATTTAATAGGAAACCTAGGAAATATACAAACGTGCCATGGAACATTTACCACTAAACATATTTCTTTCTTTCCAACTATTGGAAATGCTATTCATTATTCATCTCTAAGACGCCGATCGTAGAGATATGGGCGAATATGAGGAGTGAATGAGTGTGATGAATGTAGATGAACGAGTGTAGTCATTGTTACTATCTGAGTTCGGCTTAGCTCAGGAAGGACTATTTATTAATAGCCCAATAGCCTGGGCAACTATGGGACCTACAGCTTTATGTGGAATCCGAACCACGTAGTGTTGGTCTGATTTTCAGCTAACTGACAAGTCTGACACTCAGTTCTCTCCCCCCTACACAACATCCGAACCTTGACTACCATTCAACATGGACACTCCAGACTTCTCTAGTAGTGTCCACGTCGATGGCAACCATTGAGCGGACGCCGTGCCGGTATTAAGAGAACCGAGCATGCAACCTATCGCCTACAATCTCCCAAACACTTAATTAACTCATCAAAGCATGTATATTCTTATGCTTTAAAGACTTATTTTACTTTGTTTGCTTATTAAGATCCTATTTGTTCAATTAATTTTCTGGGTATGCCAAGAAAACCTATTAGTGTATCAAATCAAAGATTTGTAATGACAAAATAAAAAACCTAAATATCTAAGAAACTATTTTCTTTATCTAAGACTAGTTTATGATTTAGTTTTGTGTTGATAACTGCAACCCACCCTCGCACAATAAAAACTCTAGGCCCATCGAGTTTTTATTGTGGGTGCGAAGGCACAGAACTCAGGAGGACAAAAAAAAGTTACAGCCAAAAATGTAGTTTTATTAAGAAAAAAAGATATGTATATTTTAACAAAAAAGAAAGGATTTAACAATTGAAAATAATTAAAACTTTAAAAAAAAAGAAAAAAAGCTAGTTGCCCATTTCAGGGTTAGATAAAATTAAGGCTTAGTAAAAAATGTGAATTTTAAAACAAGTTACAAATAAACTATGCAAATATATAACGATAATAATTAACAAAGTACATTAATGAATAAACAAGAAAACACAGCAACAAGAAAATAGTTACAGTACTTAACAACAACTACAAATAACCAAATATAACAAAATAATTAATAAATAAAGTAACGGCAGCTTTACTATCCGGGGCCTCGGGAACGCAAAAGGAATTTAGGGGTTAGGCCAATTTGGAAAAGGTAAACAAAAATAATAAAACAAAAGGGTTGAGGTAATAATTTCACCAAAAACCTGCGGGCCAAGCAGGGCAGCTCCTAATTGGGGGGGAAAATTGGATAGAAAGCCCCTGAGAACCCCGTTAACAAAGAAACCTAACCCCCCCCCAAAATATAAAAGTAAATAAATTAAAAATAAAATCTGTACAAACAAACTACTCTCAAAACAAATTCTCCACCTCCCCACACTGAGAGTCCCAGAGTCCCCCAAAACAAGTAAACCCCCCCCCAAACTAAACTGTTCACAGTACTCCAAAAAGTATTATTTCATCTTTTTATTCCTTTTTTTTTTTTTTTAATACACAAAAGGTGGCTGAGAGGGGAGAAGAAAATAAAAGATTGATTTCACCTGCATGCTGAAGTCATCTGCCTGGAGAAACAGTCAACAGCGCAGCAAGGAAGGGAGGAATAGGTGGCTGCTCCCTCTGGGCCGCAAAGAAGGCCAAAAGGAAGGCTCAGCCCGTAGGTCCTCCACTACGTCTCCAGGCAACATCAAGTTGGAAGGCAATGTAGGGGACGATCCATCTTCCCTCCTGGACCCTGGAGCCAAAAGAATCAGCCAACCATCACAGAAGATGACAGGCAGCGCAGTCTAATGATGGTGAACACGACAGAACCAACATGAACAGGGAACACGGAATGAAGAAAAGAAACACAGACACACAAACAAAAACCAACAAAGAGTAAGGCGGCTATTCGAGTGATTCGTTAACTAATACCAGTGCAATATGTTCTTTAGAGCAAACTTGTATCTGTTGTTGTTATTGGTGACAACGGATACACTGGGGGTAGTAGAAGTAGTTGATTGTTTGATATCCAGTACAGGGTAGACACAGTTCTCCTGCATAACCATGAACATCTCAGAGAAAAGCAGATTGTTAGTATCCATTGTTTTCTTTACCTCCAGGATAGCCTTGTCTGATGCTTTTGGAGTCTTGAAGAGGAACCAAATGTCCTCTTCTTCACCTGTAAGGAGAACTCTGTTGTAAAATTATAATAAATATCCTTAGCACTGTTGAAATGAATGTGAGTAGTAGATGGATGAATGACTGGTGTAACTGTAACTAAGATTGACTTATTCTCAAATGCCTTTCATTATAACTTAGGTCACCAGATTTGTTACAATTCACTGTGAATCCAGAAGCAGGGGCACCGACTCCGCTGGTGCTCGGGGCCTAGAGCATCCGCCAGAAATATTGTGGGAGTGCACAGCACCCCTACAACTCTTCATAATCAAACTGACAGAAAGAACAAAGATGTGCCTGCCAGTCAAATATTTACAATCTTTGATACGTTTTGACAAGCTGGGTGTTAGTTTTAGCCTTTAACTGTTTTTTAGTATATTTTATTCGTTACTCAAATTTAAATCCAAATTTCTTGCTTAGTAGATGTTTGATGTTCAAAGAGTATAGGAAATTTTGTTTTTCTTTGTTAGTTATATAGGCTAACTTGAAATAAATTAAACAGCTGGCCAACAATATCGGCTGTCATATTAAGATTTTGTTTGCAGACTTTCGTGTATTATTGCATCTTAGAGCTATAATCTCTTGGTTATAATTTTAAATCTGGCATTCTTCCTGGGAATATACAGCATTTGTCTTGATTTTTTTACTTCTAAGATAAAACTGTTGGGCCGAGAGCATGATTTACTTCTTTAATTGTGAAAGTAAAAGAGTAAAACTATTTTTAACAGGCTCACTTTAAGACCCTATAAGTAGAATTTGTATTATACTTACTTCATCATTTCATGTTTTATTTTTATACAACAGTAATAGTGTTTTATAATAATACAGATACTATCTACGGTCAATTATATTATGAATCATTAACAGGACAAATGGCTAACATAAAATTATATCAAATGATAAAAAAAGAGCACATCTAGCCAATTCACGTGGTGGCCGTGTGGACTGTGGTGATAGCTGGTGGTGGCCGTATGGACCATGGTAACAGCAGATATGGCCGGGTGGACAGTGGTGACAGCAGGCTTTGGCCGTGTGGACCGTGCTGACATCAGATGGTGGCCGTGTGGATCGTGGTGACAGCAGGTGGTGGCCGTGTAGACTGAGGTGACAGCAGGTGGTGGCCGTGTGGATCGTGGTGACAGCAGATGTGGCTGTGTGGACCGTGCTGACAGCAGATGTGGCTGTGTGGACCGTGTTGACGGCAGGTGGTGGCTGTGTGGACCATGGTGACAGAAGATGTGGCTGTGTGAACCGTGGTGACAGCAGATGTGGCCGTGTGGACTGTGGTGACAGCAGATATGGCCGTGTGGACTGTCGTAACAACAGGTGTGGTCGTATGGACTGTGATGACAGCAGGGGGTGGCCGTGTGGATCGTGGTGAAGCAGATGTGGCCGTGTGGATCGTGGTGACAACAGTTGGTGGCCGTGAGAATCGTGGTGACAGCAGATGTGGCCGTGTGGACTGTGGTAACAATAGGTATGGCCGTATGGACCGTGGTGACGGCAGATGTGGCCGTGGCCGTGTGGACTGTGGTGACAGCAGATGTGGCAGTGTAGACTGTGGTGACAGCGGATGTGGCCATGTGGACCGTGGTGACAGCAGGTGGTGGCCGTGTGTTCCGTGGTGACAGCAGGTGGTGGCTGTGGGGACCGCGGTGACAGCAGGTGGGACACCACATAATATGTGAGGTGGTGGGATCCATGTTTTAGATTTAGAGGAAGCTGGAGAATAGAATTCGTTAAGTTATGTACCACTGTACGTGTATGGGTGGGAGGGTAGGTCAATACCACTGTACGTGTATGGGTGGGAGGGTAGGTCACTTATACGTGTGAGGGTGGGCTTATGGTGGTCAATATCAATGTACGTGTATAGGGGGGTCAGATATATCAATACCACCCATACACGTACAGTTAGGCATAGGTCATGTATGATATCAATATTAAAGTTGCTTGATTAATTACTTACTACAAAAAAAATAATAAATACGCAAATAACATTAGATACTAGTTTAAATAATTTTAAAGTAGGACTTGGTTTGCTATCTTGCGTTTAAATTAGGCTACAATAAAACATAACCACTGCCATTCCTATCATAATTAAATAATAGTTTGCCGTGATACCAGCAGCTAGCCAAAAACGATTTTTCTGGTTTTTTATAGAAGTTAAATAACAAGCTTCGATTTGTAGTAGATCAAGATATTTATGGATCATGCTATTTTATTTCAAATAGTACTTGTACAAGTACAGTGTAGTAACATCAAATTAGTAACATTAGTTTTAATAACTCCAAAAATACTATAGAATAAAATCTGAAAAATTAATTATAATTTTATAGTTTAGTTGACAACTTATTTCAATAATAAAAAAAATAATGAAGTGTGAACCATTAAACTGAGAAAACTGAAAATATTCCTTGTAAAACTTTCCCTTAGAGGTCTTTCAAACGTAACTGGTTATTTTTATTCATTTTTCATGCAAAAGCTATTTTGTCGAACAGTATATCTCTTAGTGAAATTATTTGCTAAGGTTTCAAGATTCAGTTTGTATGCTTCGTCCTTGTTAAGGTGCATGATTGACCTTAACGTTCAATTGTGCTGTTGTCATGGTACTGCGCATATATATTTTCAATCCTCTCAGTGCATAAAATGATCTCTCCACGGTACATGTAGAAACAGGGATGGTAAGAGCAATTTTTATCAACTTCACTACTTCTGGAATCAGGCCACTGACATTTCGGTGCAAGGTAAAGAAACTTATCTGTGTTTTTTACGGCCAATCCTTTCTATTCACATATATCTAGCATCATGTTTCTGTGTAACTTCAATCTCTCTGGCTCAGTCGTCCTTGTAGAATTTTGAGATATAACTACAGTTTTTGTTTTGGAAAGAAAACAGAAGATTAATTGCAATTTGTGGAAATCTAGCCTCCAAAACAGTTTTTAATTGTGTCTAGTACCTTATAATAAATTTTCGTGTAGCATTCTGTCGGATCCTTAAAAGAAGTTGGGGGAGCACCATCGTCTATCTCTTACCATTCTAATTCTGTTAGGCTGGTTACAAACCGATGTTGCTGACACAATGTCACTGATATTTTTCTTGTTAGTTACATGTTTCTAAAAACCAACCCATGTTATCTTATGGATCTATTCTCACTGGTGTCGCTGACTCATGTCACTAGCCCATGTCTCTAGTGAGCTGTTTGGTCGGTGTTTGGAGTGACATGTCTCCATGAGGCAAGAGGCTAGAGGATATATCTAGAACGTATTTCTGGTCAGTATGAATTTTTGAAACTTTTGTGGGAATTCAAATAGTTGTTTTGTTACAGAAAAGTGACTGTTCAAAATATTATCTTTCCAATAATGGTGGGTACAGAATTCTCTTACAATGTTTATTCTTTGCCATTGTTATTCTCCTAGCTTCGCATAGCAGCAATAACCCTTCATCCTCCGACTACATTTTCCACTCAATTGAACTAGAAAATTGTACCGTTCCTCTTCTTTGCTTCCGGAACAGGTCTCTTCAATCTTTTGCATGTCACTCACTAGCATCGTTCTAGTGACATGAGAAATATCAGTGACATTGTGTCAGCGACACCAGTGTGCAACTAGCCTTAATATTGCTTGAAAATCCTTTATAAAACGTTTTTGTTCTGTATGGTATTCAGATATTCTAGTGCGTCAGCTACGTACGCTAGGGGTGATGCACTCCTCAAAACAACGGTGTGTGCGCTCGGAAACCTATTGCAGCGTCTAAATGACCAACATGTGATCCATTAACACTGTTTACCTTATATCGATGAGTCGACGAGCCACAGAGGTCTTACGCATTCAGTATTCGATCTGTACCTCTTACAACAATATTGTTGTACTTATAACTGAACTACCTCATTTTGGAAATGTCTCACCAATACTTATAAAATATCATATTTTAGTAATCAATTAGTGAATTGTGAATCTGTAAATATGGTAAGCCTACTACCAAAGTACAACAGTTAAAATTGTCTAGTGTAACTGGGTTTGGGAAGTTTATACGTTTTATTTTTAAACTAAAATATTCATTTTACAAACAGTAATTTAATTCCTCTACCCTGACGATTATCAAAATTTTATAACGTTGTGGAAGGTGATAGCTCCCCCCCTCTCCAGCTAGTTTGTCTCTCTTCCTTAATCAAGTGTCATAGCACCCCCCCCCCCATGATTTATAAAACTCGGCGTTCAGAACATATACTGTGTTCAGAAGTATACAGTATATACAGGGTGTTACATTAAGGTTGGGCTGGCTCGGCAATTTCAGATTCTATGTGTGATTCTAAGCTAAAAATTAAGAATAATATTTTTTTCAATTTCCTCTTTGTTCAGCAGCTAGACGCCATTTTGTTTTTTCTTAAAACAGTTTATATCTTTGTTGTTATCTTTAAGATTGTTACAAAACTCGGTAAATGGGTTCATGTTAGAAGGTAGTATTTCATAACAAAATATTTTTAAATTATCATGATTATTCTCTTTTCTTATTGTAAATTTATTGTGTTAACCTTGACATGGTCATTACCTGAAGATTTAGTTATTAGTAATTTCAACCTGTTGTCAACTTCAAGAAGATGATTTTCAAATTTGAAATACTGTAAATAAACAGCAGTTGCATTTAACACATTAGGTACCAAATTTCTTAATAGCAGTTGAAAATTATTTTCGCAAAACATCTTATGGGTGAACACACATGCACTCATACAGACAAGGAAAGCACATTTAATTCAATTCTATAACTATTAAATGTATATTGTAATGGCAATTATTTATAATGAAAATAGTATATTTAAGACAAAAATCCAATTCCCAGTAGTCACTAATCAAGAATTCTCAATAGCGATGAGAAAATTAACTAACAATATGTAATTACAAAATAATTCATATTATGATCTCAGTTAGGTTCGACTGGGTGTCTAAGAGCTTTCTACGGGTGTTGGATAATTTGGTGATAATTTAAAAAATCAATCAATCATGGATTTAAAACGGCAAATAAAAACACAAAAATATCCAAGAAACAATTTCTTTTACTGAAGACTAGGCTGCATATTTAGTTTTATGTTGATTACTTATATTAGTGCAATATTTGCTTTAAAACACCTTCAACATATATTTGTTATTATTATTGGTGACAGTGGTAATATCAGGTAAAGATGTAGTAGATTTCATGTTCAGGTCAGGGTAGATACAGTTATCCTGCATAACCATGAACATCTCAGAGAAACGTAAATTGTTGTTATCCATTGTTTTCTTTCCCTCCAAGATGGCCTCGTCTGATGCTTTTGGAGTCTTTGACATAAACCAAATGTCTGTTTCTTCACCTGCAAGAAGTCAGATGTGAAACTCAGATAAGAGTATTTTGCCATTATATGGATGAATGATCAGTGTAGTTATTACTAAATGAGATTGACTTGTTATCAGAAAGGCCCTTTAGTACAAGGACACCAGATACTTACAGTTCATTATGAATTCAGAATTATATAGTATATGTCTTCATTTTGTAGATTTGAGCCTCTGATAACTAATCAATATATAAAGGGTGTATCAAAAGTCTGGGAACAGCATTATATGTCTTTTAATTATTGCAGCGAAAGCAATAACACTTTACACATAAATACTATACCTAAAAATCTACTTTTTGAAGCAAATATAAATTTTTTCTATCATACCAGAGATGGCCAACAAGAAGTCATATCTTAAATTAGAGCATATTTTGAGATGTCCGTCATATTAAATGTCGGCTCTTTTCCGTTAATTCACCACACTACTAATTTGACTTATAACTAGTCTCTTCGAGTAATTGGTCAGAGTCCATGCGGAGCGAATGTCGTATGGTGTAGCTCTCTTATCAGTGATTCCTTATAGTAGATATGAAGTTGAACATGCTTGTCTTGTTCCGTTATTACTTTTGCTTTTCTTGCAAGTTTTTGAGAGTGTTAGAGAGTGCAGATCTTTTTGCAAAATCATGTCTAATTGTAAAATATGCTTTACAAATTAAAAAAAAAACAACTAAAGTGAAGCTGTAATGAGTGTAAGTCAGCATTTCATGGTAAATGTGTAAACATGAGACTGGCGGATGTGAACTGTCTTGAGGAACTGGGGTCAGTGTGGAGGTGCGATCCATGCAGTGCTACTCGAAGAGCTAGTATGAGGTTGGAAACAAACATGCAGGAAGGTAAACTAACCATGGAAGATCTCATGAAAGTGTTAATGGACATCTGAGAAGAACAGAAGACAACGAAAGTAGACTTCAATATTTTGTATGAAGCACTCCATACTCAACTAGCTGAAAACACCAATACACTTCACAATGCTCTTGGAAAAATTGAGTATACAAAAAAATGGAGGAAATGCAAGTTGAAAATACCCATCTTAAGAGTAAGGTGAAGGAACTAGAAAATAGAATTGAGGACATGGAGCAGTATTCTTGGAGAAACTGTCTGGAAGTGCAAAGAGTACCAGAAGAAAATGGGGAAGGTGTGTCCTGGGCGAACATCGGACGTGTCCTGGGAATGGAATCACCGATACCATGGTGGATACTTGTCACAGGATCAGGCAAAACACTAACTCAAGGGGTCCCAGAGGCATTATTATTAAGTTTATTCAGCGCCTGGACAAGGAAAAACTCTTACAGAAGAGGGATTTTTCAACCCGTTACATCAACATGGCAAGGAGTACTGACACCCCGGTATATACATCAATGAGTCGCTGTCACCGGCGAGGAGGAGGCTGCTGAGCCAAGCATGACAGTTGAAGAGGGACCGAGGATACAAATATATATGGCTACGTGTTGTATATTTAGTTGTTAATAATC
>JAQJVL010000898.1:0-105037 GCA_035578905.1 Stictocephala bisonia | reverse complement strand
GTGATTCCTTATAGTAGATATGAAGTTGAACATGCTTGTCTTGTTCCGTTATTACTTTTGCTTTTCTTGCAAGGTTTTGAGAGTGTTAGAGAGTGCAGATCTTTTTGCAAAATCATGTCTAATTGTAAAATATGCTTTACAAATTAAAAAAAAAACAACTAAAGTGAAGCTGTAATGAGTGTAAGTCAGCATTTCATGGTAAATGTGTAAACATGAGACTGGCGGATGTGAACTGTCTTGAGGAACTGGGGTCAGTGTGGAGGTGCGATCCATGCAGTGCTACTCGAAGAGCTAGTATGAGGCTGGAAACAAGCATGCAGGAAGGTAAACTAACCATGGAAGATCTCATGAAAGTGTTAATGGACATCTGAGAAGAACAGAAGACATCGAAAGTAGACTTCAATATTTTGTATGAAGCACTCCATACTCAACTAGCTGAAAACACCAATACACTTCACAATGCTCTTGGAAAAATTGAGGAGTATACAAAAAAATGGAGGAAATTCAAGTTGAAAATACCCATCTTAAGAGTAAGGTGAAGGAACTAGAAAATAGAATTGAGGACATGGAGCAGTATTCTTGGAGAAACTGTCTGGAAGTGCAAAGAGTACCAGAAGAAAATGGCGAAGATGTGTCCTGGGCGAACAACGGACGTGTCCTGGGAATGGAATCACTGATACCATGGTGGATACTTGTCACAGGATCAGGCAAAACACTAACTTAAGGGGTCCCAGAGGCATTATTATTAAGTTTATTCAGCGCCTGGACAAGGAAAAACTCTTACAGAACAGGGATTTTTCAACCCGTTACATCAACATGGCAAGGAGTACTGACACCCCCGGTATATACATCAATGAGTCGCTGTCACCGGCGAGGAGGAGGCTGCTGAGCCAAGCATGACAGTTGAAGAGGGACCAAGGATACAAATATATATGGCTACGGAATGCTAACATCCTACTGCAGAAGGATGAAGGATCCCTGTAATAGAGATAAAATCCCATGCTGACCTTGATAAGCTGTAAATATTATATTTTGTTTACTATTGTATGTATAGCTTTTAAGATAGCTGTAAATAATATTAGGTTTAGTTTTGTATTGTTGGGATTGGCGAATATGCCCAATTCTTAAAAAAGGCTCAAGGGACAAGCCGCAGAGCTATCGTCCAATTTCTATAATTCCATCATTATCAAAATTATTTGAAATTTTAATCTGTGAACAACTAAGTGCCTATTTAGAAAATAATAAGTTTTTAAGTGATTCACAATTCGGATTTAGAAAGGGAAAATGCACAATTGATGCTGTAGATATGCTGGTGCACGAAGTGCTATCAGCTTTTGAAGGAAAAGCTTTCGCCCAGGCAACCTTCTGTGACCTGAGCAAAGCTTTTGACTGCGTAAATCATCCTGAATTATTAATGAAATTGAACTACTACGGTATTAAAAATACTCAACTCAAGTTTTTTAAATCCTATTTCTTTAATCGTAAACAAAAAGTTTTCGTGGACGGTGAGTGGTCCCAGGAGATAGAAGTCACAAATGGTGTTCCTCAGGGATCGGTCCTGGGACCCCTATTGTATTTAATTAGCATAAATGACCTTCCAAATTTTGTAAATAGTAAAACTTATCTTTATGCCGACGATTCAACCTTTTTTAATTCAAATTCAAACTTTGAACAACTTAAATCACTAGGTGAAAGAACACTAAAGAAAGCATCTGAATGGTTCAAATCAAATGGATTTCTCCTAAATGAAGATAAAACTAAAGAAGTAACATTTTCTTTAAGACCGGTCAGTGAAAACAATTTAAGTGATAATTCAACTGACAGTGTTAAATTTTTAGGAATTTTTATAGACAAAACTCTGTCTTGGGGACCACATGTAGATTATATTAGTGGTAAATTATCCAGAGTAATTCATTTATTAAAATGATTAACTTACTGTGTGCATCAAAATTATATTAGATCGGCTTATTTTGCTTACTTTCAGTCAATATTTAGATATGGAATAATCTTTTATGGGAATTGCAGTAGGATAGAGGAAATCTTACTTCTGCAGAAAAGGGCTATAAGAGCAATCTCGAATGTAGGTCCTATAGAACATTGTAAACCCCTATTTGTTAAATTGAATATTCTAACTGTCATAAATATTTACATCTTTGATTTGATTTTATATGTTTTAAGAACTCCTGGTATAATTAAAAAAAGTGCTCATCAGTATAAAACTAGGATTAAAGATGAAGCTACTATTAATTTTGTTAGATTACATAAAACTTCAAACAGTTTCACTTAGAGTTTACAATAAATTAACCAACTTGATTGACAAGTATTCAGAAAAATCTTTCTGTAATAAATTTTTTAACTGGCTCCTGAAGAACCCATTTTATTCTATTGACGAATTTTTTAATATTCCTAATATTGATTTTTGATTCATTCCACTTAATAAACTTATATAATTAGCTCCTAAAGCAGCCTTTTCATTTAATCAACTTTTTATTTATACCTATTTTTTATTTAATTAATTAAATAAACTGTAAAGGTATGTAATTGCTCATAATCAATTAACTATTTATTATTATTATTTCTATCTATTCATGTTTTGAATTTATATTCTTAAGAATCTATTGACTAGCATATATGTGCTGTACATATGACTTTGTCAATGCTATAATAGTTGTATGACAAATAAATGGAATTTGAATTTGAATATGTCATATATTTCTTTTTGCAATCCAATAACAATTAATGTGGATGAAAACTATTTTATTAATTGTGTAAGAGAAAAATATTGTGTTAACATTGTTCATCAGAATAATCGCAGTATGCGTAAAAACTTTGATGAATTTATTGCTGAACTTTCATCTTGGAAAAAATATCCAGAAATAATTATTTTTACAGAGATATGGATAAACAATAATGAATCAAAATTGTATAAATTACCTAATTATAATTTATTGTCCTTTCAAATTAAAACTATAGATGTGGAGGTGTTACAGTGTTTTACAAAGAAAAAAACTTTTGATATTTTTGAGTTCAAAAGGGTACATTTTAATACAGCAGATATACTAAAAATAAAATTCAAGATTTTCTAAAATGATTTTGTTTTGTTTCCAGTATATAGATTGCATCAGTATGGTATTATTAGTTTTTTAAGAGAACTAAATGATTATTTTCTTAATTTTCAAAGTAAAACAAACTTTAAAAGTGCTATTTTAGTTGGTGATCTAAATATAGATCTGTTAAGGAAGCAATCATCAAGCATCAGCTTGTATTGATAATTATAAAACGTTAATGGCAAGTTTCGGCTTTGAGTCCTTGATAAATGAAGTAACTCAAAAATAAAATTGACTGAGTCATGCATTGATCAAGTTTATGTTAGAGTTGGCTGCAAGAAAAGGACAAGTATTCAGGCAGTTGTTATCAGGAGACAAGTCACTAATCACTATCTGGTGGCTATGCAGTTGTATTGTGGTGGAGTGCGTGGGTGTGTTGGTGAGCCGGCTCGACGGTGCATTGCGACCCGCCTAGACTATGAACAGCTGACGGATCTACTGCGTGACACTGACTGGTCTTATGTATACTGCCAGCAGAACGCTTCCTTAGCTTATGACCTGTTTGAAGGTACGTTACTGCAACATATCAATGAGTCTAAAAGAGAATATTTATTGAATTCTAAATTTACCAAGCTAAAACCATGGATTACAAATGATATTTGTAGAAGAATAGTAAAGAGAGTTTATAAAGTAAACTTTATAAAAAAACTAAAAATAAACCTATAAATGACCGTTTTAAGAATTATTATATTTAATTTCGTAATAAACTGAGACAAGATATAGAATCAGCAAAAGTAAAATATTATCATCGAAAGTTTGAAACTAATAAATGTAATAACAAAGCAGTGTGAAAGACTGTTCACGAAATAACTGGACAGAATAACTATGTGAATTCATATTGTTTAAATATTAACAATGTCGTGGTTAATGATTAAAAAATAGTAGCTGAGAAGTTTAATAAATATGTTTTGTCTATTGTAAATGAGGTTGTTGACAATCAGCCAAAACCAGCAAATTTTGAAAGCTTTCCATGCGGAAATATTTTTTTCACAAATAAAAAAATATACTCTAATGTTAGGTCCTGTAATGGAACAAGATATAATAATGGCAATAAATTCATTAAAAAATGGGAAATCCCCTGGCATTCATTGATGGGATAAATTCTGTTTTAATTAGACATATTTGTCCATTTATTCTTAAGGTGTTTACCTACATTGTAAATTTGAGTTGTAATACGGGAGATTTTCCCTCAAAATTAAAGCAAGCCGTTGTTGTACCAATCATAAGAAAGGACCAACAAATGATTGTAACAGCTTTAGGCCAATTTCTTTGATATCAACATTGGCTAAGGTAATAGAGAAGATTATGAAAAAATCTATTAATGCTTTTTGGAACGAACACAATTTTTTAGTAAATATCAATTTGGGTTTCAGGATGGGTTGAACACTGAGATTGCCTTGTTAAAATCTGTCAATGAAGTTATTGAGGGAATTAATGATAGTAAAGTAGTTACCGGAATATTTTTAGACATTAAAAAAGCTTTTGACACTGTCAGTCATGAAATTCTTCTGGAAAAGTTATATAATTGTGGAGTTGCGTATGACTGGTTCAAAAGGTACTTAACGGATAGGAAACAATGTGTTAAAATAAATGGAATAGTTAGTAGTATGGGTAAAATTTCACACGGTGTCCCACAGGTATCAGTTTTAGGAGCCACACTTTTTATAATTTATGTTAATGATTTATGTTCAACTAGTTTCAAGGGACGAGTTACTGCTTTTGCATATGATACTGCTCTTTCTTATATGGGGGTTAATATAAGGGAAATTGAAAACAATATGAATCTAGATCTAAAGTCAATTAAGTGGTGGTGTATTAAGAATAATCTGTTTCTTAGCACAGAGAAGACAAACTATATAATTTTCAGAATTAAGAGAGGCAACACCGAATTAATACCAAATACGCTTACTTATTGTTGTACAAAGTGTTTAGAAAGTGGTTCAGATTGCTCATAGATAAGGGAAAGTAGTGAAGTAAAATACATGGGGGTCATATTGGATAGTGAGTTGACATGGAAAAATCATATACATTATTTAAATTCAAAATTAGTAAGAGGGGTAAGACAGTTTTATTTTCTAAGGAACTGTTGTCCTATGCAAATCATGCTCTTATTGTACTTTGCACTTGTGCAAAGTAGATTGGAGTGTGGGATAATTTGCTGGGGAGGAGCCTACAAAACAACATTAAATCCGTTATTAGTAATACAAAAACATTTTATAAGACTTATCCTGAGACGAAATTGCCGAGAACCATCGTTACCTTGTTTTTTAACCTTGGAGTACTTCCTTAAAGATATACGAGTATGTTCATTTTCAAAGTACTTAAAATATTTTATTTCAAAAGTGGAAATTTACCAAATTTAGTTAATATTTTTGAACAAAAGCTTAGAAATGCATCTAACTTTCCAATCCCAAGACCTAACAGTACCTTTTATACTAAGTTTTATACTTCTGTAGCTCCAAGATTGTTTAATACATTTCCACTAAATATAAGAAATGTGGCAAGTAAAAACATATTTTTGAAGAGAGTAAAAAAATGGTTATTTACAATTTAAAATATTGAGGAATATTTTGTGATACTGCATTAAGGTAAATAGTATAATATAAGAAGGGATGGTTTTTAAATTGTTTCCTAGAATTCGTTGTTTATTATTTTAATACTTGAAATTAATTATGGTGGTTTATTTTATCTTAGTATGTTATATGTGTATTTTAATTTTATTTTCTGTTTAACTTGTTTTAATATTTTAAATGTTCATTTCTTAGCATAAAAAAAGTGTCCAATAAGTATAATTACAAGCACTGAGCAACTTCTTTTATTTATTAACAGGAATGTTTTCAGTTTAACAAATATATATTTGTTGTAAATACTTTAGAATGTTACTGTAAGGAAGATTAGGTACAGATCGCGGACTTTAGCTGTGCGCGTGGCCTTGGCTGCGTGGTGATAGGAGGGAGGGGTAGCGGGGTAGTGTTATGCGCTCTGTCCTGAAAACACTGACTCACCTGCAACAACCTCCTTACTGAGCATCGTAATGAAAATAACAACTAACCCTACCTACTTCCTGGCTAAAATAAGTCTTTTCTGTGACAGTGATGAGTGTGGTTGTAATTTGTGCCTAGTGCGGCTTACACCCATTATTATTAATATAGTCGTAGTTACAGAGTATTTTATTTGTGATATATTTTGTTAATTCTAGTGTTTGTTAATTTTCCACAATGACTGATGAGTTCAAGTCGCTAGTCAAGAATAGAGTAATTCATAGTCAGGGCCGCGAAATTATCGTTAACGTGTTTAAATTTATGAAGGAAGAGGCAGACCGAAAAACTTTAAATATTCCGTTGGCAAAGGCTCGTCAAAGAACTGCAGCAGCTATGAGGGTATCAGAGCGAGTTGTAACTCAAATAAACAGTGAGTTAAAAAAATTCCATGTTAGTGGTCAGTGCGAGGCATGTTTTACTACGTCAAACAAAAACCGACAACGACGTAAAACAGTAACCTATTTAGATGACTTCGATAAATGTGTAGTGAGAAGACTAATGTACAATTTTCATATAGAAGAATATAGAATACCAACTTTAAAATTATTGAGGGAGGCGCTAAAAAAGTAATAAACTTTCAGGGTTGTGATAAAAGTTTGAGACGCATATTAAAGGATTTAGGGTTTACTTGGAGAAAGACAGCAAACAATAGAAAGTTGTTAATTGAAAAACCAGAAATCCGAGAAAAACGGATAACATATTTGAGAGCGTTGAAAAGCTATATGGAGCAAGGACGTCCAATAATTTATTTAGACGAGTCTTACGAAAGTGCAAGCACGTGGAGAAGATAGGAAAAGACTATGCAGCGGCAAACCCCAGATAGACAATGTTATAGAATCCTTTGTTATATCAGTTGAAAATGAATCTGATACAGACAGTGACGGTCTTTCAGAGGAGGAGGAAGAGTTAAGTGGGATTGAAGAACTCTAATGAAGTAAAATTATTGTAAGTCACATTCACATATCATTATAAGATTCATATTACAGTATATTATATTCACATTCATTATATATTCATTACTATAAGAAAGTACTTATAAGTTACTCAACTTTGTACTAACTATTTACAAAAATAAAATGCCTAAGTAATGTTATTACAGTCGTTTTAAATGAAGTAGACAAAGAAGCAGGAATAATAGCAATAATAATAATAATGTGTTTCTTGTGTTTGTGAAATTTACATACTTTCCGACCTACCATAAAAATACAGTTACCACAATACATTTAGTGTTTTCAATTTATAATAATTTTTCCCATACATGTTTAGCTGTCAAATAGTAAAGTGTAACCGATATAGAACCTAGGCAGAAGTTTTGGCGCCTTCATTTCAGCGGCGAGCGCGTGAACGCAACCCGTAAAACATATTGTGTTTATTTGTTGAATGGGTAGTAGTTTGTTTCGGCGTGCAGAGCTAAAGTCCTTGATGTTTATATAGTTTTGTTTGTTTGCTACTGCATTGGTCTTTTTGTTGAATTATTATTCTTGGAATGGAACACCAAAACAGATCCATAGATCATAATCTAAGGGGCCCTATTTATTTTCTCAACAGATTTTCATTTAAATGGTACTAAATATGTGTATGATACAGCTGAGGTTGCGTAGTTGTATGTACATGTTAAATCATGTATGTGTGTGTATATATTTATTTGTATCTATTATTTCTTTTATAGGAAGGCAGCATTGGGAGTACAATTATGTTTGATTTTTTATCTCAGTATGTATAAAATGAGAAAATAAAACATTATTATTATTATTATAAACTATTGACTTATAATTCTGTTAATTCACCACATTAACATTACAAAATGTGTTCAAAATTTAACAAGTGTTGTTAGTAGTGGTGAATTAACGGAACTGGACCTAAATGTCTCTACTAGTAGAACACATTGGCACAAACAAAACCTGAAAGGATCATCCTAGCAAAATGGTGGCTATTTAAATTTATTACTATAAGTTTGATAAACAAGTTATTAGTTTGTTGTATCTTTATAGATTAAAGCAAAAAGTGTAAAACATAGATACTGTGCAAAAGATATATTTTTAAAGCAAATCTCAACGGTTTATAATATATGGAGGATAGTTCCTGAGGGGTTAGAAAAATTTCTTAAAGGTCAAGCTGAGGGGTCAAGCTGTGTATCAAATTAATAATCTTTACAATAATAACATAATGCTACAACTCCAAACAGAAACACCATGTCCATCCTACACAAAATGGCAATAATTGTACAAAATTAAGCTAATTAAAAATGTCCTTAGAATTTCTTCCTTTCTATGGATTTCAATAGAAAAATATTGAGAACGATCCTGAAAATAAATAAAGGGGTTTCCAGTTAGGTAGTGACTTTTACATCTCCATGGAGCTATGTCCATTTCTATTCTTCAAATGACTAGAGTTACTTGCTTAAATACTACTATCATATAAAAACTGATAAAGTTCATAGTGATCCTTTCCTACCAGTAAGCATTTAATCCCCTCTCTAAACTTTGTTTGACTCATTGATGGTCTTTTTATGTTGTCTGGTAATATCCACCAGATAAGTACCTGCAGTTACAAGAGTTGAGGAGTGAACTAAAGCAGAAACAGGTGTCGGAGTGGCCGTTGCTGCTGGAATTGTATTTATTATGGATGAGTTTAATTCCCATATAGTAAATACATTTTTAAGACAGAGATAGAATGTTGGTAGTATGTGAGAAGATATTTGTTTATGATATTATGGTTATAGCCACTTTTTTCTTGTGAATAGCATTGAAGATTATCTCTTACATGACATAGCACTCCAAAAATGAAAAAGTAAGGATCTTTAAGAACTTGTAAACATCTAAAAATATCTACATTAATATGTTGGTGGAGAAAAGGGCATTATTCTGAGCACTTTCTTTTTTTTTAATTTCTTGTATCATTTCAGTAGCACCCAACAACGTAATTCTGTATTACATTAATGGATAAAAGTAGCCGTAACATAATAGAAAATATAAAATTAATGTGCATTACTAAATTATTTATTTATTTATTCTTCATTATTATTTATAATGCATTACTTAGCAGATGCTGCTGTGCCTTCTCAGGAGAATATTTACCACTTACCAGCCTCATTGCAGACATAAAGAAGCATAAAAGACTTGTGGTCATCTGTTGCCAAACCTCTAATTACATTTTTCCCAGCAATTCCTAGAACAAGTTTATAGACATATTTAATTAAGATGTGTCAGAATTACTATAAAATATTTAAATTTTGGGAAGGCATAGTTTAGATGAAATTCAAATTAATTAAAATAAATCAATAAAATACAACTGGCTGTTGTACTATTTAAATTTACATTGTCTATATTTGACTTAAAATGCATAGATGCACTCCACAGTGAAACAATGTTTTGACTTAAACCATGATTTTAAAATATGTTAGATAGTAACGGTTAGTTAACATTATTTGTGATCTGCTTTAACAACTTTATTTAGATTAAGCAATGCTAAAGTCGTTTTAAATAATTCTAAAACGGATGGAAGATGTTTAATGTTTATAGTAAAAAATTTTATAAATTTAAATTGATTTAAATCAATATAAAATCACTGCATTTACCACACATATGAAAGTAATGTATCATAACTTTACATGATTACAATAAGGCCAAATAATCAATTTTATGATCTCTAAAAGCCAAGAAAACAATGTTTCAGGAATCGATAATAACTTTTTTCTCAAAATTCTAAAATTAATATAACTTATAGAAAACATTTCTATCAACCAGATATTAAAATATAAGTGTTATACATTAATGGGTTATTTATTATTAATGGTGTAAATTTCATTAACAGTGAAAACTAGTTAAAATTCCTCTACTTTTTTTACTCCGACTAGGACAAAAATTATCAAACCTTGTAATAAAATAAAAAAATGGATATGGTGTAACGTATAACTAAATCAGGAAAACAATGGTGTGATTATAATTGTCATAAGCCTCTAGTTCCTCATAAAAAGTAATTTAAAAAATATTTTTTTACAGACTTAATTCATAGTAATATTAAGGGTCTGGTTTGTTAATCCGTTTGCTGCATCATAAAACTTAATACCAAAAATGACCTATTACTAAAATCTAAAGCTTCTGGAAAGGATTGTGTCAGGGCTATTTACAATATTTATTTCACCAAATGTTGTGCCCATGCTGTGATGTGGTATCTTCAGTGGTATCTCTGAGACTGGCATACCAGAGTCAGCATTTGAAACGAAAAGAAAGCGGCTAAATTTAGCTGTGTTTTTACTATTGTTCAACCATCACACAGATAAGTTAAGCTCCTTTCACAATTACTCCTATTATAATCAATATATTTATTATGTTGACACGATTTATATACTACTGGAAATGGAGTAGTCGCTAAACAATCCATTAGAACAAAATTAATGTCTTCTGAAGTAAGACTAAAAGTTGTCAAAATGTAGAATGTAACATTTGTGTGCATATGTCGAGGGTTAAATAATCTGTGTTCTGACCACTTTAACCTCAAATCAATAACAATGCCCAAGTATTTGTAAGTCAATACTTTACAAATAGATTCACAACATTTTTGTACTAAGACGATACTTGCAAGTATGAATATTCAAATTTTGTAAGGAGTAATCAGAAATATTTGAAAGTATTACATTCACTTTCAACCGACTATAGCTCATGTCTTTCTACAGTTAAAACAGCCATCATATTGAGGAGGAATTAACACAGAACATCAAAAGGAAATGTTTTACGATTTAGAAATGAATATGCGGGATTCAATTCAATTAGAAAACTTTTCTCTTCAACTATACTGAATTGTTTAACATAATTAGCTATGAATAGGTTTAGCTGCAACCTGTCTAATTTCTTTTTATCTTTAAAACTTGTTTGAAGGGTTTGGACCGTTGTCCCATAACAACGTTTGTATACAAGTTAAAAATGCCGCTGGTGTAAACAATAAGAAAAAATACCAATGTAGATCTTTATACTATTGTTATTATTGCCACTATCACATTTAAGATAGTAAATTGCCCACTACTGGCCATCTTAATGTAGATCAATTTTATAATTGCCAGGGTTTCCAACTGTTCAAACAGAAAATCTGCCAGGGGACATACAGAGATCAGCAACCAGCTTTCTCAGCAGCATTCGGGTGTAAAGGGGATTTGAGGGCCCCTGTAATGGAAAATCTTAAATGTATTGTAATAACACCTTTTTCATTTTTTTTTTTTTTTTCTGAGGGAGGAAACATATTTCCATGACTTAGTATGTGTTACATTTACACATACTGTAGCTGTATATTATTATTGTATGTATGGTTAGAAAGTAATCTGTAATGTTTATAAAAAATCATAGTGGTAAAAATAAATCTTCAAATTTGCTGAAACGAGGATGTGATCGATATTGGTCTGAAATTGTCAAGGTTATCAGTATCTTCTTTTTTGTGCAATGGCTTTACGATGGATAGTTTTAAGCATTTGGGAACACTCCGCTTTGAAATGAATAGTTAATGAGATGTTCAAGTGGTTCAGCAAAAATGTCAGAACATTTTTAAGCAGCTTAGTTGAAACTTCATCACAGCCTGAACATGTCTTTGGTTTCAGGGATTGAATGTTCTCTGTTATCTTTTCCGTAGGACTCGAGTTTAAAACATAGACAATGTGCTTTGATAAGACTGTTCATGCGAGGGAACTCTCCAGGAGGAAATGGAGCCAGTTTGAACAACATTTATAAAGAAGTCATTAAACCATAGACAATGTGCTTTGATAAGACTGCTCATGCGAGGGAACTCTCCGGGATGAAATGGAGCCAGTTTGAACAACATTTATAAAGAAGTCATTAAACCATAGACAATGTGCTTTGATAAGACTGCTCATGCGAGGGAACTCTCCGGGTTGAAATGGAGCCAGTTTGAACAACATTTATAAAGAAGTCATTAAACCATAGACAATGTGCTTTGATAAGACTGCTCATGCGAGGGAACTCTCTGGGAGGAAATGGAGCCAGTTTGAACAACATTTATAAAGAAGTCATTAAACCATAGACAATGTACTTTGATAAGACTGCTCATGCGAGGGAACTCTCCGGGAGGAAATGGAGCCAGTTTGAACAACATTTATAAAGAAGACATTAAACCATAGACAATGTGCTTTGATAAGACTGCTCATGCCAGGGAACTCTCCGGGAGGAAATGGAGCCAGTTTGAACAACATTTATAAAGAAGTCATTAAACCTGTTCAACACTTCTTTTGGATCACTAATATCAATACCCTTGTCATTCTTAATACTTAGGGGGATAAAACACGAATATTTATCCTTCCTTACCTCTGGTTTCATTGATTATACCCCAAACAGTTAATATAGATTAATGTGACAGTTAATACAGGTTTATTAACTGAATGGTCTTCAAACAATGTGTTAAAAGAAAGCTGCTTATCTAGTCCCAAGACTGTCACTGCTTCAAAAATATTGTTGTAAGTAAGTTCGCATTTTAAAGGCGACATGGAGAGTTTTTGCAAAGGATTTTCATTGATAAAGTCGAAGTGGCTGTCCAGATATGTACAGGAATGTTTTTAAAAAATCTGGAAAGTCGGCTGAGGCATTATTCCAAATTACTTTTTTTGTGTGTGCTTTTGCCATTCGAAAGTGAGCATCAACTATCGCTCTTCCATTCTTGTATGAAGACATTCAAGTAATGTGGTCATAACGTTAAAAAGTTTTGTTGAAGTAGTACCCGATTTTTCCAAAGACAAATTTGTTTTTTTCAAACATAGAGCACACATTTGCACAAAAGTGTACATTTAATGAGGTTTTGGAGTATTCAAGACTCCTTGTATATTTTTGATCTCCTTCTCCATGCCCCTCCAAGGACCATAAGGCTTTCAGAGAGAAAGGACAGCCTTCACCCAAAGAAATAAAGTACAGCACAAGTGCTGGACATATCTTTAAAAATTTTCAGTTGCAACACCAAAGGACAATCATCGTGTAGGGACATTTTGTTCCAGTTCAGCCCATTCTAAATCAGCAGATTCAACAAATTATTTAAGATCTTCTCGCCTTAACGATGATGACTGAAAATAACTATACGTCTTTAGTATAACGCTCTTTACGTTAAAACTAAGCTTGTTTTTGAAAGTGTTGTTAAGGGCATAGTGCAAAACACCCAGCTTTTAAAATCCTTGGGGGATGGGATGATCAGCTGTTGTCTTGCCTATGTGGCGGTGGCGGGCTGATGGGACTAATAGTAAGTGTACAGGATAGCATTTTGCCAGATCTTATCAACTGTAAATAAATTTTCCTTAAGTTTGGAATTTAGATTGAATTTTGTTGAGTCACGCCGCTGTTTGGCATTAGTGACAGTATTTTTGTTAAAAATCGGGACAACAGGCGTCCTGAACATACCTGATCTGGGAGACAGGAAAGCTCTAATAAAATTGGGACGGTTGGCAAATGGCAACCCTGGTCCCCCTAACAAGTATTTTTATAATCAGCAGAGCCATTGTAATGTATATTTTGGTAATCTGTATTCTTCATTCATGTTTCTAGATTGAGGTAAGAAGGATTTAATTGTTAACTGATGGGGGTATTGATAATTTTACCTTGATTAGGCCTAAACTGGATAAATTTGATGTGGACGACTGTGATACATTCAGAGTTGTACCTTTATTTTGGCCTTTACTAATCATTCTCAATCCTACAATGTTATGAAGTTTTTCAACATGTTCGCACCTGCCGGCAGCATTACCCGTTGCGCGTGGAGCTCAAGCATCGTGCGAGTACAGCTGGCGGCGTTGGCAACTCGCAAGTTGATAAAACAGATGAACTTCAAGAGTACGCATCGCGACTGTTTCAACTCAATTGATTAGTGATTTATGGGACAACTGATTGGCAATCGGTTGTTTTCTTCTTCAATCGGTTGTTTCAGTTGAATAAACAACCGATTGAAAACAGTTGCCTGCATCATTATCGCCTATTGAATATTTTTAGACTGTTAACTGCATGCATCTATTGAAAACAGTTAGTTGTATACACACCTAACTAGATGAGGGAATTGAGTATCTTAAAACACAGGATAAAACACTTGTTTACATGTCTGAAATCTGACTAAATGATCTGACTAAATAGACTGATGGTCCAAACAACTGGTTCCAGTCTAATAACTATTTTCAGTCTAATAACTGATTTCAGTTTTTAGTCGAACGAACAACTGTTTTCAGTCGTAAATAAATTTAACCGACTGGAAAAACTACAACCGATTGAATCGGTTGTTCACCAAAAACCAATTGAATCGGTTGTTTTCAATCGGTTGAGCCCATTCCCATCCCATCCCCATCATTTAAATACAAACAATCAAACATTGACTCAGTAACTGATTGTTATTGTTAAATGACGGAATAGTAGATATAAGTATTATTAGACGTCAAGTAAGTATTTTATGTTTGGTCAGTAGTATAATTTAGATTAGCATTTATTTGTACTAAATGGTAATCAGTAAGAGATGTATGTATATACAACTAATTTATATTTAATTAAAACGGTATTTACTAACCTTGCAAAACCTAACCTAACAATACCCAACTTGCCCTAAAAAAAATGTCCTAACCCAACTGGCACTTTTCCGGTGCTAACACGCTAAATAATGGTCTGATTGAAAAAACTCTGGTCATATTCGTGATAAGGATGAAATTCCACCTAATTTGAGTACCAACAACAAATATAATTAATAAAAAAATATATTTAAAAAATGTTCCCTCATCATAATTTTCTTGACTTTCAAGCTAGAAAACTGATGGTAATCAGGCACTTTCTAGCCACTTCTGAAAATAGATATACTGTCAAAAAAATTGTGAAATATGTGTGTAACTTAAATTATTTCATGAGGAGGTTGATTTTAGCCGCAGAAAACTCGGTTTTTACCAAAAAATCAAAAATTAGTTTTTATGTGATAGTAAAAAAGAAACAACTTTTTAAAAAATCTTGAGAGTGCAGTATTTGATATTGGTATATCAGATCATTGTGTGTTGTTTAAAAGTAATCGCCCCTTATCTAAACAAAATTAAACAGTATGGCAAAACAAAAATTAAGTATAATTTTGATGTAATCAATCAGAATATGTAGATTGGAGAGATCTTTTCAGTAAAGATAATATTAATGACTGTTACAAATTATTCTTAGATGAGTTAAATTATATTATAAATATTAATACTTTAGAAATAACTGTAAGAAATAAGCTTGATAAAGCTAAATTAAAAAGCGCTTGGATTAATAACAATATATTAAATAGATTGAAGAAAAGATAAAAGCTGTATAACATTTACAGAAGAAGACCTTATGATATTCGTTTTAAGAAATATTTTGATTCATTTACTGACAAATTAAAAAATTATATAGATATTTAAAAAAAATAAATATTACTCAAAACTCATAAATTAATTTATGCATGATGTTAACATTGGACAACAATGGAAAATAATAAATAATTTTACTGGCAATAGCGTAAATAAGAATGTGAATAAAATTGTACTGGACAATGGAAACACGTTAGATAATCCTCAGGAAGTTGCAGACAGAGTGAAAAGTTTCCTTATCAGTGTCTGTGACGTAAATAACTGC
Organism: Stictocephala bisonia; assembly: GCA_035578905.1. Taxonomy (NCBI): domain Eukaryota; kingdom Metazoa; phylum Arthropoda; class Insecta; order Hemiptera; family Membracidae; genus Stictocephala; species Stictocephala bisonia. Next base: position 89,293 of record JAQJVL010000898.1, on the reverse strand, counting down.
ACTAACCCTGCGGCATTCTTTCACACATAACGGATGAATTATTACAATTAACAAACAAAAAGTTGACGGGATACGATAACATGACAGTACAGTTAATAAGTTTTTCAACTGGTGTTTTTCCAGAGGTGCTTAAAAAAGGCATAACTATTCCACTGTTTAAAAAACAAAATTCTCACGGTTTATATAACACGTGCAATTAGCCTGCTATCAGTTTTTTCTAAAATATTTGAAAAATGCATGAAAAAAGACTTATAACATATGTGAAAACAAGAAACTTTCAGAATGATAGGCAATTCGTCTTTACCCAAGGCAAGTTAACCGAAGACGCTCTGATTGACTTTGTTTCATTATTATACGGCAGTATTAATAACGGTTGTAAGACATCTGCAGTATTCATTGACTTCAAAAAAGCTTTTGATTTTGTATATCATAATATTTTATTGGGGATAATGGAGGCAATTGGAATTGGAAGTTTAGCATTGAATTGGTTTTCAAGTTTTCTCACTCAGCAAGTATGAATAGGCAATCATTTAAGTTCACCCGAGGCCATTAGGGCTGGAGTGCCCCAGGGCTCTGTGTTGGCTGCAAATCTATTCATCATTTTCATAAATGATTTATTGAGTAAACATTTTAAAGGTAACATATTTCCTTTTGCAGATGACATTGCGTTTTGTATATTCTGATAAAGTTGAAGATAGTTTTCAATCTCACAAATTTCATGACCTTAATATTACAAAACAGAGGTGCTCAGCAAATAAAATGATGTAAAATAAAATAAAGTACAAATAAAACAAAATACATAAATTTTTATTACAAAGCTTTTGATTTCCCATCTCCAATAAGATACCATAGTAATAAGTAGCTGTAATAATATTCTTAGTGTGTAATTGAAAAAGTAAAATCTTTTAAATATCTGGGTTGTACCGGGTCTTTTGACCGGTACATTTCGTTTTTCCGTCGTAGTCTGCCGGGCTGCCTGAGATTCGCTTTTGCCCGGCGATTCGCGTACTTTGGTGGCCGTTGGCTCAGTTCCGTTTCGTTCCGTGTTCCAGCAGCTTCGGTCAGGTTGGCCTGTCTGTTCAGTTGTCTTGTGCTGCCTGCAGAAATAGACATGTTCGGCTTAGGCTCCTAAAACTCCAGAGTCCTTGAGTAGGACGTTTCTGCCCTCGGCCTGCCGTCCGGGGATTGCCGACCATTCTGCACTGCTAGCCTGGCCTGAGGACCATGTTGGAGCCTGGAGGCGCCCGCTACCCGCTCTACATCCTTGTGGTATAAGTCTTCTGAGCTGGGGGTTGATAAGAAAAAAGAAAGAAGAAAAAAAATTTATGTGGACTAGGCCTAGAACTGGACAGTGATTTGATGAAACAGCCATGGGGGACTTATATTTTTTTATTAAAGAGAGAAAAACTTTTTAAAATACGCAAAGTTTTTTTTATGTTAATATTTATTTATGTATATTTATTGTTATTTAGTTTAATTAGTTTATTTGGTTGTTACATTTGTTTAGATTTTTATATTTGTTAGGTCCCCATTGTTACATCCTGTTATTATTTATTGTTATGTTTAGGCCTAGTGATCGTTATTTATTTTTTTGTTGTTGTTAATTGTATTATAGATGTCTTGAAGTGCATTTTTACTCGAACGGTACCGTGTTAGATTTTCTTTTTAATTGTTTAATTTTTCAACTCACCAAAAGGGGATTTTGGTGCTTTTGCTTAACTTCTAATTCGGAGCTGCCCAGGGATTCCGGCTTACTCCCTGGCCCGGTGGAATTATGGGATTTGGGCTAAATTGCCGGTTTAATTGTTGTTTGCCAGAAGTTTTCTAAATTTTCAATTTTATGTGGGCATTAAATTTATCTTACGTTTTGGGGGTCTCCGGCTAAACTGCAGATAGGCCATGTAGTTGTTAATTGGTACTTTTGGTATTTGTTGAGTTTGTTGTTTTTGTAGCTTTTGTGTCTTATCTTGTTAATTTTAGTGTTTATTGTTATTTATTGAAGTGCGAATTGATATTGTGGCCTTCTGCCGTTTTTGATTAATTAATTTTTGCTTCTTGGTAATAAATCAGTTTTGCTCAGCTGCAGAGTGTTATTTTGACCCTCCAACTGCCACCCGTGATCCCATCGCTCGACTTGTTTTGAGCCATCCCCCGGTTGGCACGCTTACCAGCTTTGGTGGGGGGATGGGTCTCAGGGTATAACTGTTGATAAAAATCTAACATGGAAAACTCATGGAAACCTTTTGCACAATCAGTTGAAACATAACACGTGAGTTTTATTTTTTAAGAAATTTTTGTGACGTAGCCTTATTGCATACTCTGTATTTTGGATTGATAAAATATAGATTGCAGTATGGCATTGTCCGTTGAGCAGGTGGTTCAAAAAGAGTTATTGACAACTTAAGAAGATCACAAAACTTGTTTTTCACATTATTCTAACAAAAAATAAAAACTTCATTTCATCTTTACCAAAATCTTAATATCTTTCCTATTGAACATTTATTTACTTATAAAACTTTACTGCAGAAGTGGTAATAGAGGGTTCTCAAGGAGCCACTGTAATATGCATAGCAACACACTCAGATTATTCCCGTTACCTAAAGTAAACAAGTTCGTAATAAAACAATCATTCTTATATCTGGGACCGAAGTATTTTAACAGATTGCCTACTGAAATTAAACAAATGCAAAATATAAACCTCTTTTGTAAAAAACTGGAAAGATGGCTTTTAGATAGAAAAGAACTTAGTTGTTTACAAGAAAATATTTGTTAAATTAGAAGTACAAAATAATTAATGACCATCTATCTAATGTTTTTGTATTAAATATGAATATCTAATCTTTTTGTATTAGATATGAAACGGTGTACTTTTATATGTGAAATAAAATAACTTGTAGTAAATATTTAAACGAAACTTAGTTTAGGTTCACCATAAGAATTGTTATCTGTAAATCTTCTCTATTGTTCGTCTCCCTCACAACAAGACATGCCACAAACAACCAAAGCTGCACAACAACTGTCATGATATTGGTGGACAACAACTGAACTCAATTTAATTTATTTTATATTCTTTATAAAATTTGTTAACTAACCACACTACTGGGAACAATGGTTAATAATATTCCATAATTGCCATGTTTTGTTAAATTGTATTATTTGTGAAATAAACTTAAGTTATTCATATAACCTACATTTAATGCCTAAGATTAATAAAGGTTTGTTTATAATGAGAAAAATGCAATCGACTGTTTCAAATGAAATTTTACAGAATATTTATTATTGGTACATTCAATTTCATTTGACTCATGAGACAATACTCTGGGCAAATAATTCATATTCCAATTGTTTGTTTATTGCTCAGAAAAGAGCAATTAGGCTGATTTGTAGTTCCACCAGTTACATCATATAAAGAGTTGTTTAGGAATCTTAAAATTATGCCACTGCCCTGTATTTATATTTTCCTATGTTTAATGTTTATTAAAACTAATTAGTACAGCTTTAGTTCTTATTCAGATATTCATAAATATAATACTAGACATTGTACAAATATTAATACTTATTATTGTAAATACTCTAAAACACTAAATAGTTTTAGATACACATGTATTAGGTTATTTTATCTCAAGCGATCAAAATTTTAAATAATACTAATTTTAAAACTAAACTAAGATCTCTATTAATAAGTAATTGTTTTTATGGTACTGATGAGTTTTTTAAATATTCTCTAGGTTGCTAATTTTAAACTCATACATTATTCATGTTTATTTCATTTCTTTATTTTTCTATTAATGGTAAGGTATTTTATGTTATTTTAGGCTATTAAAACAGATGAAAAATTATCTTATTATAATGTTTATTTTGTGCCTTTCCGTGTTGTATATATACTGTGTATTGGGTTAAGTATATCAGGATACTATAATAATTATGTGTGGTTAGTGGTTATTTAAATTATGTTTAGTTGTTTAATTTTAATAGTAATTACTGATAATTAGTTATCTTAGTTAATGTAAATTAGATCATGTACTATTGTGTCACCTAGGTGTTTTATACTGTGATTGAATTGTTATATAGTAACATGTATATATTTGAGTTTTCCTGTGTGGTATGGATATTAGGTCATATTTATTGTTCTTTGTGATAACTATAATTTGTAGTCCAAGGTAAGTTGACGATGCCTATGCAATCAAGTATATTTTAATAAACAAATTTGATTTTGATTTTTCAGTGTGCCTGTAGTCAGGAGAATAAAAAAATTCCTTTACAATAACCTTTTTTGTTAGGACTTACCTAACGGTGCAACCGATCGCGGAGTAACTGATGTGTCTTCACTTACCTTCTGGTACTATATAAAATATTGCCAGATTAGATGTATCATTGCCCAGCTTCATATTATAAGATTGAAAGTCATGTTTCATGGACCTAAAAGTAAAGTTTTAGGTGAAAAATTTATAATTATTAAATTTGAATTACTTTAAACTCACCATAAACGAGAAATGAATATTTAGGATCAATATTGAATGAAAATTAAAATTTAATAGTTATGAAGAAAAGTATCAAAACAAAATAAGCTGTTGAATATTTCTTTTAAAAATACTCAAATTTATAAAATTTGAAAATAATACTATTGTGGTATAATTTGGCTGGATTATCATGCCGTATATTTAGACATTTATTCATTATCACCATTGATATTGGTATCGGATTTAGTCAGGGATTGGTGCATAATACATTTGGGTTAATAATACATAAGTTTATAATAAATTATTTTATAATGTGTTACCACACAGACAAAATGCTGGTGGTTGCACTTGGTTGCTGTTTAATGACAAATAACACAAGGCATTTACAAGTAACATATCAAAAACAATATATTTCCTAAAAGTATATAAAATTTACAGCCTGTTGGCTATATTTAATACTTCCTCTTTGGCAGTTAATCAGTGCTGTTCAAATAACCCTATATGTACTTCTGGTAAAACTAAAAAAATAAATGAGCAAAATATTTCGTCAATTTTTACTTTTGAGAGGAAAATAAACATTTTTAAGTCAAACACTTATCCTTACATTTTTTAATAAAATGGTGTTTACTACTTGTAGATATAAAGTATTTAATTTTTTAAAATTATGCTCACAAGTCACCTAAAGTGACCAGGGTCACAGTTAATTTGAGTTGTTATTTGCCATTTAAGTACAATAACTGGAACTATAGTCCAGCCGTTCTAACTTTACCTGTGAGGTTTGCGCGCTAAACTGGAAAATCGACATAGGCAACGTCCCATCCAGACCGCTACAGCCCTCTAAATTTTACATCCGGTGACTCACGATTTGGAAAAATGTAGGAAGGTACACATTTTTTTTTAGTGGGAGTTAAAATCTTTTTAGTGTTTAACTGGGAAGTACTTTTTTACTGTTTACAAATATAAAAAAAATGAAGTCAATCGGACAATTTTAACTTATAAAAACTATCAGGCCCAAGTTGTGATTTATCTAGACCGGAAACAAATTAGCCGTGGGACAGGAAGGGGCCAAGTGCTCAAGATATTCAATGTTGCCATGTTGTGCTCCCCTCAGAGGTAAAGTTAGAATGGCTGGACTATAGGTTCTGAAAATTAGCAATCACTAAATCATGTTGGATACTATCTTAAATTAAGAAGTTGCTTCATGAGAATAAGTGGACATAGAATTTAGTGCAACTTTTGTTGTAATTAATTGTTATATTTTAGTTTATTAAAAAAGTATAAAAGTTTTAAATGTACCAATGTTATTTAACATGTTTTAGGAGTTGTAGAAGGCAATGCAATTCTGAGTGAAATACATGCTGATCAGAGGAAACACTGATCTGGAAATGAATCCTCAAAACAAGGTAAAAAATGTTGTTTTTGTTGATTTTTCTTTGGGTTTGTATTATTCATCATCAAAATATCACTTATATTCGGCTATATGATTGGGACCAGGCACATAGCGGTTTTGTATGGAGACTTGTGAATAATTTTTTTAATCAAAAGGAAAATAATAAATGTTATTGTTGTAACTTACATCATGTTTAAAGAGAATCCAGTCACATTGTATTCAGTAATGTAGGGTTCTGGAAGTGTTGAACTTATGTCAAAGCCAGAGCAGGCACAAGGCATTGAGTTACCTAAAATCAAACAACAGTGTAAAGGTAAATTGGTCTATTTAATCTCCACCTTACACTTTATAATCATTGTTTTAAAATGTTTACTATCATTTTTAGCATCAGAAAATGACATTCCAAGAACACTACTTTCAGACTTGTATTGGCCATATCAGTCAAAACTCGAAATTGGTCAGAGGTTATTCTGTTTATTCGTACACTAAATATGAAATTCGTATGTTTGAAATGAAATAAAATTTCATAGCCAACTGTTAAATATGAACTAATTGCCTTTTTATCAGTGGTGGGGGTAGCAACTTATTCCAATAGTCAGCATGCCAACCTGCCTAATTATCCCATTAAAAGTATGCAAGCTTGTCAACATGGACCATCACTGTTAGAAAACAAAGCTTCATAGGATGAGCAAGATGTCAATTTGGCATGCGTAATCAAGGATGATGCGAGAAACTATTGTCTCTTCCTCAATCCCTACTGCTTGCCAAAAGAACATTAGTTTTGAATGTCTTTGGATGTGATTTGTGGTAGGTCATTTCTAAGACTTTGGAAAAATATAACTTGTCTACTTTCCACCACACTGACTGAATACAGAGAAACAATTCTGAACATTTCTCTTGCCTCTGAAGGCATTAATACGCATAGGATCTCTGGCTGGCAACTCATAGAGGACTACATAGTAAGTCGCCACTCTGTGATCTTTAGAGCTGCCCTTAGTAGCGTTAGGACAGTTCCCTTCCACCTTTCACAAACTAAAATATGAAATCTTAGCTGTATCAGTCGTAAGTTATTTTGCCAGGCCCTCAAGCACAAAGGACTAGTAAACCCTCTGATGCCGAAGATCTCGTCATATTATAGAAAGAAGCGGTGGATTCTCAAGGTCTTGTTTATCATTTCATTTAATCAATATCTTATCATACATTTTTTTTACTAAATTGTATTGAACAAAAAAACAATATATTTTATATTGAGTTGAAAAATAATATGCTCATAAAATTTGATTTAATATTGCATTTGATTAAATATGATATCTGTATTATATTTTATAATGTTGCACATAGAATAACAAAAAATAATATAGTATTAATATAATGTCTTAGAAATGAATACTTACTGAATCCACCACATGTCTTCATTCTCGACTGTATATTTGCTTTAACTATCATTTTTGGCTTCTTAGCTGCTATTAAATACCAGCGCCCACTAGCCTGCATACAGTCCAGTGATGTAACAGTAATTTATACCATGATAAATTATTTACTCTATAGTTTAAAGCAATTACAATGTAATTGGTGAATGCAAATATATTTTCTTAGTTACTAAGATGCTGATGTCTACTTATGCACCTAATGTGTCTATCATCATGATTTTAGTTTAATTTTTGGTTTACCAATCGGTCATTTGTTGACATTTTATATACTGTGATTTTAAATTGATATACTGTGACATTTTATATACATTTAGATACGGGTTTTTTAATGCTAAGTAAATTAAAAAAATTGTTTTATCTATTAATGAATCTTCCATTGAAATGATCAAAAGGATAGATATTTTTGGTAGGCTAAGTGATCTATGCTAAATATGTGCATAATTTTGTTGAAATTAAGTACCATTTCCACATTATGAAAGTTATTGTCATGAATAGAATAGTGAATAGTGAATGATAACAAAAAATAGATGATTTACAAAAAAAAAAAAAAAAATCAAGACACACGTTTGTCAAATTGTCTGTTCCTGTTTGAAATATTAAACAAAAGTCATTATATTTCATTCTTAATCAGTCAATTGTGATTTGCCTTATTCTCTAAATATTGTATGCCAACTTGCAGTGTAAAAGTGTTCAATTGACTCTGCTTATTATATCTGGTTGTCACAACAGTTGAGAAGTTTGTCCTTGAATCATAGGAACTACTATGCCATAACAGGTAGATCATCCAACAGAAAATAAATTTAACTTTTTGAAAAACTTTTGCAAATTAAAATTTTTACAAAGCCTTTAATTTGCATCAATAAATCCAGAGTACACTGCAGTATTTTATGCTTCTACTTCAGAAACATTGATTATAAAGTACAAACAACTCAAACTTTGCTGTACACATTATTCTGAAAGAAGGAAAGAGATAACGCTCAATTCATTTATATCAGCATTTATACAAAAAGTAGATCAAGTATATCTACAGTGACAGTTGGCACTGTTGGTTTCCTATAGTTGAGTAAGTGTCCTTTAAATAACTTTAACATGCAAGTGCTCATAACAGTTACGTTATTGCAGAATACTTAAATTTCATTTAAGAAATAAACTTAGTGAGCAGAGAATTAGTTCTGTACTCGTTCGCTTCTTTTGTTAGTGGAAGCACGTCTCCGATTGATGAGTATGCGTTAAAATTGTTTCCCATATTATCTAGTATTAATTGGAAGTTTTATTAATATTAATTACTTTTGTAATATTTATATAATAATTGAGTTATTTTTAAGTTAATTCAAAAGTACTATATAAAACTATGAATAGTCCCATTGTTGATAGGAAATACTAGATAACATTACTTTTCTAATTAAATTGTCATGCATTTTATGTTTTTTATGTTTAATCGGGTACTAGCATTGTTGGCATGCCATACTAAGTCTTTTTGTATAGGAGTTACACGGTACGTCGAAATCACAATGAAACAAATTTTAAAAGCAGCTTGTAGCCATTGGCTTTTTATTTTAATTTGAATATTAATGATTCTTTATAATGAGACATAGACCATAGTTTGTAACATTCTATCATTCATAACAGATACTTTTTTGTTTTCCATACCTAAACACATTTTAATTTTAAGTAAATATAGTTTTATGGAAAAATTATTCTATAATTATTGACATTCAAAACTTGTTTCATATTTCCCTTACTACCAGTTTGCAGTGGTTAGGGCTTTCAACTGTGATAGCCAAGGCTCAATCCCCCAACTGAGCTGACGAGTCTCACTCTTTGAATCAAGTTCAACCACAGGCCTGCAGGCCCATGTGAACAGATCAGTTAAGTTTAAAAAAAATGAAAAATCTTATTTAAATTCACATTGAGTTAAAACTGAGTGAAATTGTTTAATGTAGCTTAGATTTGCATTAAATTTTATAATCAGATTACACTACTGACCGATGAAGGCACTCTTTGGATAGTTTTGACTGTAGAACATGAATCTTCCTCTGCTAAAATTGAGGATACAAACAGCAAGATGATGATCCTTATTACTGCCATCACAATAACCTGGAATGTTTGAGGGTTACTTAGAAAAATAGAAATCACAAAGATTTATAATAAATATTTTCATTGTAAAGAGCTTTAATTTAACAGGTAGTTTAGTTAATTGTAATTAAAAGAGCACTATTACCAGATACCAACGCAAGTTCAGTGAGCTACTGTAAATAAATTTATATATTATGATGATTAGATATTACAATAGTATATCTTATTAGACTTTGGTATTATTGAAAGAAAAACTTAAATTGCAAAATAGTGTATACAAAATATAAAGAGATGCTTAAATTATATAAAATATGTAGATGAATTTAGCAATCTACATGTATGTTAAATAATCATTGACTGGGCAAAACAAACCCTATCTCAACTCTGCATGGTTTTTTTTCTTCTTTCTAGAAATGCTTGTTGACAATATTGGCCAGATTCACTTAATTGCCAAATTTTACCAAAATAGGCTTATTTATTTATTACTGAACAATGTGCAGTTAAAGTTTGATTCCTAGATTGTTCTTTTCCGTGTAACCTTAAAACCTTTATAGTTATAGTTAGTAACATACTCGTACAATTTACCAAATGATTTGCCTTGTAAATTACTACATTTCCTGTTAGTTTGATCAAAATAATTAGAGCCTTTTACAAAAAAATATAAAATTAATTTGTTCTTTAGTCATAAAAACTAAACAAAAAAATGAATAAATAATCCAGATATATCAGCCAGATAGAGGCAAAGTTGACTAAAAATCAGCTGATTAATCATTTATTTAGTCGCCAGCGATTTGGATAGACAGTCAGATGGACTGATATGATATATACAGTAAACATATATTTGTTTTTGTGTGTTAACTAAATTTTTGATTTTAGGGGGTCCTAAAATATATATTTTAACGAACTTGCAAACATTTATTTTTTTACCACTACAATTAGGTACTTTCTCTATCCCACAAAATTGGATATATTATTAAAGCTATGAACTATTGCCAGGTCATCATATGAATGTCAGTGAAATATTCATATGATGTTTATTTCACTGAGCAAAGCATGGTCAGTCAATATGTAAGCAACTAGGGTACACCAGACAGAGTTCATGGATCTTTATTATCATGATAAGATGTTGAATTGTCACATTTTGATAGGGTGGAGCCGGGAGGTGTATAGCGCTCTTCTTTTGAATTAGAATTATTATTCAAAAGACACATTCATAAAGTTCTCATGAATAATTGTTTATGTGAAGTGCCAATAGCATAAACAATTTGTGCAGCTCTATATGTTCTTGTCAGTTGACTTATTTAGTCAGTTATGTTACAAAATATTATACTCATTATTATATACTATATTTTCTTAACTATTCATCCACATAACAATTTGTATGGTTTAAGAAATAATACCTTTGTAACCAAGTTTAAAATACTCATAATATGCTTACTATATATAATTTTTATTTTATTTTTGATTAACTAACAACCAGTCTCTACTCCACTCCATGAGTCTAGAGTTCCATGTTACTTTAAACATTTTGTTGTAGATATCTACTTCTCTTTATATATAAAATATCCATCAGGTGACATGCAAGAAGCACTTGTAATGATGGTCTTCTGTAAGAGCCTTTAGATATGAGTGTAAAGTTAAAGTGGCTGTTACAATAGATAGCCTACGAATAGGTAGCCGAAAGAAAAACAATTTAAATAAAGTAATATTTTATGGCCAACAATAACATTTTAACTATAACAGATTTAATTAAATTCAAACTATTTTGAAGATTAGTAAATTGCAATGAATATTATATCATCACAAACAGCTTGTTAATCAATTAACAGCTGTTCAGAATGTGTTTATGGGAAACAGTCATAAAAATGTGTGGGCCTATGTTATGAGAATTAAAGAATATTTCATGAATGATAAAAAAAATTAGTTATAATAATACAATGTAGTGATTATTGCATGATAATAACAAATTCTTTTCTTTCAACCATATCTTTTTCTACTAACATTAGCAAATTGTAATTTTCACAGAGCATTTTTATCAGGATTATTAACCTTTTGCACTCTCCAATAAATTGGACGTTTGAGTTTAGGCTAAAAACTCCGAATTTCGATATATCAGACGTTTGTTAAATGTGCCAAAAACTCCAACTACAATATCTCGGATGTTCAAAATATACATTTTGCTGGCTTTAAAAACTTCCAAATGCGCTCAAATTACGATATAATAAACCTTTTGATAGTTATAGATTAGCATAGTAGTACTTTATAGCCTACTCTATCGAATGTTTTTTATCAGCAGTAATTTTTTTCAGCTGTCAGCTGTTTTGACACGTGAATGACTAACACTGTCACATGGTGTTTGTGTGAGAGCGTCAGTTGTTGTTATTATTAAGATGTTTTGTTTTTGTTTCTAGGCGTATGTTATGTTTGATATGTTTTTTAAGTTTCTTTAACATTCATTTTATCAGCTGCTTGACAATTTTTATTATCTTACAACTTTTGACTCAGTGACTTTTACTAATAACAATTTTATAAATAAATATATATTTGCATTTTTTAACATTTATCATTACTGATTCATCATTTGGAGAAATAAATGTGACTGGTGCTTCTGAAACAAAGTTGATCAGAGTACATAATATATTGTATATACATACGCTAAATTTCTAATTTATCAAGATTTCAACAATCTGGGATTGTTTTATGAAGTACCATGGATTTATTTATAAAGGTGAGTGCACGAAATGTTGCATACAAGTCTGTAATTATATAAGAAACATAATAATAACAATGGTTTATAATAGGTCAATGTAATTTTTTTAGTTATAAGGGCTCAAAGTGAAGTTTTATAAAAGCTTTTAGGTAAAAATTTTAATAAAATTACAAAAAATATATAAATCACTTTTAATTTTTTTATTTTATTTACGTGTAGAATGCTATAACAAATAAAATAAAACACAAATCATAGTTCTAAGTTATAAAATAACTAAATTATGATTTTTTTATCAAACCCTTACAAAATTGGCAAAATAAGCTTATAAGCTTCGCTACTACTTTTCTAACATGAACTGGAGTTTACATGACCAAAAATTACTGTCCAGAGTGCAAAGGATTAAAGAGTGTACAAATTTTGAAAATTACCATTACAGGAATAAGTACGAAAATATATTTAGCTCTAATTCGGACACCATATACATGTTAAAAAATAATTTAATTGTTGTTGTATCCAACGAAACAGAAGAATAAACACAAAACAATTATTAAAAATTTGAATAAATTATTGCTAACCTAATCTGAACATGAAACTATCATCAAACACATGAATCAGGCATATGCTTGAACTACAAATATTAGCTTAAAGAATTTTAACTATTTTCATATGTGCTTTACAATTAGTACTATGCATATTGGTACAATTAATAATGTTTTATTGTTGGCATGGATGTAAATCTTACCTCGGAGGATCAGGTAGGCTTCCTCATTAGTTAATGATGCCAAAGGGAGGAGTGAAAGCCTCATTAATGATAGATTAGCTAAAGACCTATGTACTCTGACCATTGACTCCTGAATTTACTGTCAGCACAAAAATTATATGTACCTGAGTTTGAAGGTTGTTTACCTCAAAGAAATGTTATAACTCAAAAACTATTAGTTAGGGACATGCAGTTTTTACTAAAATATATTAAATTGTAATTCACATCTTTCCTGAAAATTTAATCAAAATCGTTAAAAGCCGTTTTTGGGAAAATTTCATTTTTGTATGTTTTTTGCCCATAAAATAAAAAAAAAAAAAAAACATTTCAAAAAAGTGAAAAACTGTGTAAAGGTATTGGCTAAATGCACCTATAGGTATACCAAATTTCATAAAAACTGATCCATCCGTTTGTTCTCCAGCAAAGTACACAGACACACATATGGACAGATACCAACATTTTTTTTCAAAAAACCTACTTTTTTGTGTTTAGTGGGCCCTAAAATGGATTTTTAGACCAAATTGTAAAAAATATTTTTACGATCCCAATACTTTATCTATGCTAATGCATATGGGAGAAAGTAAAATTCTTGGATGTTCTTAAAAAATATTATTTATGAGTAAATTTACCAAATTAAATAAATATATTTTTAGTGTTGATCAATACTAGAAATATATTTATCAACACTAGTATTGATGTTCTTAAACTCTAGAATGATAACATGTCACAACGTACCTGAGTCAGCAAATGCACAGTTTTATGTATGGTTTCACATTTTATTCTTGTATAAACAATGGTGGCAGATCATCGTAGTGCATAATGGGATATTATATAAATAACCCTCTTCCTTCACTCGGACATGCAATGCCAAAATGATATCAGTATTTGTAACTAATACAGGATGTATTTCTATGACAGAAAATTAAATTAATTGAGTTGTTAAATTGGTTGGTAATCATGTTTCCTTAGATATTAAGGGTACATGTATAGAGACTCTAAAAAATATGTTTTTTTGTTAAGTACATAATCACCACAACAATTTTTTTATGGTCATTAATTTGAATATTCATACACATTATTTTTATGAAAATAATGTTTCCGACATAAATACCAAATTACACTTATTCTTGTTTTATTTACAGAATTCTCAAATTCGAAAATCATCTTTTTCAAAATCACAACAGTTAGGAATGGTATTTTAGGTCGAGACTTATAACAATATTACAAAAACTAATAACAATTTCATAACTGAAACTGACTTGTTATCTTGATTGATATATTACTTTTTAACATGAAAAAATACTGTGTTGACATTTCCAACACATAAAAGCTAGAATTTTAAATAAAGTTAGTCACATTTTAAAAATATATATAAGAACATATTTAATACTTTTTAAAAGTATACTATTTAAACCTAGACCTGATTTATACAACACAAAAATAGAACAGTATAATTTACTGATTTTGTTTTAAAAAATTGAAAACTAAAACAATAATTCATTTGTATCAAGTAGGCGATTTACCTGGACTACAACTCCACTACACCCTTAGCTCCTGAGGTGATTACCAGTATATCTCAGAGCTTGCAAGAGGATTGGGCCAACCCCAGCTCTGACTCTGTGTTGGGGCGGAAAGCTCATGATACATTAGAGGCAGCTCGAGTGAAAGTGGCACGAATGATACATGCACAATGTGTGCACGATGTAATCTTTACTTCTGGAGGCACAGAGGTGAGTATTTCTATGTAGATAGTTAGCTCATGACACATTAGAGGCAGTTTGATTGAATGTGGCAAGAATGATATATGCACAATGTGTGCACGATGTAATCCTTACTTCTGGAGGCACAGAGGTGAGTATTTCAATGTAGGCAGTTATCTCATGATACATTAGAGGCAGCTCAAGTGAAAATGGCACGAATGGTACATGCACAATGTTGCACGATGTAATCTTTACTTCTGGAGGCACAGAGGTGAGTATTTCAATATAGAAAGTTAGCTCATGACACATTAGAGGCAGCTTGAGTGAATATAGCACGAATGATACATGCACAATGTGTGCACAATGTAATCTACTTCTGGAGGTACAGAGGTGAGTATTTTAATGTAGGCAGTTAGCTCATGATACATTAGAGGCAGCTTGAGTGAATGTGGCACGAATGATATATGCACAATGTATGTGTGCACGATGTAATCTTTACTTCTGGAGGCACAGAGGTGAGTATTTCAATGTAGGCAGTGAGCTCATGATACATTAGAGGCAGCTTGAGTGAATGTGGTAAGAATGATATATGCACAATGTGTGCACGATGTAATCTTTACTTTTGGAGGCACAGAGGTGAGTATTTCTATGTAGATAGTTAGCTCATGACACATTAGAGGCAGTTTGATTGAATGTGGCAAGAATGATATATGCACAATGTGTGCACGATATTTCAATGTAGAAAGTGAGCTCATGACACATTAGAGACAGCTTGATTGAATGTGGCAAGAATGATATATGCGCAATGTGTGCACGATGTAATCTTTACTTTTGGAGGCATAGAAGTGAGTATTTCTATGTAGATAGTTAGCTCATGACACATTAGAGGCAGCTCGAGTGAATGTGGCACGAATGTTACATGCACAATGCCTCTGTGTAGTATGTAGAAGTGAATGGGTGGCTCACTACCACTCTGTACATGCATTTTCATTGAAACTCCCTGTAGAGAACAAAACTGCAAATCGAGATTATTTAGTAGTCTTGTATGGCAATTTTATACATATTTTTTTAATCTGACTTTTCCTTGACAAATTTTTTCCTTCTCAGATTCCTACCACATTTATTAGATTGTTTACCCCTCCAACAAACACTAAGAGTGTTTGCTCTCTTCCCACATTTAAAAAAAGCTGGATGCCATTGACTTTGTGACAAATGATTTCCCTTTGCCACATTATATACACAAAACATAAACAATCTGAATCCAAATCTACGTAAGCTGCCATAGTTCAAATAGTTGTTAAGACGAGGAACATGTAATTCTTTTGTTATTGAGACGTGAACAGTACTTCACTTCTGTAGGCACAGAGGCGAGTCATTGAATGTATTTAGTTAGGTTCCTACTATATGAGAAATGTTTATTGGTCAGAATAAATCTGATATAGTAGTCATATTACAATGTAGTAAATGTTTAGAATTGAGGTCAAAAGTATAAAATTCATCTACGCAATAAGTTATCTTTTATAGAAAGTAATTTGATTCATATCATACAATTTTTAGAACTTTAAAATAGTTTGAGATGAATCAAAACAATCTTTATTAAAAATGTAGATGAATCTGGTTATTTATGCTAGTTAATATTAGGCATTAGTCTAACTTTATTTTCGTGGTTATAATTTACTCATTAATCATATATAACACTATCAGTTTACATCCATGCATTGTTAATATTCCTATATTCTTTGGTTATATAATGGTAATTAAATACATTTGAACCCTTCCTGGGTCAACAGCGAAGATTAACCGAATATTGTCCTATCCTATATTGTCCGTCTATGTTAGATGCGGATATAAACACATACTCTTCTTTGTATGATGGTTTTAGGCACTTATAACCGCATGGGTTAGTGGAGTTATGGGTCAGTGGCGTTTATTTCCGCATACTTATTATATATTCATAAAAGTATATAAACAATTATTTGACAACAAAAATTTATAGGTATTTATGATGTTATTTAGGCCATTTACTATTAAAAAAGATGATTTATATTGAAAAAACTGTTTTGACTCCGACCCAGAAAAATACATTCAAAATAAAATAGCAATATAGACTCGTGACCCAGGAAGGGTTGAACAGTTTTTAAAAATTTAGAAAGCAATTTTCACTCCTGATTCCACTTGGTAGGCAACCTCAAACTCAAATGCTTAAATCTTGTAAGTTGATTTTAATTAATTTTTTATTAATAAATTATGATTATTTCTAGTAAGTAATTATGTATCTAGGTGTAGTAGCCTAGGCAATTTTGACACATTGTTTTTACAACTAATATTTTTTATTTAAAGGTGAGGCTGATCCTCCTTCTTAACCTTACTATGCCCATTCCTCATAGACTATTGATCTGTGCGAGGAACTTATTCATACAGAATAAGGGGGCGAACCAGTACAGTAGAAGGTGAATATTTCTGATAAATCTTTCAGTGTAGGCCGAATTCGAACCAGCGCTATCTCTAACCCAAGCTCAAAGTCCTAACGCCTTACACTGCTCAGCCACTGTCTCGCCTTCAATATTATGGCTATAATTGAATGGTTAAGAGGCAGAGTGGACCATTCCTAAATTTGTCATTCTGGGATATTTTATTATTATTGTCCCAAACTTTAATAATAAAAACTGTTACTATTTACATAGTCCAATTGTAATATACGCTTTATTAACTGTGTGAGAAGTTTAATATTGATTAAAAGTCTTTTTCTGTTTTACAAAAAGACTTGAAATGAAAAAATGTGTTTTTCGATTTAGAAAATTTGGGTAGGTTTCCCTCCAAACCAACATATGTTCAGTGAATAAGAAATAAATACATTAAAAGACAGGTAAAGAGGAAAAAATCTCACCTTAGGTTGGTCCATTTGACTTTTTACCTAATTATGATTTGACATTACATGTAAACTTAAATAGGTTGGTTCAAATTTGCACCAAATATAGAAAGGTTGGTCCATATTTCTATAAAATAAATGTTCAGTTGCAAACTGGACCAACATATTTCATGGAATTAAATAAAAACCACAGATGTTAAAGGTTGGTCAATTTTTCTGTTAACCCTTTGACTGATAGGCCAAAAAATTTAAATTTTCTAAAAACTGATAGGATTTTTGGCATTTGCTATCCCAAAAGTGATCGGCCTAAATTGGCGTTTTTGCAAGGGTTTTATTACAAATCTGTAACTATGGTAATTGGTGACATTTGATTGAAAGTAGTCTTGTTTTTTAACACTAATATGAAAACATGATTTTTATAACACTAATAGAAACATCGGTCAATTTTACAGATTAAACCATTTCTTGAGCACAATTGATACAGACTCGTCGTAGACACTGACCATATATATAGCGTGGTTACACTTTATACACTTGTTTTGAGTCTTATGGTCGTTTCCAGGTGGACAATTTTCACATGTTTTGCGTTTTTGCAGTCTGTCGTCAGGCACTCCTTCTCCAGCTTGAGGACATCGATACTCAAGATCTTCTGGATGTCCGTCTTCAGATCTCGTGGAGGATTAGGGATGTCAGTAAGCCTTCTCTGAAGATGAGGAACAATCAGTTCATGTGCAAGATTCTTGATGAATTCAAATCGAGTGGTCATCGCAGTTCATGTGAAGCTCATGTAAACAATGAAAGCGTTCACACTTCCAATGTTCAATAGTCTGTAGAAAATAGCCAGTGGCCAGCAATGTGTTTTCCTATTTGAAGAAAAACATCACATTTCATGTCGAGAAAATTGACACCATACTTAGTGCTATTATAAAAACTAATCATCTCGGGCTTCTTTTTATCTGTGTTTGTTTCTATAGTATGGTGCATAGTCGAAATAATACAAACTGAATTATTACTTTTTGGCACAAATTACAGAAGCATCATGTTTTTCTAAATCTGTAAAGCGTAGAAAGGGCAGGCCATTTATTACTGGAAAGAAACTCAGTTGGAATGGTGCGCTGTTCCTTACGTAAGGTTTCCACGTACGTTAGTTTTCGTTTTGTAACTCTTCCACGCCTTCTATAGGAGAGAACCAGTTGTCTGCAGTCACGTTCTGATTGCTGTTTTGAATAGGCTTACAAAATCTTACCAGTGACTGTGTTGGTATAGTCAAGTTTTTCTCCTCTTGTGTCAATCTCACACCATCACTATCTTTACTTGTATAAATGTATGTGTTGAAGAGATAACAAGTTTTTGAATCTACCAAGCACATTATCTTCACTCCATACCTTTTGGGTTTTTTAGGAAAGTAAACTGTAAAACCACAACGCCCATAAAAGGGGACAAGCATCTCGTCTATAATTATATGTTCTGAGGTGCAATCACAGCCTGACCATTAGAAATGAATTTATAGGATTTTTTTTAATTGGGGCAGGCTTGTCTGTTTCTT
This sequence comes from Stictocephala bisonia, assembly GCA_035578905.1. Taxonomy (NCBI): domain Eukaryota; kingdom Metazoa; phylum Arthropoda; class Insecta; order Hemiptera; family Membracidae; genus Stictocephala; species Stictocephala bisonia. Next base: position 70,352 of record JAQJVL010000898.1, on the reverse strand, counting down.
TTTTCTTTCTACAGGTTTGTGCATTGTCAAATCTCAAACATTCTAAAAGAAGCTGGTATCTTTTTACTGACATCGTGCAGCGATAAATTAGCCAAGAGAACTCATCCTTATTAAAAAAAGAGTACATCTGGTCATTATTTGATTTTAGTACTGATAATGCTAATAGCAGTCCAATCAAAGCGTTTATTTCTTCAGTGTCCATGTCTCTATAGTTTGATTGGTTTGATTCGATGTTTAATCTTACACTGTTTAACTTTTCATTTGTATAGTCGATATTTTGGAAATAATATCTTCATCAAAAAAGAGTTCCCACACTTCTTCTCAACTGGGTTTATTACCTAATAATCTGGCAGGGTCTTGTACCCCAGGCAATCCAGTTTTTATGATATTACAAGCTGGTGTTCTCACATTTGCTGGTGGAGGTGTGATGTTCCATCTATTTGGAGGTCCACCTTCTTTCTTCTTCAACCGTTAGAAGAAAAATTCTGGAAGGGCTTCATCTTCAGATACCATATTTGTAATCAGCATGTCTTCATGTTATGACGTTCTATGATCATTTCATCATCTTCTTCATCTGATCCGCTGACAATTTTCACTTCCCTTTTCATTTGACAATATGAAGTCAGGATCTGCATCTGAATCATCAACGCTGCTGCCTTCTGATTCTTCACTGGCAGACTCCAAATCTAATATATTCCAAATTTGATTTAAAAATCTATGTCTTTTTCAGCTATGATCCCCCGACTAGTACTTGGTCTATTCATTTTATATGTACAAAATCCCTCTAAAAAATCTACACACAATATCAAACAAAATATTTGTTGTTTATTGAACCAACAAATACAATCTATATACATAAACTTAGCTTTAAACACAAATTCACTATTTATATAAGTTCAACGGTTAATAGAAACACATGGTACTTTTGACCGACAGCAAGATTACGCCTATAGAAACTTACAGTATATGTGACCGACGGCAACATATAAAGATATCTGAAGCTAACAAAGGAGTGAGCGGAACTGACTAAAGTACTAAAGTCAGTGGTAGGGTAGTGGGGGGAAGGTATTTAGGCGGCCAGCACCCAAGGTCAAATGGTCTAACCACCACACTCCCATAAATTTTTAAAATGGTCAAAATGACTGATGTTTCCATGTAAGTGTTACCAGAACCACCGGTCTTTGAGACCAGAGGTAAAATTTGTTTGCATATGTTATCAATATGAAAGAACATTGGAACTTCTCCTTTACAGTAGCTTCCCCCTCTCTATCCCCCTTCATGCCAAACCGGTTTTTGTTCAGTTGCAAATTGTTGTTTACGAGTGAATTAGTCATATTCTAAAACGTCCTGGTCTGGCTTACTGGATAGTTCCAGTTACATGTTTATTACGCTTGGTCTCATTGGCTGATAGTTCTGATACTGCCGTATGTTGTGTTTTAATTCTTATTATATATATTAGAGAAGACTGTATATATTTGTAGTTATTACTGTATATACTTTTAGTAAATTAAGTATATTTTTATGCAATTATTTTTCAACAAAATATTATTTTACAATTCGAAGTATGGATGAGGTAAGCAGAAGTCATATTCTAAAAAGAAAAAGAAGTGGAGATATAACTAACCCGTCTTTAGTGATCATGTGTGTCACATGTTACGTCTTAGTGATGATGAAAATATTGCAGACAATATTAGCGTTATTGACGACTGTGATATTAATGACAGCTTGGAGATTCTATACACTTGTAAAAAAGGTAGAAAACTAGATACATTGGAGCAGTAAGAAATTTACAAACACTTCTTAAAAGATGATCCTGACTGCAAAATTCTAAGTGAACAACTCCAATTTAATTCCCGTTACATTTTCATTAATATTCTTGGTCACAAGACGAGTCCTTAATTGTCTCAGAGATAAGAATAGTAGGGGAAGAGGAATGAGGTAATGTAGGATACAGTGAACCACCAGTCTGTCTGCCACCCCGGATCTTGAATGTAGGCCTACCAATGTTCGTCTTTGTTTACTTAATTATTTGTGTTTTGTGTAATATGTATTGTATATACTCGACAATCTAGCTGGAGCTAAAACCACGTTTTTACTGACCTGAAGATGGAACTCTTTTTCCGAAGCATGTAGTCAGCATGTCAATTCTTTGGAACTGATAGACAAGTATTGTACTATTTTAGTTAATAAAGTTCATGCACATATGACTGTCAAGAAAATTGATTATAAAAGTAAAAGAACAATTAAAGGAAATATTATAAATGAGTCAAATTGTTAGAGGTGCTTATGCCTACAACTTAAAAATGAACCTGCATATTAATGTTTCAATATATGAAATTGCAAAAAGAAAAAAAAGAGTAGTTATTTGTTAATTTGTTCAATATTGCTGAATAAGTTGCCTTAGAAAAGTTATTACATTTTTCTACTTTTCCTCATACTATGTATGTACATTATGTGTTTTTTTTCTAGCGTTGGTTATAACTAGATTCTTATTAGTCTTCCTCTCCATAAAGAAATTGTACTAATGACTAATTGATTAAAATAATATATGGTTATTTGTGAAGAGCAACAACATGGCCATCTGGAGTGTTGTGGAATGGAGCAAACAACACTTTCAAGTCCCTCATGTGATTGTATCTAACATCGAGCACATTGCAACCTTGGCATTTGTCAAATATTTGGCAGTTAAAGGCCTCATCGGTGAGTTCACTCTAAAACAAACTGTAATTCTACTAGAAAGTAAAATAATATCGACCTAAATTAGTTTACTGGGTGATTTTTTTTTAGTTTACAGAGTCCAATTCATAATATACAGAGTGATTTTTGTTAGTGTGCCACAATTGTGATCTTTTAAACCTGCAGAGATACAACAAACTTTAAATGGGGGAACTTTACCTCATTTTTTATGCCCATTACAATTAAATAGGTTAAATTTTAAAATTTGATCGCCATTTTCCAATATGGCATCAACTTTGAAATTTCTTATGCGAACCCCTATTTTTTTTATTATGTTTGTAGGTTTCACTTTTGATTCTAAGAATTTTTTTATATACTTAATTGTTTCGCCATTAGGAAAACTGAAAGTTTCAGAAATCCTGATTTCAACAATTTATTAAAGAGGTGTGTTCTGCCATTTACAAAACATTATTTTTATTGAATGTTGAAAAGCTCTTCAATACATATTTTATAAAAAATATTAAAATCACATAGTTAAAATTTTAAAATTCAGTTGCCATTTTCCAATTAGTGGGCAATTTTGAAATGACTTATAGTAAATTTAATGGATTTAGGTTTGACTAGTGATTCTAAGACTTTTATTCTTGGTATTATTTTGATATACTTAACCGTTTTTCTGCTAAGAGTGCTGAAAGTTTAAGAATTTCTTAGTTTAACAGCGCTCCTAGCGGCAAAACGTTCATTTCAAAGTTGCCTGCTAATTCGAAAATGGAGACCGAATTTTAAAATTTGTAAGATTTTTGTATAAAATATGTATTGAAGAGCTTTTCAACATTCAATTGAATAAAAATAATGCATTATAAGTTAAGCTTTATTTTTGTAAATGTCAGAACACGCCTCTTTAATAAAAATTGTTGAAATAAGGATTTCTGAAACTTTCAGCACTCCTAGCAGTGAAACGGTTAAGTATATAAAAAAAATACCAAGAATAAAAAATTGGGCGTCCCATAAGAAATTTCAAAGTTGACTGCCATATTGGAAAATGGGGACCGAATTTTAAAATATGACCTACGTAATTGTAATGAGCATAAAAAATGAGGTAAAGTACCCCATTTAAAGTTTGTTAAATCTACTGGTTTAAAAAAAATCCCCAATGATATCACACTTTAAAAAATTCACCCTGTATAGCCCTTGAACTGTAAGTATTAAAAATATTTAGACAACTGTCAACAGTTCAAATTGATGTGAAGTTTTATTTTCTCATGACATGTTTCAATATTAATATATCATCTTCCGGTGAATACAAAAAACATTTTGATAAGTACATTCAGTCACAAATTTTTGTTCAAAGGCAAAAGTGAAAAAGAGTACTTTAAATGTACTGTACGTACTTTAAAGAACCGATCTCAGAAACTAAAAACAAGCAAAAATGTCAGCTTCCGTACAACTACAATCGTATAGTATGAAAGTGTTTATATGGTCCTGTGGGGTACTGAGCCTTTTTCATTAATGTTAAAGGGTTTTTACTGCGGGTTTTACATATTCTTTTAATTTTGTTCTTACTTTATTTACTATATTACTAGCAGCTCAGTTATCTTTAAAGCTTATGGCAAGTTCCTGCACTTTGGAGATGTTATATAGTTTATTTTAACAACCATTATTCTTAATGAATAGTGTCTTCAAAATAATTATTCTTAATAAATAATTTAATCACCTTAAAGTTTAATATTTTATCTAGATTTGTTAACAACACAAATTATAATATTCAATAACTGGCTTAAGTTCATCTTTGGACATTGATTGTTACTTTCAGATTACAGTGAGGTTGCAGTTAACCGAGATGGCTGTCTGGAGGTGACCGACGTGCTTGCAGCCATCAGACCATCGACTGTCTTAATTTCCATTATGATGGCCAACAATGAAACTGGTGTGATATTTCCCATCCATCAGATAGGCAGGTTTGGTTCAGTTCATTAGGCAGGACAACAAATTAAATACAAAAATATATGAATGAATAGAGGTTTTAAAATTTTCTTAGTTTTTTAATTAATGAAAAAATATTTTTCTATGTAAGCTTGACAATGGTGGCTTGATTCACTGAGAAATACAATACACAGGGGTTCTCAACTAGTGGTACGAGTACCACTGATGGTACGTGGGAAGATATCAGGTAGTACACGTCTTTTGGGTGGAATCATTGACTCAGTGGGTGGCTGTATGCGTGCGAGGATATTACACATCCATATTTTTATAATAATGACTTTGAATGTTAATAGTAATAATAATTTTGTATCGTAAATGTTATAGTTTAATTACTAACAACCTAAATATACTCATCCTAAATGAGTAATTTATTTAGATTTGCTAACATTTTATCAGTGTTATATATAAGCAAGAATAAACAAAATTACATCTGCAAAAGCCGTAAAACTCACCATTTTTTAAAACATATTCCGGAGGATGGCCTCTAAATAACAAACACCTCCTCGGTGTTTGGTGGTACAGCAAATTCTTCAGAAACCTTCAGGTGGTACGCAGTTGCTAAAAGGTTGGGAACCCCTGAATTACAGGAATTACTGTTAACCATTTGTACAATGGGATGTGAGCATGGATCCAGTTTGTGTTGTACAACTGTTTTGTTTGCTCAAATAGACACATTTATCTTAGTGACACTTCCATGTCAACACAATATGACAAATAATGTCAAAATACTATACACATGGTCCTCTCATACACATACAGTAAGGTCACGATAATCTAACTATTTGTTTGTAGAGGTAGTCGGAAAAAAGAGCTATTTATGATAGAATCAACATTGTAGTTATATGTTATAAAAATAAAATTCAGAAGTCATGAAAAACAACCTAAACATAACACTCAGTATCTAGGCGTACAACAAGTTATAACTATTATATCACAAGTTACAAACTCAGTAGACACATAACTCATCTGATTAGTTCCAGACTACTATATGTAGTAGACAAATCAGATGCTTTCACTGACTTGGCTAAGGAAAACTAGGACTTCACTTTTTTTAAATTATATAGTGTTGTTTACTTATTGATGTTTCTAATTAGGGTTTATCAAATTTGAATGTAAATTTAAATAACGTTTAGAGACTTTAGTCAATATTTCCCATTCAATAGAAATATGTCCTTCATTGGCTAACAACTTCCTGAAATCACTTGACTTGTCCTTTGAATAATTTTGTGAAGCAATGACAGGTATTATAATTTTTAATTATTTTTACATATAAAAATATACTTAACAAACAAAATTACTTATTAAGTTAATTGTTTATACAGGAATTACAAATTTATAAACAAAAATAAATCCAATATAAAAACCATAGTTTTTTTAGATGAATTGTGTACAGTTCTATCATCTTGGAATTATTTTGAAAATATTTTACTACCTCTAATAAGGGTTCAAAGTTATAATTTTTGTCTGTAATTTTGTAGTTTTTTCTCATTCTTTTCACAGTAATAAATACTTAGATTAATATTAATAACTTTTAGGTAACTTATTTAGAAACCTTCTTTTGAGAAGATAAATGATGTATTATATTAAATAAATACTTTATTTATAATTTTATAAAGGTTTCAGTATTTTATTGTGACTTTCCATGGGTTCGGAGTAAAACTGCATGTCCCTTAGTTGCCCTTTCTAGACTCATGCTATGTATGGTAGTCAGCCCTCTCTAGACTCGTGCTATGTATGGTAGTCAGCCCTCTCTAGACTCGTGCTATGTATGGTAGTCAGCCCTCTCTAGACTCGTGGTATGTATGGTAGTCAGCCCTCTCTAGACTCGTGCTATGTATGGTAGTCAGCCCTCTCTAGACTCGTGCTATGTATTTTTTATTTTTATTTTTATTTATTCATAAGACGCCAATCGTCAAGATATGGGCGAATATGGATTTCGAATGAGTGTGATGAGTGTAGATGAGCGAATGTAGTCATTGTTACAAACTAAGGCCGACTATTCCTTAGAAAGTGTCATTAATTAATAGCCCAATGACAAATGAACAGCCGGTGGTTATCAGCTGATCCTTCTCAAAATGTATTGACTCTGATTGGGATCGAACTGACAACCTTTAGCACATGAAGCTGGGATTGAACCAACTACGCTACCGACCAATGTATGGTAGTCAGCCCTCTCTAGACCTGTGCTATGTATGGTAGTCAGCCCTCTCTAGACTCGTGGTATGTATGGTAGTCAGCCCTCTCTAGACTCGTGCTATGTATGGTAGTAGAGTGAAGGATAACATTATTTGTGTTTTAAATTCTCTTTTCTAACTTTATTGATTTGAATTATAATATATTGTTTTAGAGAGCTGGAAAAAGTAAATAAGAAACGTAAGCACAGAGTGTGGTTCCATGTAGATGCAGCCCAGGCTATCGGGAAAGTATGTGTCAATACGCAAGATTTAGGTGTAGACTACTTAACCATTGTGGGACATAAGGTACTACAAATTTATTTATTTAATACAGTTGTTTAGCAAATATCTCCGTCTGAAACAGCAATATTCCTCAATAAAATGGTTAGTTCAGTGGCATTTCAGACAGATATAGATTATTGGTAGGATTTGTCCATTTACAGTTTAATTTAACTACTGAAAAAAAAAAAACATTTTAATAGCAACATGATAATTAATTTCTAGTGGTGAATTCATGAAACCAAAATAAAAATGGACAGCAAAATTATTTGCTAGGAGCAAGTAAAATTCAATCAAATCAAAGTAGAGATATGTATAATTTACTTACCTAAAGGCTAATTATAAACAGCATTTTAAATATAAATTTCAACAGAGGCTCACAGATAACACAAACAAAAAGAAAATGTGCAGCAGTTATTTAAGTTGGAATAAACAGTACATGAAAATAACAATGAAAAAATACTATAATAATAAGTAGAATTCATTAAATACGTAGTACAAAAAAAATTTAAGGAAGTAGGTCTACTATCAGATTGAAAATTATGGATACGAGTTTGATAAACTGTACAGTAACCACTGGCCGTAAAAAATCAAATACTATAAAAAAGAATTGCCTTATTTATTTCTATGTTAACCTTAATAGATTTAAATGTTTTACTATATTTTATTGCTTTAACCCATTTTAGTTGTTGGAGTAAAAGTGTACCACTATATTACATCTTTGGATTGTTTTGTGTTATTTAAAAATCGCTAAATAAAAACTACTTTTTAGAGATTGTAAAATTTGTATATAATGTATATATATTAATTTCAACTTTCAGTTTTAAAGTAACTTTTCCTCGACACTGAGTAATGTTACATACATGTGACAGGTCCTGTTATCAATATTTTTATGTCAATAATTGGAATATGTTATTATTTTTATTTAAATATGCTGATTGATTTTGTAGCAATTATTGATGAAGGCGTGTCACGAAATGGAAAAGACTAACATATTAGTTGTTGCTGTCAATAATATACATATTAGTTCTTATATTAGTCAACTGCAATAAAACTGAAAATATTTTAAGCTATCTAGTTAAAAATAAAGTAATCAATACTGTATTAATATTTGCGTCATTAACAAGTTCGCTGCTAACCTAAAAATGATACCCTTCACTAGGAGGGGTGAAATAGAATGGTTGGTTTATTTAAATATTTTATATTTGCATCATTAACAAGTTTGCTGCTAACCTAAAAGTGATACCCTTCACTAGGAGGGGTGAAATAGAATAGTTGGTTTATTTGAATATCTGAATATTTTGTATTCAAATATTTCGAATGGTAATATTTGGTCCAACAGAACGTATGTAGAGTGCTCACAGTGAATCAGTACTCCAACAAATGCTGGAAACACTAAGGCAATAACACAAAACTAACAACATGCGGATGGACGGGGCATGGCACGGAATCAGCTGTGAACGTGTTAATAATTCCAAATAGGTCAAATAAAAAATATGAATGAGATTAATATGCTATTTTATTAATAAAATGTAGATATATAAATGGTCTAGGAGGACATCTGTGAAATGAGCACAATTAGTGGTATTCATTAACGATAATAAATACAGCCAAATAAAGTAATTTTGCTGTTACATGTATATAAAGCTTAGTAATAAAATTGTATACAAAGCAAGGCAATTTTAGTCTTTTGTTCTTGTTTTAGTGTGTTGGTATTGTTTTAGTGTTTTAATTTAGGTTTTGATATTTTAGTTTAAACTTTACCAACACTAACAAATTACTTTTAATGACAAATTTTTTTATTTTGTTAAGTTTTACGGGCCACGTATTGGTGCATTATATGTGCGGAAGATGTCTGGGGGTCGAGTTGTGAGCCCTTTGGTGAGAGGAGGAGGTCAGGAGAATGGCTTTAGACCAGGAACAGAGAACACACCCATGATCGCTGGACTGGGCACAGCTGCGCAGTTGGTTACAGACAGGCTTAATACATACGCTGCACACATGAAAGAAGTCAGAGACTACTTGTTGAAACAGCTCAAGGTTTGTTATTGGCATGAATTATTATGTGTATGTAAATATCCTTGTCAATATATGTTCATAAAATGTAGACTAGCATAATACTAGTTCATAAATATGTTCTGTATTGTCAGCAGCTTAGTTGCTACATTTGTTATGGGTGACAGAGAATAAACTGTCTTCATGGGATGAATCAGAGAGTTGAAATTGTCAGCAGATATTATTAAAAGTCTGCACATTGTAGAAGATTTTTGGAAGACCATTGTTTATCTAGTAACAAAAAAAGTATACTCACGTTTTAAATAGTTGGGCAAGCGTGACTTATATTTTTAAAGTCGAACATGAAGATGTGGCAACAGAATTTCCAGTGACCTGGTCAGCCACAGGCACCAATGACACTAAGAGCACATAGATGTCTGTTGATTTATCAGCAATAAAACTTAGTTGCTACATTTGTTATGGGTGACAGAGAATAAACTGTCTTCATGGGATGAATCAGAGAGTTGAAATTGTCAGCAGATATTATTAAAAGTCTGCACATCGTAGAAGTTTTTTGGAAGACCATTGTTTATCTAGTAACAAAAAAAGTATACTCAAGTTTTTAATAGTTGGGCAAGCGTGACTTATATTTTTAAAGTCGAACATGAAGATGTGGCAACAGAATTTCCAGTGACCTGGTCAGCCACAGGCACCAATGACACTAAGAGCACATAGATGTCTGTTGATTTATCAAGCAATATAAAATCACAGTATTTTTTCATGCTAAGCCAAACTGTAAATTTGAATCTATTATTCAATACACTATTTTTAAGCCATATTGGAAGGTTTACAGGAAGGTTTTTTAAGCCAATTCCAAGATTAGAAGGGTTTACAATAATTATAAAAACATTTTTATCAAAGTAAAAATTACAATACTCTTGATTTGTAAAAACTATTTTCTTAAATGGGAGTAGAAATTTTAATGTTCTTGGCTTGATAGTTTTTTGTACAAAATTGTAACGTTGAACCTTGTTAAAAACTCTTATTATTTTTGTGTCTTTGAATCATATTAAAAAAATATTTATAGCTAAAATAATAATTTATATGATGAGATGCACAATTAAATGAGCTGAAAATTGGTATACAATTTGTAGAAATTGCATAAATATTATATTTATATCACATGTTCAAACTCTAGTACATTGCATTTTTAAACCAACAGTAGAACCAGACTACTTGACAAAGAGAGGAAGGTGTTTTTATAGGTTTTCTGTTTGAAACATCTTGCACCGTTTGTATATAAATGCATCTGACATTTTTCCCTTGTACATTTGTACTAAATGCATAGTAATTGATTATTATAAAGAATTTTGTTACAGAAAAACATAGATTGTACTGTGGTGAACTGTGAGAAATCTGAACGTTTGCCTAATACTCTCAGTGTGTCATGGTCGGGCTGTCCATTAAGTGGCCTAGATATACTAGCCAAATGTCCTCACCTAGTGGCCAGCACTACAGCGGCTTGTCATGATCAAAGCCAACTATCAGGTATTTATTAAATATCAAGGTGTAGGTTAATTTTGGTGTCAAGTGGGAAAAAAATGTTCAATAAATATAGAATCCACTAAATATAAACAAACTTTCTTAATAGGGCTCGCTAGTTAGTGGTTACCCCTCTTTCACATGATGCTCAGTGGCCTATCCACTCCCTCCTTCATGTCTGGCATCATGTCTAGGGACATTCATGATGCCTCATGGCCCAAGGCATGTCAGACTTATCTACTATTTATCCACATAGTCTACTCTTTTTTCCATTCATTTTAAAACGGTTATTTTATTTAGTCAGCTAACAGTTACCTAACTTTAATTAGTGGACTGTAATTATTAATATCATCATCAACAGTAAAGAACGTCTTTATGCAGGTAAAGTTAGTACTGAACAGTCTTGTCTAATACATAATTTGTATATTAGAGAGATAGGACATCAGCAAACTTACCTTAAAAGACAAGTTCACTAACATCAGAGTAGTAGTCACAAACACAAAATACAAAAAATCACACAAATTTTCATTTCAACACCACAGGCATTTTCTTCAGGTGAGTAGAGAGAGTTGTGGTGTGACTGAAATCTACTGTAAAGAGAGTTGATTTCAGTGTCTCTCTCTCTCTCTCTCTCTCTCTCTCTCTCTCTCTCTCTCTCTCTCTCCCTCTACTCACCTGAAGAAAATGCCTGTGGTGTAGAAAATTTGTGAGATTATGTCTACTTTGTGTTTGTGACTACTACTCTGATGTTAGTGAACTTGTCTTTTAAGGTAAGTTTGCTGATGTCCTACCTCTCTAATATACTAATTCCTAGCCTAGTGCCCTTTAACCTAACCTAATACATAATTTGTAACTATTAGATTTACCTAACTTCTGAACATGGGAAAAATGCACAAAATGAATCTGGGTTGATTGCTCTACAAGCCAGATCTGGCTTTGTTAGGTATGTCATGTCTGCAATGATTTTAAATTTATAATTCAGTTTAAAACTTAAATGCCTTGCCCCTTTGGTAGTTATATCATAATCTGCAGTGATTTTAAATTTAAAACTTAAATGTTACTCAGAAGTAATATGTGATAGTAACATTGATTTATATATTGTAAAGAAATGAGATTTCACAAGTTTAATGAACAGTATACTTTTGGAAGTCCAGGCTATTGTAGCAAACGGCCAGTTCAGATTACACAAATCCAGACTTCATGAATGTTGAGATGACTTATCAATTGTTTTGCAAACAGTAAGATAGTATATGTCAACACTTATGTGCTAATAAAAGAGTGAGGTTTTGTAAAATTGTTAAGACACTATACAATAAACTAAACATGAGCACTGTACTGTATTGTACTTCATAGTACAGTCCAATTCACATAACCATTAACACAGTTGAAATAACAGCAATGTGAGAAGTGAGGCAGGGAAACATCACCCCAATCCAATACTGAGGCATGGCAGTCATTCAAAGACAAAGAACTGTAGAGGGACATTCTTTGATTCTCCAACCGGTCTGGTGATTTAAATGATAACAAGTTTGACATAGAATAGTTTTGCAAGACAAAATTCAAGGGTTTAATTCAATTCAAACTTTCTTTATTCATATACGTATATCAAGATACAAGAATGGTGTCAACATTGTTTTAAAATTAAATAGAGTTAAATACATAAAATGACATTAATAATAATTATACAAAAAACAAATATATTTAATAATCGCTATTGCATTGACTTTTAATGAGTATTTTATTCGTACCCACCCATACACACACAATGGTATAGGCCCACCCGCACGCCCATATACACACGGTGGTATTGGCTGACACACCCACCCATACACACACAATGGTATAGGCCCACCCGCCCGCCCATATACACACGGTGGTATTGGCTGACACACCCACCCATACACACACAATGGTATATATACACACACAATAAAACTCATCAAGTGAGTATAAGGCCTTAGTGATGAAAAAGTTTTTAAGTTTATTTTTAAAATCAGAATGACTGGCAGCCGATGTGATGTCTAGGGGTGTCCAATGCAGCAAATTATTTTCGATTCGATGCAGCAATGCAATTCAAAGAATTTCGACTCAACTCAATTCGGTGCAACTTGATTTGATGTGCACATAAAGACTTTATGGTTTTTAAGTAAGTTTTAGAAGCGGTTGAGTAACAATAATACCTTTTGTTACAGGTAACGTATCTTGCTAGTACAAAGAAAGATAATTTAAAACATACATTTTTTGATCACACAAATGTTAGCTAGTTTTTGTATATGTATGCAACAAAAATATAAAAACTAACTTTATATCAAAGTAAGAAAGTCAGTTAAAAATAATATAAGGAATGTAAGATGAAGGGATTCACAGAATGCAGTAGACCTAATGCACAATAAATCATAATTATTTTGAAATACAATTTTAAAGCTTAATAAATTTCTTTAGCACCAATCATGCTTATGTAATTAAGTAACTAAGGACAAATATAGGAATAAACTAGTAATAAAGAAAGTTGATGGCTCTGTATTAAATTCATTAAATTTAAATGCCAATAGTTGTACTTTGCTGTTGTTGTAGGAGAGTAACTGGTCAAAATTTATTTTTTTTAGTTAAAATAATATATGTCTCAGGTAAAAAGAAGAATGTATAAAACAATGGAAAACAACTTTTTATTTATTTATTTTTTATTTATTTATTTATTCTTAAGACGCCGATCGTCAAGATATGGGCGAATATGGATTTCGAATGAGTGTGATGAATGTAGATGAACGGGTGTAGCCATTGTTACTATCTGAGTTCGACTAAGCTCAGAAAGGACTATTTATTAATAGCCCAATAGTCAGGGCAACTATGGGACCTACAGCTTTACGTGGAATCCGAACCACGTAGTGTTGGTCTGATTTTCAGCTAACTGACAAGTCTGACACTCAGTTCTATCACCTACACAACATCCGATCTTAACCACCATTCAACATGGACACTCCAGACTTCTCTAGTAGTGTCTAAGTCGATGGCAACCATTGAGCGGACGCTGTGTCGGTATTAACAGGACCGAGCATGGAACCTATCGCCTACAATCTTCCAAACACTTTGTCCCCAAGAAGCTGGGTTACAACACTGCGCCACCAGTGTTATTTATAAATTATAAACACAATAATTATAAACTTAATTATTGTTATTCACTATCATAGTTAAAATGACGACATCCATATAACTCATTCCTTTTTCACTTTCAATGAGTTGACTGAAATAAATACTGATGCATAGTTACATAAACACAGATAAATAAAGGTACTATATCACAGAATTTGTTTAGTAGAAGCATCATTTTGATTCAGTATAACAATCCATAATTGTTTAGCCAGTATATTAAAATTAATAAAACAATATCAACAAATACAATAAAATTAATTTATTGAATACATTAATTTAGAGTTTTTGTATTAATTCTAATTTAAAATATTTTCCAATATAGAAGTTGGAAATATATGTTAATAGAGTTGTTTTTAATAACTAACGTTCAATTATACTTTATTTAATACAAATAATCTTGAGTAAAGTATTTTAGAACACAGTGCTAACGGACTAACTGAATTGAAATCGACGACCGTGAATTATTGTTAAAAATGCAACAAGTTTGAATTTTGAGACCCATCCCCCCCCCCCCCACCAAAGCTGGAAAGCGTGCCAACTGGGGGATGGCTCAAAACAAGTCCAGCGATGGGATCACGGGTGGCAGTTGGATGGTCAAAATAAAACTCGGCAGCTGAGCGAAACTAATTTATTACCAGCAAACAAACAAAAATATTACACATAACAACTAAATATAAGGGTGCATGATTTCGCAAAACTGAACATGAAGATACAAACAAGAACATGAGTGGAGCAAACAAGACAGTGAAAGATTAACTTTAGGCTATGAATAATTTAAACCAAATTACAATTTAACAAAATATAAAAGACGTATGGAACAAAAAAATGACAAACTGAAAACTAGGCTATAGATACAGGAGCAATAGGTTATAACATGAAAATCAAACTACACAGATAGGCTAGGTTATTGTCAATGAACAAAAAAATGGTAAATCGGTAACTCCAACTGAAAAAAGGCTTAACAAAACATTATACAGAACTACTAATAAATATAAAACCAGATATAATAAAGCAATTAATGTTAAAAAGATAACATTGAGCACATGGCTCGAACCTAGGTTAACACATATCTAGACAAAGAACATAAATTGAACAAAACCCTGAAAACACAAGTAAGCCCGATAAATATTATCCTTGAAACAAAAGTATTTTCACCAAAAGGGTGATTAAATATTAGAAATTGCAAAATGAACACTTACGTTTTAGGAGCCTCTAGCCTCGCATATCTAGTCGATCGGCCGCAGAGAACAATCTAGAAGACGGCCAACCTGACAGACAAAGGCTGGAACACGGAACGACCGAGTCCGAGCCAACGGCCACCAAAGTAAGCGAAACGCCAGGCACGAGCGAATCTCAGGCAGCCTGGCAGACCACGTTGAAAAAAAAACGAAATGTACCGGTCAAAACGACCCGGTACAATTTATAAAAGGAAAAAAGATAATAATGTGTTTTGATTGAGAAATGTTTTGTTATAATGATGGCTAGGCCAGGTACCCTATTAAACAGGAAGTAATAACAAAAGTCATGATAAGGAACGGATCCATGTTATCTGCAATATTCGACTGTTATTAGCAATATTCTAAAACACAGTTGAAGACATAATTCATTTCACTATTACATTTATCTACGCAACAATTTGTATTATTTGTTATCAAATACGGATCCCAACACAATTGGCAACTAACTGAAATAGATGGACTCTGTAGAGAATGTTCTCGGTTCATGGTACGCTGCACGCATGTAAACTATGATACCCATAAATATTGCTTGATGGACTTTTATCATGTTGATATCATGTACGTGTTATTTCCCGGTCGAACTCTGTATTCGTTATCGTGATATAATCGGATTGTGTCCAATCGTGCTCAACCCTGTCCACTCGAAACGAAAACAAACTCGAAAAATAATCACTTTATAACTATTTTATTTAAAATATCAAAGTAGTAGTTATTTAAGACGCACCAATAAATATTATAGATGAAAAGAGAATTTTTTATGAATAATTTTAATTTTGGTGCATCAGAATGAATCTGAGACATCGATTTTGCTTATGCAACGTGGCACTATGCATCAAGATTTTGACTAGCCATGCATCGAATCGAATCGCATCGATTTTTCGATATATCACACACCTCTAACCTTGGGGAATTTGTTATAAAACTTTGAATCTGCGTATATCGATTTGTTGCGGTACAGTTGTAATCTATGAGGGCTTGGAGCAATTTGTCCTCTACTTCTAGTGTTATAATTGTGATTATGTCCCACTAATTTTAAATGTTCCAGTTTGTGTTTCACTGATAAGATAGTTTCTTAAACATACAGCCCATAGACAGTCATTATATTTAATTGTACAAAATGTTTCTTTACAGATGTTATAGCGGGGAGATTAAGTATTATTCATATAGAATTTTTTGTAGTTTTAGAATATAATTAAGATTTTATTAGAAGAGGCTCCATAAAGGGATATGCCAAAATATATAACCGAATGAATGTATCCGAAATAAATCGTTTTCGGAGTATCGATATCTAAAAACTTACTCTTATTCTTACTCCTGTGGCCACTCAAACCCAAGAAGGGTTTTAGCCTCGCCAACCTGCCGCCTCCACTCTTGTCTATCGTGAGCCATCTCCATGTCTCACGGTATCTAAAAAATTGTTTAATAAAGATAAAGCAAATATTCCAGAGGATAACTTGAACAATACTTTATGTTTATTCCAGGACAATGTATATAATCTAGGGATGAGTCGATTCCTAAAGTCGATTCTCGATTCCACCCGATTCTCAGGTTAAGAATCGGAATCGAGAATCGATCGGCTAAAGTCGATTCCGGTCCCTCGATTCCAACAAATCGATAAAAAAATATTGAATTTGTGTGGCGGGAGGTACGAGGTGTTTTCTGCCGACGCGCATTTAGATATGACGATTTCGACGAAGTTTGTTTAGGATTTCAGGTTACCTTTCAATTCGGGGAACCGGCTCTTGTCTTTGCGGACACAAACTATGGTACGATTATGGTATTCATCGTATCCACGTAATGCAAACTAAAGGGAGTCAGGGAACCACTTTGTCTTTACGGCACGAAATATTGTACTACATTTGCGTCGTGTGTCTTTGTCCTTCTAATGTAGTTTCCTTTCAAGTCTGTTATTATAGACTTACAATTAAAATAATAATTGAGATAAAATGTTTCAACAGTTATTACTACTTACTATCACAGTTAAAATATTTAATCAGACTTGCACTTGTAAACTTATGTTAGAGAAAACGATGACGACAATATATCCCGTAGCGTTTTCGATCGGGTCAACAAAAGAACTGCATTGTCATTGTCGTCTGTCGTGACTCAATTCGTTGAGTTACATTGGATTTGTAGGCTAAACAGCAATTTTCTAGCAGTATTCGAATATTTATTACTAATTCTGAACAGCAGACACTTACAAAGACAATAAGTCGAAAGTGAAAACTGTTGTAGATAACTATTTTTACATCGCAAAATGATGTACAAAACGTATCAAAATAATGACGTACCTGAACTAACTTCGAAACAGTGTTACCAGAGGATATTAGAACGGTTTAGACTAATAAAGTAGTTCCTCGTCAAGTTTTTCCTTTTAAATTAGTTATCTGGTTTACAGTTTTCATTTTCTGTACATTCAATTCTATATCTATAAATAATTCGATCAATGAGCGGCAAAACCAAATTAGGATTATTATCTTTGTCAGGGTTTAGCAACTGCCAATCAGACGATGCGTTATGAAACGGTTATTTCATTCGTAATAGCTATTCGTGGTTTCCTGCTCCCGTTTAAAGTTCCGAGATCTGATTGCGATAAAACAAATTCGTATAATAATTCAGTCGGGAACGGCCAAAGCAGGTTGGTTGCCTTTCTTTGTCGAAATCCTCAGCGAATATTCAATTTGTTTTATTCGTTGAAGGATTTTACTGTTTGTCCAAAGGGAAAATGAGGGAATTTTAGTCCGAATCGGGGTATTTTCCTTTTGTCAAAGTTGCGTCCCTGACCAGTTGCTTTGTTTCTTTGTTTTGTTGTTCATTTATCGTGGCGCGAGGCGCGATCTAGTTGTTTTATTCCAACAGACGATGACATTATAAATAAACGTTTGTTTACGTTATGTTAATGCAGTTTTTCGTGTGTTTAGTTCATTAAATAGTTGAAGAAAACGCAATCGGCAATGGCTTCTAACGTGTGGAAACATTTTAAAATTCATGACGACCAAAAAAACGTGAAGTGTAATTTGTGCGGGACTCTCATTTCAAGGGGCGGGAGTAGCAAGTCTACATCGAATATGTTGAAACACCTCAATAAAGTGCACCATATAATCGTTGGATCTTCTTCAAAACCTTCATCAACTGACCAAGGAACACCTCAAGGCAAGCCTAGCTCAGATTCTGCGACCTCAAAAATAGTTTCATTTTTTCAACCTCAGAGTAAGCCCTCCTCATCACATAGCCTATCTAGCTCCTTTAAAGTTTCAGAATCAGCTCCTGAGCAATCTAATGAGGGATCTATTTGTAATTCACCAGCAGCCATGGAAACAGATAGGCCTACTGGTACGATGCATTTTGATGAGCTCCATGTTGAAATAGATCCTGATGATCCTCTAGAATTGGGAGCTTTGGGTTCAACTTCAGCAACATGTTCTTCAGCACCCTCAAAAACTCTAGTTACATCACCAGGATCAAGTTCAAGCCTATCTACACTACCTTCTCTTTATTCTGAAATCACCTCTCAGGTATCACCAACTGAATCGCAAATGTCAAGTAGGCTTATACAGACTTCTGAGATGAATTATGGCTTATATCCTAAAACTATAAAGTTAGGAAGCAAGAAAAAACAACAAACAGTGGACAGTCTTTTCGACAGAGCAACAAAATTCAAGAGCAGTGACCCTAGAGCTAAGAAAATTACAAATCTTATATGTGAGATGATATGCCTTGACCTCCAACCAATGTCAGTTGTGGAAAACAAAGGATTTAAAAGATTGGTAAATCATTTAGAACCAAGATATACAGTGCCCTCTCGTAAAACTTTTTCAAACAAAGTACTTGTTGACATGTACAATGAGGTCTATGAAAAGGTGAAAGAGGAGCTCCATTCAGCCAACTATGTAGCCATTACAACAGATATGTGGACCTCTATTGCCAATGAAGATTACATGGCCGTGACAGCCCATTTCTACTCTGGAGCCAATTATGCCCTCAAAATAACACATAGGTGTTTAGAAGTAGTACCTTTCACCGAAGCATCCCACACAGCCGACAATCTAAAAAATTTTTTACTGAAAGTACTGGATGAATGGGATGTCACAGCCAAAGTTGTTGCAGTCGTGAGGGATAATGGCACCGACATAACTGCAGCCATTCAACGCTCACAGTTTCAAGCCATTCCGTGTGTTGCACACACTTTGCAACTGGTGGTTAAAGATGGCCTCATCAATAATCCCAAAATGACAAACTTGTTAAAAAAAACCAAGAAGCTTGTCGGGAGTTTTAAGCATTCGGCAAAAAATACGAAAATGTTGAAAAGCTGTCAGATACAACTCGGACTGCCTCAGCACCGAATGATTCAGGATGAGCCGACCCGCTGGAATAGTACCTATTACATGCTCCGAAGGGTACTGGAGCAAAAAGAGGCAATAATTTTAGTTTCCAGCAAGAGTGAGGTCAAGCTCTCAGTAGAAATGTATGGTGATGACTGGAAGACAATGGAGTTCGCGATAAGTATTCTGGAGATATTCGAGCAAGCAACTCTTCAGGTCAGCAAAGCATCTTCCAGCATATCTGAGGTAGGTTTTTTTTGTGAATTGAGTTATTATAAAAAGCTTTGGCCTAACAATGTTTCACCATAGGCCTATGTTTTAAATTAATTTTTAAACATAAACCAACCATGCAAGGAACTACTGTATCTTTATTTAGTATTGGTCTTCACTTAAATCATTTAGGCTACCTTTGCCCTATATAAGTCATGAAAATTACTATTTGGCCCCTATCTTACAAAAATTTATGTGATAAATCATCAATACAATTAGGCTATTACTTTTGAATTTTGTCTAGCCTCATGGATACCATATATGACTATGGTTCAGAAGGTGACGTGTTCCGATTTTTACTTTTTGCTCCAGTTAGGCCTACTTATATCAACAATACAGTGATGAGAGGAGACATCACATAGGGAACTTACCAAGATTATAAAATACTTAACTGTGATGATGTATATTATATTAAGGTACAATAACTGTTACATTAACGTACAATAACTGTACGTCCAATCTTATTTTAATTTTCTTAATGATACCCAAACAAATGTTAAAGCAATGTAGGTACATGCTTTGTTCTTTGTAATAAAGTTCAGTAACTAAAGAATAATTATGGGGATAAAATTATAAATAAAACCATAGTAAATAAATACTATAAAAATGCTAAAACATTCCTTTATTGAAAAATATGAGAACAATTTGTATTTTATTTTGTGTTTTCCTCAGGTCATCCCATTGATAAATACAGTGAAGAGTGTCATGGAGAACACTGACTTCCAATGTTCAGGTCTCCTTGGAGTAAAGAATGATTTGATGGCATCTTTGAGGAGGCGCTATCCTGATGTGGAAGACAACCTGACATATGCCTGTGCAACAGTACTGGACCCTCGATTCAAGGGAGCACCTTTTTGCAGTGGAACAGTTTTCGAAAAGGCAAAAGCGAAAATAAAAGAAGAAATGGTGCTTTTGTCACAGAGTGCTGCAACCTCTGTTACTGAACCGCTGCCTGAGGCCTCATCCTCCACCTCAGACACAAGTAAAGCTGGCAAGGGGTTGTGGGCTCATTACAAAGACTATTTTGGACAAAATGTAGAGCAAGTTGACGACGATGCCACATCTTGCGAAAGTGAACTTGTGCATTACCTTGGAGAAAAGAACATGGACCCCAAAGATGGTGAAAAAGTTTCCCATTACTGGTCAAATAGTGTTTTCCAAAAACTAAAAAGTGTTGCTTTTAAATATCTTTGCATTCCGCCTTGTACCGTATATAGTGAAAGGCTGTTCAGCACTGCGGGAAACATATGTGACGCCAAAAGAAACAGGCTTGACCCAGAGAGAGTGAAAATGCTTGTTTTCCTTAACAAGAACATTGAGTAATAGGTCAGATGTAAATGTGATGCCTTGTATGCTTCACTACCTTTTGGTTTTGTTCTTAGTACCTACAAATGTACTGCCCTTTTCTCACTTTTCAAACAAAAAATACTATAAGTTGAAAATGATTTCAATAATTCTAATAGTTTGACCTCTATTGAAAACCTTGTTTGAAAATACCAATTGCTCTTAGGCGAATTAAACGGCAAAAATTTCTTTTTAGGTATAATTTAAAAAAATTGTATTTCAATTAGTATCGTCTGTTTTACCATCATATATTTTTATTCTTAATTGATATTAGTTTATTAATCTTAATCAGGTGTTTTCTTATAGTTGCTTGTTTTTGCTTAGTTATGATTCTTCATCATTTTTGTGTATAGTTTAATTAATGGAAAATTATTATTTATGTTCTGGTAAAATATCCCTTGTTTGGAAACTAAATTGCTGTTAGGTGAATTAGGCTACTATTTCTTTTTAGGTAGGCCTGTCATTACAAAATTTCAGTAGGCCTTAGTACTTTCTGTTGCAATTAGGCTACTATTTCTTTTTAGGTAGGCCTATCATTATATAATTTCAGTAAGCCCTAGTACTTTCTGTTGCAAATAGGCTAGTATTTCTTTTTAGGTAGGCCTGTCATTACAAAATTTCAGTAGGCCTTAGTACTACATTATATATGCAAAATTATACAATTTTCGTTCATTATTATTGATGTGTGTATATGTAATTGTTCACTATGATATTGTGTCTTGTTTTATTAGTGGGAAGTCATTATTTATGTTTTGTTAAAATACCCATTTTTTAAAAGCCTAAACTGCAGTTTAGAATTTCTACTTCTTTCTATGTATAATTTAAAAAATATTTATTAGGTTTTGTCACCATCTCAGTTTTTTTTCTTCTTATTTAATAATATCATTATTCATTTGCGGTTTCCACTTGTTTTTGTAGACTAAACTGAATATTTGTTATGGTTGTATTTTGCTTATTAAAAATAAAAATTTATTTTTCTCAGTTGCCTGATTACTTATTTTATCAAATATAAATCTGTTGAATTAAAATACATAGCCTACATAGCTAATTATAATTAATATATCACTTTGTAGGCCAGAAGGCAGTGGCCTATTCATGTTATTCATGCAAGAATCGATGAAATCGGAATCGGGAATCGATTTTGAAGAATCGGAACCGGAATCGGAATCGAATAAAATTGGAATCGACCCATCCCTAATATAATCGTACATTTTTAATATAAATTTTTGTATACACCATATACAAATGTTTATCAATATTTAGACAATGTTTATTCCAGGAGAGATATTTATCTATTTCTAAACCTAAAAATTGTATGCTATCTACTTTATGTATTGGTTTATCGTTGAGTTTAATGTTACAATTTGTTAGGGTTTTTGTTTGATAAGTGGTGAAGGAAATAAAATTTGTCTTTTCAGGATTCAACAACAGCTGACTATCATTAAAATATTTTGATAACTTGTGCAAATCAGCCCTTTACATTCTAATTCATCTGAAAAGGAATAAGAATGTAAAAACAAAAACATTTCGAGAATCATTTTAAACAAGATAAGAAATATACAAATCATATTAACGACTTAGCATTGCAGTAGTTAATTACTGGATCGAGACAGTGCTGAGTGTGTGGCGATGCAAAATAAGGAATTTTTGTGTAGTGTGGACTGAGAGTGCAAATATGAAGGCGTTAAAATGTAGTTTCCTTTTTATTTACAACTTTCTTTTTTTAATTCAAGATAATTGATCCAGTTTACCCCTAGTCCAGAATAAGCCAATCAGACTGCTGTAAGTCTACTGTAAACAATAATTTAAGATTTGTTGATATACGAGGTACAGTCAAAAAGTTCCCGGAATCGATGTCCAGAGACACACAGTGTGGATGTCGGTGGGAATTTTGTTCTGTAGCAGCTAATACTACTCTTGGAGAAGGGATATTGGTAGCGCGAGTATTGCCCAGCCGTCATTGTTCCCCTGTGAGGAGTGCTTTTCGTGTATTTGCGTGTTTATATTGTCACTTTTTGAAAATTGATTTAATGAATAAAAAAAAAAAAACATTAAATTTAGTGTTTTGCTTCAAAAGTCATCTTCTGAGACACTTAAAATGTTAATTCAAGCATACGGAGTTGAGGCGATGAAGAAAAGTCAAGTTTACGAATAGCACAATTGTTTTCGTGAAGCTGATTTTCATAGTCGGCGCCCTTCAACTGCAACCACAGATGACAACATTGAGCGAGTTTGGCAGATTTTCCATGCAATCCCATATGAGTTAAATTTATCACTTGGCAGTGTCCACACAAAAATTCTTAGGCGCTTACAAGACGCTATTTAGAGGAAACAGCCTGAAAAATGGGATGAAAACAATTGGACTTAGCTGCGTGGCAATGTGCTTGTATATTGATCCTTGTTAGTACGTAACTACCTCATTAAGCTCCGCATTACCACACAAGACCTCGCCTGATCTCATGGCAGCCAATTTCTTCCTGTTCACACAATGAAAACATCATATAAAGGAAAACAATTTTCAGATGTTGAATCTGTCAGAACAATGCCACAAAATCATTGAAATACATTTTTTAAATCAGTATCAGAACTGTTTTGAACAACTTCATGATTGGGACAAGTTTATTGATGCAGGAGAAGAGTATTTTGAAGGAAAATATATTTGTAAGTTTTATATTTGCCCAATAAATATATGTCAACCAATTCCGGGAACTTTTTTACTATATCTCGTATTATTATCTCCATTGATCATTAAATTCTTTTTTATTTTATAAACTTAAATTGAAACAAATGATTCAGATGTTCTGCTGAAATCGGGAGTTCCTGAATATCTTGCCAAATCTACAATAAGGCTTAGTGTTGGTAGAGATACTACATTTGAAGACATTGATTCTGTGGTAAAAGACTTAATTCAAGGCCTTCAACAAGGATAACAAAGAGGTAATATTTCACATTTTATTTGTATTACATTAGTATATTGAACTAATCACCAATTTAGGGATGGCCGAATCCAACTACATCAGCTAACTCGCTTCAGTTTCGCCAATGAAACTAATCCGCAGTGAAACTAATGCATGAAGTTAGATGATGCGATGGATCAGCTGACGCTCATCAAGATTACATCAGTTAGTTAGGCCGTTGCAGTGCTTTTAAGAGTCTTATTGTAAGATGGGTTTTTTAGAAATTTAATTATAATTTTCCGTTTATTTAAATTCTTGCTTTTTTTTTATAGATTAGTTTTTTTTTAATTATCTGTATGTAAATATTTACTTACTATCTACTAGAACAGTTTTTATTATTTAATAAAAATAATGAGTTTGGTGCGTCGCAACTATTTTCCTATTTGGTCTTACTTCAGTGTAAGTAATGAAATCAACAAAACAGCAAGATCTGATTTGTGTGGATTAATTATGTCATATCGTGGAACCTCAAATAATTTAAATAAACTTACAGAGAGAAGACATCCCACAATAAATCTTAAATTGGATAAGCAGCCTCAGGTTAGTGGTGCAAATGATAACAAAGCGAAAGTGGATGATCCCTTGCCTTCCACTTCTACATCAAACACTAATAATAATAATGATGAAATTGTATCGAATGGTTGACAAAATGAAGTCCAAGTTATAGATTCCCAAATTAAATCAAGAACACAGTCTAGTATAGCATCCTTCTTACTAAAAAAATTAATATATAACAAAAGAAAAAAAAATTGATAAACTGTTATTGAAGCTGTTCACTGATAGTTTTTTTTTCAATAGTTAATGATAGGAGATTTACAAAATTTGTTAACACTCTCAATCCTAACTATGAAATTCCAAGTAGGAAGGTTATATCAAACCATCTTTTATCGGCAGCCTACGAGGAGTGTAACTTGTTGTAAAAGAAAAATTAAAAAACATCAGTAAAGTCTGCCTCACAACAAAAACAGATTGCTGGTCATTGTCAAGTAACGAAAGTTACTTAGCACTTACAGCACACTATGTTACAGAATACTTTAAGATGGAATCAGCTCTATTAGATTGTATATAGAAGCATTTTTAAACTTTGTACTTAATTTAGGTTTTGCATTCTAGATATATCAAGGAAAGTCTGATTCCTCGGGGAAATGATCCTTTACTCTGGGGAGAAATAATCGCCACTTATATCCGAATTTGGTAAATAAGTGTTTTCCAATGGTAGCTACATTGGTACCTTGTGAACGGGTATTTTCAAAGACTGGCCTAATTATTAATGACCGTAGAACCAGGTTAAAGGCTAACAAAGTCAGACAAATAGTATTCTTAAATTATCACTAAAAATTTGTATCTAACTAAATTAAATTAATTACTAATTATCTTTCCAAGCCTTAATTTAGTATTTTTTATTGTTTAATGAGTTGTAATAATACACTTACAAAATCTTAAGCCTAATATTATATTAGGTACATTCACAAAACTATTATTGTTTTTTACATTGTATTGTTTTTTGTTTTAGTAATTAATTATTATGGTGATGACACGGTATTATTTTTATAATTAACTGGTATAGATTACAAGTTTTTGACGTGAGCATTAATTCAAACGCTATGCTCTTACTTCTTTGAGTATTATATGATTGCAACATAAAAATACCTACTTACTACATTTAAATATATTTGTATGGCTTTGTATTATAAATATTGTTCATTGAAGTAATAATAAAATACTTTAAAAAATGATACTAGAATTTCATTAATAAGAGCTGCAAGACATTTAATTTGTAAATTTGTTTATATTATTGTACTTATTTTATATCACAAATTATTTATACAGTCATACAAAATGTATGACGTACATTGTATTGTACATAGAATAAAGTAGTTCTTATAATAAAGTCATCCATTAATTATAAGGAAAGTAATACCGAAAGTATAATAAATTAAATTATTTGGATTAAAAACAATACGAATACTAATTCAACATAACAGCTAGCACATGAAATAACAATCAATCTGGAACATGTTCTCATAATAATTGATGCAGAAAATATGCGCATCCCTCAGGCATTTGAATATCGACTTACTTGTGCGTTACCTAAACTGATGCAGCGGATTAGTTTCATGAAACTAATGCGGAGCCGCAACGAATGCAGATGCATTAGGATCGCGTCAAGCATCTACCTGTACCATCACTACACCAATTAAATCCTTATTGTATGTTCTAATATAATTATCAACTGGAGGTAAATTGAGACTCAGACTTATAGATAGGGGTGTGTGATGCATTGTAATCCATTTAAAATTGGATTCAATGCACAACTAATAAATATATCCAATATATCAAAAGTGCTGGTTGCATTGACCTTGCACCAGAACTACATTTAATGTTAAGAATAAATCAAAATAACTGTTTTTTAAGGATCTATGTTACTATAATTAATTCTTTGTAGGAGTAACAAAGAAATAGTTTTCTTTGTTACTCCTACTATTTTATACAGTTTGTATCAATTTGCTAAACAAATTTATTTGTGATCTATAGATTTGTATTTTAAATCTTCTATCTTTGTCTTAGTATGCTAATTGTAACACTAGGTATTATTTTTACTCTAAAATAAGGTATTAATAAAACATCTGTTAAGCTTAGATAACAACCATGAATTCTGTATGTGTTCATTGGATAGAATTATGTGATTCAAAAATAAATTATTTGTTTTATATCAGTGCATAGAATTGGAAAAATAAAATTACTTCATCGCACACCCCAAGTTATAAGTTTAGTTATCTTTAAGACTGTACTTCGTAAACTGTAGATGTCTTGGTTTACTTACAAAATTGTTCTTCTTCAACATATACTCAGCCTTTTTATGAAGTGTAGGCCTTTTAAATATTAAACTCTTTAATGTAACTTATGAGGTTTCTTCTCAAAGAATTGATTTTCTAACAATGTTACTGATGTCTAGATAAAGTATTATTATTTTGAGAAGAATGAAAGAAAATCATTTACTATACAAAATGTAACGCTCAAAAAGGTATTCATATTCAGGTCTTTTAACCTATTCACCTACCTCCACTTTAAGAGTAAAGTTGGACTAGAAATTCCAGCAAAAAGTAGCCAATTTGTGAGAGTTTACTTAAACAAGTGTAAAATCTACAAATGTAAACTAATCAACATAATTTTTTCACCATTTGGTTCCTAATAAAGTGGGGTTTAAATACAATATAAATTACATGACATTAGGTAGGCTTAACTTAATATTTTTCCATTCACAAAAAAAGTTTTTAAACAAAACTGTTAAAATATAACAAAACTTACTTTTTTCGCAATGGAAATCCCATAATTATTTAGAGAAACAAAATTTGTATGTGGAAAATTGATTTATAAAATCTGTATCATGTACAAATAAACTTTGTAGAACAAAAAATGAAATGTCTGCAAAATTGAAAAATTTTGCACAAAAGGTCCTATGTAGCGTTACATGTAGAAGTTGTACTGTAAACAATGATAATGTCTCAAACACCGTGCTAATATAAACTTACTTATGATCACTTTTGATTCGTTCGGAGGACCTTACCTTTTGGTATGAGAAAGTTAATTATAGTTTTGTAGAAATCAGAATAATATTTAAATTCTTCAAGACATTGAAACTCACTTTTATTTCCCAAAACTGTACATCACAACAACAAAAGTAAACAAAAGCAAAAATAAAACACATGATAATAATTAATTACAACATCATATGTTAAAATGTTAAAATCCACAGACCATCGGGAACAACTTTCATCTCCAAACAATATAAAGAAATAAGGAGTAAATAAATTGTAAATGTAAATAAAGAGTAAATTTTAAAGGTCTAACTACGAGTACACTCATAGTTGTATGAATGGGTCTCTGATAATCACTATGAGTATACTCGTAGTTGTAGGCGAATGGGTTAAGTAATGCAAAAAATTTCCAAATAAGCTAAATAGTAAAATATGCTAGATTTGATCTAATTTAGGAGTGTGGTGATTATCTTATATGTAATACTGTATGTAATAAAGTAACATTCTAGGGCTTAACACCGCTCGGCATACATAACAACACATCACAATTATTTTAAAATAAATATAACAGCACACCTAGTAAAAAATGCAGTACAAGGGCAATTGACAATAAAGTGTAATACATTAAAATTTAAAGGTACTAATCTAGAATAATTTATGTTATTTATAAAAATAATTTGAATTCTTGTTCATTGTCAGGATGGTTTGCCAAGAGATGAGACCTCTTCAGCTTGAGAACAATATAGTAATCTAGTTGATCCAGCACATCACTAGAACCTCAACGTAATGAACCAGCAGAACTGAAGGTTGTAAAAACCGGGGATGACATTCAACAGATTGAATACTAATGAAAGTACAATCCTTTTGTTAGAACAATTTTTGTAACTACATGAAATTCTATTTAATAAATATTTCATGGAAATAAGACACAATACAAAGTAATTCAGACATTTATATATTTAATTTTCAATTTATCTTTAAGAACATTTGAAATGTTAATAATTATTATGTTTTTAAGCTAGTTTAAAATGAAATTTCAATTAGAAACACATTTAAAAACTATATTTGTTATCAATTTCATGAATTAGGCAATTAACATAACCTATTATAATAGTATGGTCAGTGTGCTTGAGTGAACTGAGTGTTGACTATGTGATATTTATTTATTCTGGTGTTGAGTCAATATAGTAGACAATGACTCAACACCAGGTCAATGTGATGCACCTACCCCCTTCCATCTAGCTATCATAGAGTTGGCTTAGGCTAGGTGATCTGTTACTCTGTCCAAGGACTGTGCAACCCTCCACTCACTCAAGCAAGCTAACCGTACTATTACAATAGGTTATGTTAATTGCCTAATTCATACAATTCATAAAACTAGTATCGACGCAAAAACTATGTGCACCCGAGTTTGAAGGTCATTTTCTAAGAAACTAAGAGACCTCCAAAAACTATCTGCACCCGAGTTTGAAGGTCATTTTGCACCCGAGTTTGAAGGTCATTTTCTAAGAAACTAAGAGTCCTCCAAAAACTATGTGCACCCGAGTTTGAAAGTAATTTTCTAAGAAACTAAGAGACCTCCAAAAACTGTGTGCACCCGAGTTTGAAGGTAATTTTCTAAGAAACTAAGAGACCTCCAAAAAATCTAATCTCACCATTGTTTTCCTCATTTGATTGTACGTTATTTCATATGAATTTCGAAATTGTAATACAAGTTTTAATAATTTTTATCCTAGTTGCAACAAAAAAGTGTTGGAATTTTAACTAGTTTTTATTTTAGATCAAATTTACACTGCTATTGCTAAAAAACTGGTTAATGTATTATATATATAAACCCTTTTAACCCGGGAGAAAAAATTAATTGTCACTTACAACTTTTGTAATGATTTTTTACTGATCTTCCAAAACCGCCACAGGCTAAATTCTTGGTTATTATGTGTGTGTATATAAAATGCTTTTTTTTTTTTATACTCAAGCTATTACAATGTTTTTTGGTACCAAAATTTGCACAATAAAATTTTCTAACTTATTAATGTACTTTTAACTATATTTAAATCAGAAAATAATTTTTTTAATTTGTTTTATTAGGTTTTTATAGTAAAAGAAAAACTAAAAAAACATATTTAGAGGTGAATAACTATGATAAATAAAAAGAATATTAATGTTGGAACTGACATTTTTCAGTACAATATTTTATTAGCTACAACATATATAAATTTCATAACCCTAAGCCAAGGAATAATTGTACTATTGCAAATTCAAATAATGTCATGTCCGGGTTTTTAGAAAAAAAGAACAAAATTAAAAAATCACTTACCAGTGGCTTCACATAAGTTCCAATTAATATCTCTTTCACTTAGTTCCACTCCCACTGTATAAGAAATTCATTCACACTATTTACACTTATCACTAAGTTTACATATTTACAAAAACGGAAGTCCGAAGCTAAAATTTGGAATGGCCTAGTTGCAAACATGTTTGGGCATACACATTGGATGGCAGCCCTCTTGGCAAAGAGAACAGATAGTTCTTGATCTTGTCCTGTTGCTCCCGTCACACTTTGTTCCCTTATTAGAACAAACCCAACATATTTTTACCTTATTACCAGGTAATTTGATTAGTGAAGAAAAACGTTCTGCTCTAGGCCTACACATCATACCATCGCCATCTCTACCTGTTGCTCTGCTTTTCTCAGCCATCCACTCTGATTCTATCTCTTCAATGATACCAACAATAAACTGATAACTAGAGATTGGTTTTTCATTGTGCTGTTGGCAGTTTTCATTATATATAACATACGCATTCAATGTCATTCTGGCAAAGAGGTTGAAAACTACCTTTTTCCAAAATTTAACTGTTCTACGTTCATCAAGGTAACTGTATAGCATCATGTCAAAATGATCCACTCCCCCCATATGCTTGTTATAATCGTGGATCATTTGAGGTTTTGATGCCTTGCCTCGTCTTTGTAATATTTACATTTGAAACCCCAGGTTTTGATGACACAATGAGAACTGGTTTCTTTTGGTTTTTTTTTTTTTTTTTTTTTTGCCTGTAGGCTGAAATACAAGTGTTTTCATGTTTGAAATATCTTCTCTCTCCAACTTTTAACTGTCCTTTCACCCCATCAGGCAAACCCTTCCTCATTCTTCTAATTGTTCCCGATAAAAAAGTATTATTAGAGTGCCAACTTCTTACAAGTCTCGAACTAGAAAAAAAATTATCGCAGAAAACATGATATCGTTTGTTTATATAACTGCAAGCAGACATCAACTTATTTACAACTATAAAACCTAGACCATATGTTTTTATTTCTTTCTTGTCACAGTCAGTTTTAGCTCCCTTGTAACAGTAGAAGCTGAGGCAATACTTAGATATTGCATCGCATAATACCCATAGTTTGATTCCCCAACGATGGTGATGTTTGTTGGGCAGGTACTGTAACAGTGAAGTCCTGTTCTTTGTGCCAATTAGGGATTCGTCAATTGACAATTGTTGGTGGCCTGTATAAAAATGCCGAAATAGGCGATTGCAATGTTCTATTAGGGGCTGGAACTTTTGTGTAGCATCATAGCCATCTTGGTTGACCTTTGGTAATTTAGAGTTATCCACAATGTGGAAAAAAACATAAAATAGACTCAAACCTTTCCCTAGTAAATATTTTCCTAAACCATGGAAATGATTGCGATGAGCTTTTTGACCAATAGGCCTTTATGGTTGGTTTTCAGTTCAGTCCCATGTTGAGTAGTACAGCTATAAAAGCTCTGATTTCTTTCACAGAAACTGGCACCCATGACTTATAAATACTACTCATATGAGGCACAAAATACTTGGTGATATGTTGTTGCCTTTAGAAGCAATTGTTTGTTCAGCATAACGGTTTGTTTCAGTTAAAAATACTTGAATCAAAGAAGTTTTAACAAATAAATTGAAATATGATATAGGTTTTGGAGCCAATTGGGGGACAGTGTTTTGGTCCGGGGGTTTCATGAAATGTAAACCCATGGACAAAATCAAAATCTTCATTTTCATTAACTGGTTCCCAAATATCCTGTGAGGGACTATCAATTTGGTTATCAGAATCTGAGCTGTCACTAAGTACTTGCTTAGACTGTGGTGGGATAGGCCTAGCCCTAGGTAAAGGCATGTCAGTGTCACTGTGTGACTCAGAGCTATTTCTATTCAAGTTAGGCCTAGTTCCAGTAAATACTCTTTGATTTGATGTTGAAGGTTCATTGGGTTCATATGTAGGATCAGCATCACTGTCATCACGAAATAGGCTTGAATCTTCAGAATCTAGTTCTCTGTCCATTTCACTTGGGGTAATATACCACCTCACTGAAGGATCATCCTGTTCCATTTTTATAACTAACAATGCTACTGATATTTACAATAAAAACTATATTTACAATTTATCAATAAAAACACACACAACAAAACCACAATATAATAAAATAAAAAGAACTTTTTGCTTCACAACACAATGTAAATAAACACAACAACACCGTATGATGAATGCAGACAGCTGACAACTTCTGAGGCTACTGATCAGAGCAAAACCTTACCTCAGTATTTCGAATAAAAAAAGTAAAAGGCGTTAAAAATTATGAAATAACCTCATTATTAGTGCAAACTATATACTATAAAACATTATCAAAACAATTTCGAATACATAAGGTGCGCCAACATAATTATTTAATAGTATGAAATATGGCGGACAGTAAATTGGCTGCCCGTACATTTGACGAGTACTGCGGCGGTCAATATAGTGTCCGCCCGTACACTTTGTGTAGTTTTCGGTGGACAATGTATTGTCCGCCCGGGTTGAAAGGGTTAATACCTAGTTGATAATGATGTTTTCTATAAGTTTTATAATTTTTTTAATTTTAGCAGCTCAAGAAAAAGGTTCTTATCAATTCCCTGAAATATTGTTTCCTTGGCTTCTAAAGATCGTAGAATTAATTACTTGGCCTTGTTGTACTCCTTATGATATGTTTAGTTAAGATACATTACTTTCATATTTGTAAGTTATTATCAATTAAAAATAACTTAAAATTGATCAATTTAAATTGATTTTTTTCAGTATAGTATAAAACTTGTAGAAAACATTCCTATCAACTAGGTATTAAAATATATATACGATACATTAACGAGTGTTTGAGTAATAATGATATAAATTTGATGTACAATAAAAAGTTGTAAAAATTCTAGTACTTTTTGTATTCAAACTAGGATAAAAGTTACTAAAACTTGCATTACAATTTTAAAATTCTTATGAAATAACGTACAATTAAATGAGGAAAACATTGGTGTGATTAGATTATTCAAAGTTCTCTTAGTTTCTTAGAAAACGACCTTCAAACTGAGGTCTACATAATTTCTGCGCTGACAGTAATAACAAATTTAGTTTTTAGTATGTTTGTAATTTTGAATTGTAATTGAAATTTCATTTTAAACACGCCTAAAAACATTATAATTATTAACATTAAAAATGTTGATATAAATGAGGTGATAAATAAATATGAAAATGTCAGAATTACTTTGTGTTGGAATGGATTTATTTTCCATGAAATATTATTAACCCAAGGACTGTCAGCACTACTGGTCCCTAGTGTCACCCTATTTTCCAGTGCTTTGTAAGGGATTTTTTATAAATTCACTATAAATCGGTTTTTAGCAATACGTAGTTTAAACTATCATTTTCATCAGAAAGGTTTGAATAAGATGTATTTACATTGAACAAAATTCAATAAAATGAATAAATGTTACTAAAATAAAATTATTTACAAATAAATTATAAGTTAAATTTGTAAATACAGTTTGCAGGTAATTTATGTATGTAAAATTATATTATTAGTAGTAAACTGAGGTAACAAGTTGTAAACAAATTTGATCTGATAAAAAAATCATATAACTGTATTTTTCCATATTTACACAACATGAGGAAAAAAATAACAAATAACTATGTTGCCTGGCAACGAAAATGATAATTTTTGCATACAATGTTTATAAAAAAATGTTCTCTTGAAGAAATAATCCCAAAATGCCTGGAACTGTAACACAATAATAAAAAGGAATAAAGTACTAATACAAGTTACAAACAATCACAGTAACTAAACATGTTAACACACTGTTGGCAATAGCGATCGGAGCCTGAGACGACACAAATGAAAGAAACAACAAACAGCTGTTGAACACGAGTGTAGTAAAGCCATACAGCCATTACAAAGACATGAAAACAATCATTGGTTTTATATATACATCAAATGACTTTGACATTTATTGTGACTTTAGAACGGCCTTATTCTAGCGAGTGTACATCACCTAAAAATGAGGAGATGGCTCTGTAGTAACGATCGCATCGCCTCAAATTGAGAGGATCGACATTCCTTAGGTTAAGAAGAACTTTATGCAATTAAACATTTAGTTGAAATATGCTTTATTAAATTGTTTTGATATGATGTACTATATATTTTTAACACTCAAGACGAGTCGGCCTACAGCTATTGTCAATGTATGTTACAGGTGTGTTGTCCATAAGTGAAGGCCACTATATGAGTTCAGTTGTAATGAGATTTTACTGTACAGGACAAATTTGACATTAGTACATGTCAAATATTAAACCAAGATCTGAATTATAATTTTAACTCTTCTATTGAGGAGGAAAATGTGATTGAGAAAAAACAAAACTATAAATATCATTAATAAATTTTGGCCTTTTTTATGATTACATAATTGTTTTGAAAAAAGAAGCATACAATTTTGTGATTTTAAATGTATGAATAAATGTTGTTTTTATAAGTATAACATTCAAAACTATTTTTTTTTTTTTTTTTTTTTAATAGTGTATAGATAAGTCGCCATTTTAAGAACAAAGTACATGAAATGCTCAAAAATAAAAATATGCTTACTGTTTAAAAAATCCTATAAAAATTCCTGAAAAATTATTGACATTTCCAAACATAAAGGTACAGTCGTTAACACTTTTAGTGCCACGGTGAAAATTTGCAAGTTAAAAAATTTTATATCAACCTTTTTCATGGAAGTTAGTCTAAAAGTGCCAAACCGCAAATGGCAATTTTGTAAAGGTTTACTAACAAATTCATAAATCCTTTTCTAAGCAACATATTTTTACAAATTATTATGTGTTAAATTGTTTTGTATTGTGTATAATAATAAAACATATTACAATAATATTTGCTTCAAATTAAATATATTTAGATTCATACCAACTTCCTATAAATTTAAAAAATTTTAATTTTTTGTTTTTTTTATGTTTGAGCTAACTTCACTAATACAAATCGCAACATTTTTACTGTAGGAAGTATTTTATTTTTGATCCTTATATTTTTTACAAACCAGAGAAATTTAAAGTTGTTCTGTGTAAAAATAAACCCAATCATTTTTTTTTAGTTTTTACATTCTTTCGAAAAGGGAGACATTTATGACAATCTCTGCCTGACCTCACGGATCAAAACTCCTACACCCTTTCGAAAAAGTTCTAAAATGAAGTAACTTTTATTCTCATCAAATATTGTTTTATATTTTGTATATATTTTTTGTATATGTATTTATATATAGCATCAATGTCAACACTAAATAAATCATTAATATCTTCAAATTCAGAATCTAATAGGTTAAATTGCAGTTCCATATCAGCTTCACTTCTTCTGAGCTGGTTATCCATATTTAGCCTAACCTACACACATAAATGTACAAATATTTGAATTTAACCCTTTAACGGCTGAGGAATCAGGCAAGCTTAGTACCCCCAGCGCTACATTCGTGTATACACGATTCCCTGCGTAGTGCCGTCAGCGCTACACTCGTGTTAACACGAACGTTGACAGCAGCTGTTTCCTGATATTGTACTGCTTTTACTAGTGACTTATAATGCTATCTTGTGGTGTTATTTAGTACTACGAGAACAGTAACGTATTCCGACATGTGTCTCACTCTCGTGGAATATTTTGTAACTGCTTGAGGAGCACATGGAAATATGCGATTCTCGCCCGTATTGTTTCTCACATGGAGCGGGAACGAGCGATTCTCGACCGTATTGTTTTTATTGGTAACCGTATTGGTTCGCCAACTTCTCGGGAAATATCTTGAGCCTCGTCAAGTTAAGAAGGGTGGCCGTCCATCTGGGGATAACCCGACTAGACTTACAATGAGACATTTCCCCTCTTATATGCCTGCAACTGAAAAAAAGGCAGGACCATGCAGACCTTGTGTTGTATGCAAGTTTACTCAGAGGCGGGAGAAAAAGAGACGTGAAACCAGATACATGTGCGCGGAATGCCAAGTAGGGTTATGTGCGGCACCATGTTTTGCTGAGTTCCACGAACTCAAAAATTACTAAAACCCTCAGAATAAACCATAAAATAGTGTAAATAATGTATATAATTTAAAAGTAGTAAAATAGTGCAAATAGAAAAAATATATCCCTCAACATCCAGTGACGGACATTGCAAATTGATCTGGGTAAGTGTATTATTATTATTTATATTATTTCACTATTTTATATTAATATTTTAATTTATTAGCATGTTATCTGCAGCTTTATATAACTGTTGAACATACTCTTAAAAAACATTGACATAAAATAGTTTATTCATAAGGAAACAAACTTTTGAGGACTGAGCGTCAAAACTCGTAAATTTTACCGCGATTGACCGACCACGCCACTCGCATTAAACAGCTCGGCAGTGACGGCGCATCGAAACGTGTTAACACGTCAACAGCAGTTAAGGGGTTAATAATGTACAAATATTCAAATCTAATATGACTACTACATAATAATAAGCACTAAAATCAATAATAAACAAGAAAAAAAAAAGAAACAAAAATAGAGCGCAAAATAATATGCAACAACACTGAACCAATAACACTAAACCATCAACAAACTCTGCCGTGGGATGAATGAGAAACGTAAACAACATAGATTGTTGACAGCTGTCAGCTCCATTTTTGTCTGTTGTAAACTTCTTCTTCCAAAGACAATGAAACTGAACTAAGAATCGAACGATCTTACTATGCCATTCCTTTTTACTTCGATATATTACTTTTTACTTTATTCATCGGTAAATCTATCAAATACGTGGTAGCAATAATTCGTCACCACGGCACTTTTCACTCATGTAAAACAGTGATGATATTTCACTAAAAGGGTTAAACTTATGATTGTTAGTTTTCACGTGTTTCAGGTTAGTTGAATACAGGGTGTCCATAGCCCCAACCTCCATCTATTTTTTTAACAAATTTCTATGACTGCCATGTGTAATAATTTTTAGATAGCAATGTTAGTTTTCACCAATCTAATTTTTTTTAAAATTATAAGATGAGGTTTAACATTTTAAAATGTTGAGTTACCTCCCCCATCCTCCCTTTTTAGGGATCTGAATGGATGTCAAATGCTTAATAGAATAGTTCCTAGTAAGGTTATAACATCGAAAGAATTCATTTCTTCCAACTCGTTAAAAAAATAGATGGCAGGATAGGGACTTTATGAACACCCTGTATAAGAGAAATACAAAAAAATCTAATTGGACTTGATTCTTTAAGTTTTTTTATTTAAAAATTCATAGTATGCTTATGTTTTTATTTTCAATAATTTCACAGGTAATTTATTATATTGCAGCTTTGAGTTAAGAGTTGAGTTATGCTGGACACTGTAGCAATCTGTAATAGGTATTTGTGTTTCTCGTCAAAAATGTATTTTGAAGGATTACTTTTGTATCTATTATTATTATTATTATCATCAACCATATAAGTATTACATTTGTTTGCATACTGCATTAGTACATCTCAAGAATGTAATCATTAATAATTCTATTGTAAACAAATTCTTTAAACTTTACATTTTCCTACATGACGTGTTCCTACTTTTGGTACTTGATTTTTTAAACTATTTAGAATCTCATTTTATTTTTTATTTGTAACATTTTGATCTTTGTTTTGCAATTTTCTGTTTTATTAATACAATTACAATATTTGTACATGTTGATACATTTATGCCTTTAGTATATTTAGTGTGAAATAAGTAATATATTGTTCAGTGTTGTTTTGCTTGGCAGGAGGTATAATTGTACATTGCTGTAAACTTAATTGACAACATTATTTATATACTGCAAGACTCATTTACTCATAGATATAAGTTGTTAAACAAAATTATCAGGTCATGATTTATTTAGAAATATCTTTAAACTATGCCTATGAAGAAAGCTATTTGACTGCTAAACATGTGATACAGGTGATGTAAAACGCTGTATAGGTTACATATAAAATATGACTACATGTGGTATGATTTCCTCCTGACAATACAAACAAATATTTCCGCTATTAACCCTCCAACTGATGACCAACGGCATAGCCGTTCATTAAACTGTTTGTAAACTGATAGACGGCACAGCCGTCGGTCATTTTTCCACTGTTATTTTACGCAAACGGCTTAAAATAGATAAAAGTAACTTAAACCAGTGTGATCCCCTGTTCATAAAGAACAGTTTCATATCATATAGTCTATATTTGCAAAATATTCTAACAGCTGATTTCGATTTTCAAATGCCATGCACCTGTCTTGGCTGTCGGCGCGCGCAACTCTCGGCTGTCGTCGCGCGCATCCGAGCGTGACAGCTGTCGCACACTGTATTTAATTCATATCTTTTATATTATAGAAATACTGATTCTCCTATTTCTAGGGAAGATTTTGTAGATAGTATAATTGTAGCATTAGCAAGTCA
The DNA here is from genome assembly GCA_035578905.1 of Stictocephala bisonia. Classification (NCBI taxonomy): domain Eukaryota; kingdom Metazoa; phylum Arthropoda; class Insecta; order Hemiptera; family Membracidae; genus Stictocephala; species Stictocephala bisonia. The sequence goes on along the minus strand of JAQJVL010000898.1, from coordinate 32,141 downwards.
AGAAGATGTACCACATGTACCAAATGAAAAGGGAGATGGTGGCCATTTACTTGAACATTTACCTGGGAAAAACGAACGGATTTGTGTTGTTTGTGCCAAAGACCCAATTGTAAAAAAAAAAAAAAAAGTGTATTCTGGTGTCCTAGCTGCAACTGTGGTATACATCCCACATGTTATCACAAGTTGGAGCACTATCCTAGGGCTACACATTCTGGGAGAAGGAAAAGGGCAGAATCCGATGATTCGGACTAAAAAAAATTTGTACATAGTTTTAGTTTTTATGAAAAAGCAAGGAATCTGTTGTAAATAAGTGTATATATATGTAATAACATTTTTTATTCATCGTAAAATTGTGCATATTTAGTGTATTTGAAGTTTCTTTTTTGCTCAAGTGGTAAAAAAGTTAAAAACATAGAAACTTGAAAAAAAAAGTTATTTTACAAACTTTCTTTTTCAACTTGATGTGAAAAATTTCTGAACAGAAGTAAGTTCAATTTTTATATATTTATGTATATCTACGGTTTATAACAAAGAAAATTATATGTATAACATAATACTTAGCTTGTAGGATGAATTTTTAAATAATTTTTGAAAATAATGATGCGTGTGGCTATAAAATGGCTTATCATTCTGGAAGTTTACTACTATCAGTTGGAGGGTTAATAATAATAATTTTTGAATCACTTATTATCAAAAATGAACAACTACAAGTTTTTAATTTTCAAAAATCTTCTAATCTTTTAACATAACCAATTAGCATACTTTTTCATCTCTTTACCGTATATATAGATTAAATTATTTTCAAACCTTTTAAATTTTGAAATGTTCCAAAAATAAACCTTCCATGTTAAAATCTTAAAAATGTTTAATGTTACCATGGTTTTAATGCCTTTTGTCCCTAAACATTGTGGTAACAAATTTGTATTATTTCTATTTCTTTCAAAATTGAGGCTTAAATTGTGATGTAAATTGATGTTGTTTATAAATATTTTTATTGACAATAAACAACAACATTATTTACTGTTTTTATTATCCTGTTTTACGGTAAGATCGTTTATGGAGTCAACAACAGGATCAAACACTGTCTAGAGAACAACAGCTTGTACTATGAACGTCTGTAATGTCTTCTTCCATTAACCGTGTATTGTTCTTTAATAAGTTAGTCGTACATCTGATACCGTACATCTTTAGTGCTGAATAGCGACCAATCGTCAGAGAAGTTACTTTTGTCTAATGATGAGAATGACAAAAATAGTAAAAAAATTAGATTCTTCAGCACTTAAAACAGAGTAAAGAATCTCCAAATTATACTGTATTCTTGTACAAGGTACAGTCAAAAAGTTTCTGGAATCAATGTCCAGAGACACAACGTGGTTGCCGGTGGGAATTTCGTTTTCTACGAGTTAGTACTACTTCTGAAGAAAGGATATAGTTAGCGTGAGTATCGCTCAGCCGCCATTGTTCTTCCGTGGAGAGCATTTTTCATGTATTTATTTAATGAACAGGTAAAAAACATTAAATTTGGTTTTTTACTTCAAAAGTCATCTTCTGGGACACTTAATAGGTCAATTCAAGCATACAGAATTAAGGTGATGATGAAGAAAAGCCAATTTTACGAAAGGCACAAACGGTTTTGTGAAGGTCGCATAAACATTAAAGATGACTCTCGTAGTGCACGCTCTTCGACTGCAACCACAGATGACAACATTGAGCAAGTTCCGCAAACTGTCATTGCAAACTGAAGAATAACAATTGATGATATCACATATAAGGCAAATTTATCCACACAAAAGTTCTTAGGCCTTTTTTGTCCTATTAGCACACACGAGATGCCATTAGGAGGAAACGGCCTAAAAAATGAGCAGAAAACAATTGGAGTTTGCTGCATTATGATACCGCTGCATATAGATTCTTGTTAGTACGTAACTACCTAGTCAAGCACCACGTTAGAACATCCTCTATATTCACTTGACCTCATGCCGTCCGATTTCTTACTGTTCACACGGTAAAAACATCAATAAAAGGAAATCGATTTGCAGGTGCTAAAACTGTCAGTAAAACAGCGATAAAAGTATTGAAATACATAAAAAAAAATAAGTGTCAAAATGTTTTGACTGTCTGTATGATCGTAGAGACAAGTGTGTTGTTGTAGGAGAAGAGTATTTTGAAGGAATATAGGTTTTTAAGATCTTATCTTTGTCCAATAAACATATTTCTACCAATTCTGGGAACTTTTTAACTATACCTTGTATATTTCATTTACGCAAACAATTCAATATTTTCCTTGTCTTATGTGTCATTTATCAAGTCATAAAACTCTGATTTCTATTCAGATACATTATTTACAAAAATAAACTTTAAAAATATTTAAATCCTTGAAGATAAATGTATAACATTGCCTGAAAGTCAACACTCACTGAGGATCACTGAACTAAGTGACTTTCCTACAAAGCTACTTTCAGTGACGTAGTTATCATTGTCTTATATAAAACAATATTTTTAATTGCAAAAATGTGAATGTTGTGAAATAGGGCTGTTACATCGAGCCCAGCCTGCACTGCGGGGGTTGTGGTGGAGTTAACTATACCACTGATAAGTAGCACCACAAATTGTATTGAATAGACTACTTTTTTCAAGTAATGTTTTTTTAACATGAGATGAGTGTTATCATCATATGGTAACATTGGACCATATGATGATATGTGTGATTGGAAAAATGTAAAGAATTACAACACCAAGTGCTCATTAGGTACAGTATTTAAATTTCCAGATTAAACCATTAGTCCTAGCAGTTTTTGTATATGTTTGATCTTTATGTTCTTGCCATGTTAGTTTGGAATCAATTTTTAGTTTAATAGTATGAAGAGTAACTTGTTAATTTTTCTTTTGATTTCAGTTCGATATTGGCTGTGTAATTGTGTTTTAAGTGTTGTAAATGCAATTTTTTAACTGTGGGAAAATAAATAAAGTTTAGAAGCTTGTTTTGGCTCCCTAAAACTGAGATGCAGTACATGGAATTGTTTTTACAGGATACAGTAGGTAAAGGACTGAACAACAATTTTTGTTTCTGTTGTTTATAATCCAAATTTCACTTGCCAGCTCACATGCTCCTGCACGCCCGTACGTGAACTTGATTCAACGAGTAAAGTACCGAATGTTAACTCAGTTAGGAATTCAAACATCAGACCTGGCCCTCCACAGTCTGAAGCCTTATCCACTGAGCCACCACACTGGCAATATATCGTCAGAATTAAAAATACGGATTGAACACAATCTATATTTTTCTATTGTTTAGTATACTACCCCGAATAGTATACTACAATCATAGGAATCACAATGCTGTTTAATCAACATTAATCTTCCTTCTCAAAATAATTGAATTGTTTATTAAATAAATTAAAACCTCAGGTATAATAATGCTATGAATACAATAATTTTGTAGTGAAAGCTTACAGACATAGGAAAAAATTTCAACTTGGCGTCAGCTTAGAGCTGCACAAATAATGTGACCAATAATAATTAAGAGGGAACATGAGCTGGGAATCTACAAATGATGGAATGCTGTAATTTTGCACCATGCCAGTATGGCACAACCTACGATTTTTGCTTCCTAAGTTGACCCTCTGCTTAGATGGACCTGAGCCATGTGCGCCTATACGATTTTAATTTTTTTAATTCTTAGATATGATGTGCTGACACAACTTTTTGAGTATTTTAAAGTGAATATGAATGACATGATTGTGGATAACCTGTGTAGTCTGGTTACTAACTGAGTTTGACTGTTCCTCAAAAAGAGCCATTTATTAATAGCCCAATAGCCACAGGGAAACTAAGGGACCTACAGCTTTACGTGGAATCTGAACCACGTAATGGAACCGTACGAGGATGTTCTCTAGGTAGGTTGGTTGTTGGTATGAAGGGGTTGTGGGTGGCTTACTTGTGCTAAATGAGAGCTGAACTACGAACACTATCTTATGGATATTTACGGCTAACAATGGTTTCATATTGCATTCAAAGGATGTTTTAGTTTAATCGGCCTTGCTTTGTGGACTCATAGAAGGGAATATTTTTCTGGGACAAAACTTGTCTCATTATATCCTAGTATATGAGGTTTTGAAGGAAATGTGTAATTTCAGGTCAGCTACTGATCTGTCATTGTTGTATGCACCATTTTCCAAAATGAGATAAGATTGTTAATGGAAGTCTGAAAATTCATAATTTTAGTGTAGATTATGAATTGATTTGCACTAATATTAGTAAAATATTCGATAAAAACCTTATCGATAACGATAATAATAAGATAAATATTGAGTCTGGCTGAGTGTGATAGATTATTGAAAATATAATTAATTATGTATTAGATAATCTGCTTAGCAAATAATTTGAGTTTTATGGGTGGCAAGGGATTCTATATAATGTTACCCTGGAGGCTAGATTCTGGACATTCGGAATAAATTCTTAAAAAAGATAAATTTCTGGTTTGGAAGGATAAATTAGCCAGGGATGGCAGACATTTGAGAAGGTGTATGGTCATAAAATAGGAAAGGTTATCTTAAAGTAATTAGGTTTTCTATATATTAAAAAGAGGTAATATAAATCACCCTGATGTTGAAGTTTCACAGTGCTGGAATTGATTATGATATTCCTGGTGAAATCAACATGGAGGTAGTTTGTGGCGCTTGTAAAAACAAGACCTTGAAGTACAATAAAATACAGGAATTGAAAATCTGTTTGTAGTAAAAAATATGGAGTTATGTTTTAAGTTCTGGCTTTTTGAACGTAAAGACGTAAACTTTTAACCAAATTTTCAAATTCTTCTTTGATGAGACATTTCCAGAGATAAACAAATCCACAACTTGCCAAGTTTTGTGAGCAGAAAATAGCGGAAATGTGTGATATAGTAAGAGAGAGAGAGAAAATTCAGATGAAATATCAAGGCAATTCAAATGAGAAGAGGCAATTTTAATTCCTGTCGAAGAAGATATCAAAACGATGATTAGGGATTTTAAGCCATCTACTGTTTGTAATAAGCTACATTCCTCAATAAACAAATCAACTTAGGTATAATTAATGCACACATAAGTGTGGGTAAGTCAACACAGAATGATAAGCAAGAAATTAGTATATTAGAGAGATAGGACATCAGCAAACTTACCTTAAAAGACAAGTTCACTAACATCAGAGTAGTAGTCACAAACACAAAATAGACATCTCACAAATTTTCAACACCACAGGCATTTTCTTCAGATGAGTAGAGGGAGAGAGAAACGTTTGTGACTACTACTATACAAGTTCTGATGTTAGTGAACTTGTCTTTTAAGGTAAGTTTGCTGATGTCCTATCTCTCTAATATACTAATTCCTGGCCTAGTGCCCTTTAACCTAGCCTAAAAAAAGCAAGAAATTAGAATTATGCATGGTATAAATGACCTGAGATACTTGTTTAGTGACTATCAATGTAATTAGTATTACAAATACTGTAAGACCTGTATTTTATTTGTCTCCTCTTTTTTCTTCATTAACGTATTTTCTGAATCTGAAATAGCTGACATAATAAACACTCTAAAGCCTTCAGTAACAATCTATAATCAAAATTGCTCAAATCTTGTTGCTATCATCTCCTCCAGGGCATATGATAAATACTCCATTTGAGAAAATGATTTTCCTGACCTTTAGCTGTTTATTTTTAAATCTCATTTAGAACAGGAAAGTTTGAAGTGCTAGGTTTAAGAGGTATACCCAATGTGAGGTTGACAGATTGTTGATTTTCCCTAGAACTAGGTTGGAGTGTCAAAGGCTTTCTAAAGGTTGGTGTACCGCAACAATCAATATTAGGACCACTAATATTAATTAATTACAGTATTAATTTTGTATTACATTAATAACATTGTAAACCTTTCTCGGTTGCAGAATTGTACTTGTTTGCAAAGAACACGTCATTTTTTGTAGTTGAAAATTAAGAAATGTATATTAATTCTTTCCTTTAGTATAAAATGATGACGACTCAAGGTAAATGGATAAGTCATAATACATAAGGTCTTCTAGTTCATTCAACTAGCCTAGTTCAAGTATTATTTTATCAAGCGCAGTTTAGACAATCACCGTTATCAATTCACGTATTACTTAAAAATTTGTAATAACATTAAAATACTTGTAAATCTTCTGAATTTGTAACAATAATTGTTATCACACAAATTTTGTTGATAGTCTTGTTCTTTTGTCCATCACACAGACTTTTACATGAATCATAAATGTTTACCTGCACTACTTTGACTTCAATTAATTTTCATCTTTGTTTTATTGGCTACTCTTGCATAAATGTGATCAAGGCACATTTTATTCTTGTGGGTTCTTTCGACAAAGATTGTATAACATTTGAGCTAACACTGAATTATATGTACAGTATCTCTTATTTTATTATTATCTAAAATGTTATAATAGTTAATGTTTATTAATAAAATAAGTATTATTTTGTACCAAGTATTAATTTATTTGATTTGAAAATAGGTTTTGTCAAATCTTTGTAGTCTAGCCTATAAACAGCTAAAGCCAATATTCTAAATTTATATTTCACTCTAATTCAGGATTATTGAAACATTGTAAAATTGGAATCCATTACTTTTACATCTAATTTCATATAGAGGATTACTCCCTCCCCTAGAATATTGTTACCTAAATATACCTAAGTATAGAGATAACCCATCCATACATGTATGGTGGTATTGGCCCACCCATACAAGAAAAAGAAAAGAACCCACATATAAAAAGAAAAGAGATTGGTACCTGCTCCCTTTAGGCCTAACCATATGTAACTTTTAGTTTAACAGAATGATGTTTCATTTGCAGTAAAACGGACTATGCATTTTCTTTCTTCAAAAGCAAAAGACATGTCCAGTGCTATTGGTCCACCCGCCCTCCCAGGCATATCTACTGTTACTGGCACACCCGCCCTCTCAGACATATCCAGTGCTACTGGTCCACCTGCAGGGACGTAGCTAACCTAACCTGAGCCCTTGGAAAATTCAGTTGATTTTGCGTCTTCTCCGGAAGCTCTGATAACCCCCTCCCGCAAAATGGGTGTTCCAGGGGCCCTCCTGGCTCAGAAATTTTTTTAAATTTATGAGCAAAATTGAAGGGTTTTAAAATTTTTAGAACAGTTTTTACCTTGTCAACGGAGATACTTTAATGCATAATTTTATATAATACATAATTACTGTACTTAAGAGTAGATTAATAAGTTTATCCACAGCCTGCATTCATAAAAGGCAATACATTATATTTTATTGATTTAGGCTATTTGAATGTATAACATTCTTTTATTTTAACATAAACAAATATTTTGACTTTTTTGTGAATAGTTTTGTTTAGAATAAATTCTGGTAGCATTCACTAAAATGTTGGACTGGTGTTCTGATAGTATTTAGACTTTACTTATTAAAATTGCGTAATGAGAGTAATGAATCTCATCATTCTTACTATGAAAGAGGTTTCAGTTGGAAAGACGTAACAATAAAACCCATGCGTGCATTTTTAAATAAACACGAGTCTAATTTTGTTAGTGTAAACTATATTAATTCTGTTCGAAACGTATATTTTGATTGCATTGGGACTTTGTAAGATCAACAATTTAAAAAAATTTCAATATGAAATTTAACTATACACAATACAAGACAGTGAGGTTACTGATCTGTTTGACGTAAAGCTGGAGGTTCCTTAGTTACCCTAGCTATTGGGCTATTAATAAATGACCCTTTCTGAGGAACAGTTCAACTCAGTTAGTAACCAGACTACACTACACAGGTCATCCACACTCATCCTACACTCACGTAATAATCATTCATATTCGGCTTAAAATATGTTATATATAAGAATCTAAGACAAGAAACTAAATAAATTGATTTTGTTTTTTACATTTTAACTCTCATAGCTTTAAGAGAAGCAAACTCTTTTATTACATCATATAAGCTAAGGCTGGCACTTGCTTTATACTCAATGGAGACTGACGAGAATTGTCAAAGTTGTTAGGCATAACTCTCCTGTTTGTGAACGCAGGTAGTTTTTTTACGGACTTAAACTTACTAAAGCTGCGTTCACAACTAGCTATGGTTACGGGCATGGTAAAAATATCCTGTGTTTCATTTCTATATTAAGACATGCTATATTTAGATACTTTATAAGAATGTATAGCTTTAAGCAGATCTAACTGTATCGGCTGCCACCACCAATAGCCCCACTTCGTACTGTCGGCACAGAAATTATGAGTACCCGAGTTTGAAGGTTGATTCCTAAGAACCTAGAGGACTGGGTAAAATCTGATCACAATATTTGTTCCTTGTTTAAGTGTACTAGATAATATATGCATTAATTAAATTTGTAATAGGTTTGAATTATTTTTATTCTGGAAGAAAAGAGTACCGAAATTTTAACTAGTTTTTAGTGGTTATCATTTTTACACATTTATTACTCAAAACCCCGTTTAGGGGCTGTCCCTAAGTCACATAATGTTAAAATTGAGCTTTTCAGACCCCCCTCCATCACGTGTAACGAATAACCCCTTATAAATTACATACCGCTGTCACCAACCCCCTTTCAATTGCTGTCATCCATTTTCATACATATTATGATTTATGATAGTAAATTTTTAATTTTGTTTGCTTTCTAATAAGGGGAGAATATGTTATTAACTTTAAATCTTTTATTTTTGGAAAAAAACATCAAATTTTGTGAATAAATTAAAACAAATTGTTGAAGTTTAATAGTTAGGTAATGCCGCTTAGAAAACCCCCACCTTCCCCGTAACGGTGTATAACGCTGCCAAAAACCGCCCTCCCCCTAAAGGCCTTAGTACCATCATACCCGGTACTTAATGAATCACATTATATTTCAAGTACCGGGAGACCGAGTTTTGCTCAGGTGAACATTGCAAACTAAAGAGGTAGAATCCGTATCTCCCAGAGGATCCTGAGTATCTTTGTGGTTGCTCTTCCTTGTAGGTTATTACGGCCTCGTGCGGTGGCTCGGCTTACGGCTTCGCCAAGACACTCTACAACAGTCATCTTTGAGGAACTTAGCCTATGGTGTCGCGGGGTAAGTTCGGCCTCACCAAGGAACTCTGCTACAGTCCCATTTGTGGATCTCGTCATGTTGTCTCACCAGGATTCTTAATCAGTAAGACTATGAATTGGAGTTTTTGGGGGAGTGGAGCCCATAAACATAGACTTTTCTAAAATCTAATGGTATATAATTAATTAAGAGAAAAATACCTTTAATTTTATTCTTCGCTTGGGTGTATGAGTTACATTACCCAATATTGGGGTTTTGAGTATATTTTTTTATTTGGGATTGGGGCAGATCCCTTTAATGTTGTCTCTTCCGAAATGTAGTGGTATAATGTGATTATTAGAAGATAAATACTGTACCTATAGTTTGATACCACACTTTCTGCTAGAAGTCGAAATGGTTCCATATTGTTTTTTCTGCTAGGAGTTGATAACACTGGACAACTAGGAGCCTCTGGGGCAGCTATTAGAATTTTCTTCCCAGTGCTGAGACCGGTGCCAATAGATTTCTCGTGGTCAAAAACCCCCCTTCAATACTAAAAATCCCTTGATCCAAAAATATTTCTTCTAGATGCTGCTTGTTTTAGACAATAAAATAATAAAAAGATAATTTATTGATTAACTATGAAAATAAAAACAAATTGAATATAAACACATTAATTAATAAGGAGTAAAAAGAAAAAGTGATAGTGAAAAAACAATCTGACAAAGTATATAAGTTGGTAATTATACACAAACACATGTTCAATATATATATATATAATGAATATGTATATATATATATATATATATATATATATATATATATATATATATATATGTGTGTGTGTGTATAAAATAATTCCACCATATATGGACAAGTAAGTCAATCGATATATGGAGACCGGTGCCAATCGATTGATCGTGGTTGGAAACCCCTAAAAATATTAAAAATCTTTGAAGCAAACAAAATTTTTCCGGACGTGGCTTGTTTTAGATAATAATAAGATATGTGGTTGATGGGACTTTTTCCATAAGTTTCTAAATGTCAGAATTTAAACTTTTCAAGAAAAAACGTCTTCAATTTCTAAAACAATGTTTTCTTCGTTTCTAGAGGTCGTAAAATTAATTATTTGGTAACCTTGTAATCTTCATTAAATGTATAGTTACATACTTACTTAAAAAAAAAGAATACATTACTTTTATATGATAAAGAAAATGCTGTGATTTTAAATTGGTAAAATTTAAAGTTATTTTAATTGGATTTAAATCAATTTAAAACTAATTCGATTATTTACCATATAAAAGTATAATTTATTGTAACTACAAATTCCATAAGGATTACAACGTGAAAAAGTAATTAATTTTACAACTTATAGAAGGCAAGAAAACGTTGTTTCAGAAAATTTTTTTAAATTAAAAGTTAAAATTCCTAATATATAAAACTTATAGAAAACAGTATTTTCAACCACTAATAAAATATAAATGCAATAATTTACCTCTTTTTTAGTTAAAAAAAGTGTAAAGTTCATGCACTGTGAAAACTAGTTAAAATTTGGGTGCTTTTTTTGTTCCTACTAGAATACAAATTATTAACCATCGTTATAAAATTTAATAATGCATATGCCATAACGTAAAATAAAACTAGTAAAAAAATGGTGTTTTGGATTTTTCATGGGCCTCTTAGATTCTTAGTATTCAACCTTCGAACTCAGGTTCAAACATAATTTATGCACCGACAGTAGCTAGCTATCTGGGCATCTGCGCATAAAAGACAAAAGCACTGCCAACTGTCTGGATTAAGGACAATCGAAATTTCCTCATTCATAACGCATCTTCCCACTTACTTCATCATGTTGAAAGCCCAAAGCCCGTCATGTTGTAATTTTTAAATTACTACTGTATATTACAATAAATTTTCAACGCTTACCGATCCAATACAAAAATATGAATAAAAAATGTAATATTTAATTTTTACTATAGTTCAAAATCCAATTTCGCGCACCTAATCTTCCTGTGTCCTTGGTGGGGGCCTCTGCGGCCAATGCCTACTATCCGTAACAAAAGTTTGGAGACTCGAGTTTGGATGCTTACAAAAATTAAACTAACAAAGCTATGGTAATGGAACCTGTACCAATATTTTCATAGTTTTATTGTGAGTTGATAGGTGTCAAAAAATTGTGTTGTATTTTTTTCATATTTATACTTCGTACAGAACGAAAAAAGTACACGATTTTTCACTAATTCCAAACAAATCTTGACTTTTGAAAATCACTGACTAAATACCCGTTCATATATCTTGATGAAAATTTAATACGTGATTGGTTATGATATTGAAAATACTATATTAAAGTTTCAAAATTTTTCTTTCATTAGAAAGAAAGTTCTTGTAGATTCTATAAAACAACTTTTTCTAAGCAATGGCTGATCTGACGAGGTTGAACTTGACATTGTTGTAATAAGCTAATTTCACATATTTAACTACATACTTTGTTAACCTTTTACGGCCCATCGTGTATTTTGTAGCGATTTTTATTTGATAGCGAAGCGATGTGCGTGCACTGAGCCGTGTGTAACGTGTCCGGCGGGACTGCAGTGTTGCCAAGTCGCTGCCAGTCCAGCCGTCGTCCAGTTTCGTATAAGATAAGATAATGTAATATTTTTGGTTTTCAATATTTTTATACCATTTCCCATCACTTTTTCTCATGAGGGCTGTGGACCTCCAATTGCAAGTTTAAAAATGGTTATATTCCTGTAATAAAAGGAGTTGTCATAATATCTATGTACAATATTTACATTATTTAGAAATACTCAGCCCAAGAAAGGCTACGTCATATTATTTAAAGTCAATGTACAGTATACAAGAGGGTTTAAACTCTGCTACTCAATTCACAGAGTAAAATCACCTCAACATTCTTCACTCGTCCTCTTCAGAATAATCACTGTCATCGGATATTTCAGAATCAGTAGTAACTGAAATAACCATTGGCTCTACTTCAGGAAGGTCTTCATTGAGTTCATTAAACTTTCTAAATCTGAACCCAAGTTTTTTTACTGTTCTTTGTAGTGTCATTTTTGACACTGAAGGGAAATCCGACATGTTTTCATTGAGTTGATGTAGTAATGTTTCCAATGTTACAACTGTTGACTTTGCCCTGCCTCTATATTTTAGAAGCATCAGTGTTTTTCATGACAAAATGTACTCACATACGAGGGTCCAACTTCCATTCCTATCAAACTAGAGGCAGGGAAACCTACCGAACTGTGAGACACAGAACGGCAGCGTTTGAGTGACTGCCCTCACAGGCAGGAGCTAAATTCGTCAACAGTCTGCCAGATTCAATTAAAAATGCCACAATGCCGAAGGCATTCAAAACTCGTCTAAAGTCCATCCTCTTGGCACAAGCCTTCTACAGTGTGGACGAGTTTATGGCCTATAGCTGGGAGACCGCATAATTTCCTAAATGTCGGCCTGTGTGATTGAATTGTTTTTGAATTGTGATTGAATGTGTGAATTGTTTGCATGTTTGATTGTATGTTTGAATGAGTGAGTGGAATGTTATTGTTCATTGATATTTTAAATTAGACTTAGGACTAAATATTAGTTTAAACAGTAAGCACGTTATGACGATTGCGATACAATTGTAATAATTGTTTTTATGCAATAAAATACTTATTTATTTATTTATGTAGAGTTCATCTTTTTCAAATAGAAGTCATAAATAGTTCTTCTTAAAGCACCAAGAGTGAAGTCATCTAACCAGATCTTCGGCCGTCCTTGTTGCACACACTGTCTCTTCCTTGATGGTGGAGAAAAACTTCCATTTTCTTTATTGGACGCTGCTCCAATCCTCTTCACCAATGACAAAGATATTCCTAAACACATCCTCGTTTTTTCATAAACTGGAAAGCGTTTGTCACCCAATCTCTCACCCTCGGTCTTAAAAAAACACATTGCACTTAATATCATTACAACTTCTCGCTCGGAAAAATGTTCTCTGGGAGGCATGGCTGTTCTCTGGGAGATGCTTACTCGACAACAACTCACGCAGAATATAGAAAATAAGTGTCAGCGTGCCTTTAAGTAGAAGTACAGGTTATGAGTCATGCGTTATTCAGAGACAACAGTCATATTTACCAAATATTTTATAGGGGTGGCCTTACCAGTGAGTCACGACTTTAGCCGGAAGAGGGTTGTTCACCTGGCAACAGCGCATTCCTGACACACAACTCAGGACCGAGCGCCTCGCTGCGAACGGCGTTCTTGCTTCAGTGAACATCGCTTCACTATCAAATAATAATCCCTACAAAATACACGATGGGCTGTAAAAGGTTTACAAAGTATGTGGTTAAATATGTGAAATTAGCTTATTACAACAATATCAAGTTCAACCTCGTCAGATCAGCCATTGATTAGAAAAAGTTGTTTTATAGAATCTACAAGAACTTTCTTTCTAATGAAAGAAAAATTTTGAAACTTTAATATAGTATTTTCAATATCATAACCAATCACGTATTAAATTTTCATCAAGATATATGAACGGGTATTTAGTCAGTGATTTTCAAAAGTCAAGATTTGTTTGGAATTAGTGAAAAATCGTGTACTTTTTTCGTTCTGTACGAAGTATAAATATGAAAAAAATACAACACAAAATTTGACACCTATCAACGCACAATAAAACTATGAAAATATTGGTACAGGTTCCATTACCATAGCTTTGTTAGTTTAATTTTTGTAAGCATCCAAACTCGAGTCTCCAAACTTTTGTTACGGATAGTAGTTACGTCCCAGCCCTCCTAGACATACCCAAAGCCAGCGGTCCACCCGCCCTCCTAGACACATCTACTGTCACTGGCACTGCTACTGGATACTCTTTCATTATAATTCAAAACTCACCGTGAAAGATCTTTAATGAGATTTATGTTCTTTAAGTCTAAGTATACTATTAGTTTGCGCACCAAGTATCTATATATAATATATGAGTTTACTGAAATTATACCATAGATCTTCTATTTATTATACGAAGGTCTATGCTTATACAGCCTTCGTGTTTCATTTATTGTAGTGGCATTGATTTCCGTTGACACAAAACAAATACGTAAACAAAACAATCCACTGAACAGTGAACGCAGACGACTTTCTCTCTGGAGTGCTGGACTGTGGTGCTAAACTGCTGATACACATAACCTTTACGTGTCAATTTGTCTATGTGGTGAAAGTGATTGAATCTCCATATGGTCACAGGTTATCATAATACAATGACTTTTGTATTACATTTATTAATAGTCTTGGTTACGTTTTTAGACATTTCTTTTCAGCAACAACAGTATCAACAAACGCAATCACAACAAGTAGTACAACAACCACAACAAGTAGTTCAACAACCACAACAACAAAATGCTGTTAACTGGTTTGAGAATTTACCAGCAGTTGCTATGGATTATAAAGTGCACATAGACCCAGGGAAAGAAGATTGTTATTTTCAATATGTGAATCCAGGAGCTACATTCTATGTCAGCTTTCAGGTTAGATTTACCTAATTTTGAAACTATTAGGGTAGACCTAGTCATGTTGAATGAGTGATTCTTGAGATTGAGGTTTAAGAGATTACCTAGTGAGATATTTTTGCAAATTCTTTCCAAATTAAAAGTAAGGATGCAATGCAGTCCCTAAGCTGAGATTACCTATTTAAAAACAAATCTTCCTAGCAATGACCATAACATACCTAAATTTAAAAAAAGTAATTTAGTGTTTCACCTTAAATGTAAACCTTGTTTGATAGCATTTCTATAAATGAATCTTATATTAGTTTGTTTTCATTGTTTTTCTGTAATTAAATTCATTACTAAGACACAAATCTTCAAAGTATGGGCGATAATGAGTCTAAATCAGTGGTTCCCAACTCACTCCGGGCCGCGGACCACTTTACTTGACATTAATAGTAGCACGGACCACCATTGATATATATATAGAGTTTCAAAGGCAATAAAAAAAAAAAACATTAATCATAAGCAAATTGTTTATTTTTAGAACATTTTAGCAACAGTTTACATTTTCATTAGAATACTAGTTGAAATAGAAATTAAATGTTCTCATTGCACATAAAATATTTTTTAGGAATTATTTTAGTGAGACTTCTGAGCTCGAATCTGTTTTACTAGTTCAGGAATTCTCGGTGAATGGTTCTTGCTCAGTGCTAGTCGCAGGTCGCTGCCTTAGCTCAGCCAGTTTCTTTGTTTATTTTTTATTAACAGCAAAGTTGAAAAACCTTGCTCGCACAGGTAGGTGGTTGAAAATAGCACAAGGTACCTAAGTGCTATTTTCCGGACGTATGGGTATGAAATGGCCTTTCGACACCACAGCTCTTCCAAATCTGTGCCACTTTTAAATGTGTCCTTCAAATCATTGTCATTTTGCAGTTCAATCAACTCCTCTTGGATATCGTCGGGAACATCTGTGACTTTACAGCTGAAAGGATTTCGAATAATTTTTTTAATTATCTGTGTGTCTTTGTCGTACTTAGGAAAGTATCGTGAAAATTTTGCTTTAAGCGTTCCTAAATGTGTGAGGATGTTTGGTAGAATTTTATCCACATGAGAAGAATAGCTCTTATTGTCCGCCAGATGTTTCAAAGTCGGGAAGGATTGACAGTTTTGCTCTTCAATCTTTTTCATCCACAGATCAAGTTTGCACAAAAATGCATGGAGTTTGTCCTCAAAAACAAAAATGTTACGAACACCCTTCAACTTGTCATTTCCTGATCCTTGAAGCTGCAATTTCAGTTGGTTCAAATGTCCAAAAACATCTACTAGGTACGCAAGTTGTACCTCAAAAGTTGGATCACACAAATCCTCCAAGAATCGCTGCATTTTTGTTTCAATAAAAAACACTTTCAACTCTTCTCTCAACTCAAATAAGCGCTCCAGCATATTTCCCTTTGAAAGCCAACGCACCTCATTATGAAAGAAAAGTGTTTCGTGTTCAGAGTCTAACATTGCACACAACTTCTTGAAAACATGACTGTTGAGTGAGCTTCTTTTGACTGCATTGACCATATTTATGGCCATCTCCATTGCACTTTTTAGGCTCTCTGGCAGTGTCTTTGATGCCAACGCTTGACGATGGATCATACAGTGCACAGTTACTGTAGCAGGGTTCTTCTCCTTTACCAAGGCTGCCAATCCTGAACGTGATCCCAGCATAGCAGGGGCTCCGTCTGTACAAAATCCCGCTAGCTTATTCCAGTCAAGGCCATACTTTTCTAAATTATCACAAATGATTTTCATTACGTCTTTGCCCTTAGATGTGGTCTCCAAATCTTGAGTAATTAAAAGGTCTTCCTTGAACGTACTGTTGTCGCCCAAATAACGAACAAAAACTAGTAATTGACAGCACTGCGTAACATCAGTAGTTTCGTCACATTGCAAACTGAAAAATGGAGATTTTTTTTAATTCAACAATTAATTGTTCTTTAATGTCGTTACTCATTGTATCAATTCGTGTTTTAATCGTATTATTAGATAGGGGGATATCCTGCATTTTTTTGGAAGCTTCAGCCCCCAAAACTTGCTCGACGGCTTTAATTATACATGGTTTAAGAAGATTTTCGCCGATGGTGTGTGGTTTCTTAGCCTTAGCAATCAAGTGCGCTACTTCAAAAGAAGCTGAGAGTAGTTTTTCTGACTGTTCATAAGTTGTCCCAGATTTGCCTAATTTCATTTTCTTTAAATTTTCCAGTTTACCTGCGAAGAATTCAGGTGGCCGGTCACTCAGGTTTGCATGATTTGTCTTCAAATGACGTTCCAATTTTGCGGGTTTCAATGCCTCGTTGCTGAGAACGGCTGCACAAATTACGCACTGAGGTCTAACCTCTTTGTTCACTTCAATCGACGTAAACCCGAATTTAATATAATCACTATCATATTTCCGCTTTGGAAGCATACTGAATGCAAATAGTAACAATCTCAACAAACACTATAAAACTTAGCACATAAATCAAAACGTTCAAAAGGATAGAAAGTTGTAGTTAATGTAGTGTAGTTGTTGACTTATTCGACTCACGCTCACGACTGAAGACGGCAAGTTGCAGACTATCCCTGCCACCACCACCAGTTTGGCTCCCACTCCAACCAGTTTGGATCCCACTCCCACCATACCGGCCTTACGCCGGTCTACCT
This sequence comes from Stictocephala bisonia, assembly GCA_035578905.1. NCBI lineage: Eukaryota > Metazoa > Arthropoda > Insecta > Hemiptera > Membracidae > Stictocephala > Stictocephala bisonia. Next base: position 14,926 of record JAQJVL010000898.1, on the reverse strand, counting down.
CTACCGGTCTACCTTATTCCGTCTACCTCCGCCGTATCGAACTTGTTAACTTAATTTAGTTTTTTTTTTAAATTACATTTTACTCAATAATTATTTATTTTTTCTAAGTCCCTCGCGGACCACTTTCAAGGCTCTCGCGGACCACCTTTGGTCCGCGGACCACCTGTTGGGAACCAATGGTCTAAATGAATGAGTGTAGTCAATATTATTAAGGTCGAATGTTGGATTATTAATAAATGGCATAAAAAAAGCCATTTATTAATAATCCAAAGCCAGGTTAACTACCCTTAGCCGTTATGTGGAATAAGAAACATCTAGTAATGGTATGATTGTCAGCTAATAATTGACTAGACCATATTCAGATTCTGATTACCACCCAACACGGACCCCACACTTCTCTTTAATGACCATGTTGGTGACAACCATGATATATTAATTATTTATTTGTTATTTTAACTATAGGCCTCTATGAAATTATTTTATGTAACTAAATTATTGTGTTACATTTTTAAGGCCTTTTACACTAAATTAGTCTTTATTTGTGTATATATTAAGTTTCTTTCAAAGGTTTTGTTTAGAATGGTGATGTATTACTAGACTAAGGTGACCATATTTGTAATTACCTTAAAGCGGGACACACATTAGGAGGGTCAGGAGGTCCCCCCCCAACCATGTTAAAGGTATTTTCAAAAATTGACAGAACTAAACGTCCTAAACTCATTATTTTATCTATTTTTGCACTTAAATTCACAGAAATAAGCATAGGAAAAACTTGACAGTTCAGGCAGTAAAAGTAATTCAATTACACTAATCGGAACATCAGTTAAATTAATTTATTAATAATGAAACAAACAAAAATACACATTTAACAATTGAAAATATTGTAAGTTACACAGAAAAATCAACTGAATGAAGTTTACTGTCTGAGAATAATTGGCATACTAAGTAGACAAGTTTGTGAAACATCTTCTTTTACCAGACTTGTAAAAAGGTTAATTGGCAAATTGGTAAAGTTTAAATTTTCAATGCAATCTCAACACATTTCAATATAAAAACAAGAGTACAGTATGTCCACTAGCTTACACGTTCACTCATTGGCAAACTTTTTTGATGAATGTATCTCTTTAAGGAGAGCTGGTTCTTTTATTTTGTCATGAAACTTATCAAAAGTTAGTCCAACATTGTACTTCAGCATAAGCATCGCTCTTAAAGTTGGAACGTTCAATTGAGATTTATTTTCAGTCCATATATTGTTCATGTTAGTAAACACTCGTTCAACTGGAGCATTAGTTTCTGGCAGACACAGAAGCAACTCAGCGATTTAACGTAAGTTTTCGTATGGAATGTTCTTTTGTTCAAAATGGAGAAATACCTCTACCCATCTTTGGTCGTTTTCAGCTCAGACTCGTTTTCAGCTGAAGTTTTCAGCTCAGACCATTCTGACAACTTTTCATTTGTGACATTTTTTTTAGACAGTTTATTTCATCAAACAGTTTGTTGTCATCAATAATGACTGATTTCAGCAAGTTTGTTAACACTTCTACTCCATTCATCACCGACTCCCATGCTGGTGTTTCTCTCAAACTAAACCAAGACAAGGTTTCCAAGAATCGAAAGTGGCAAGCCCATTCATTAAGATACGTAACAGATGTCTCATAAAACACCTGTATTGCATTTAAAATGGGAGTTTTATCAAGCACTTCCTCATTATTCTTCAGACAAGATTTAACTGACATTGGCAGGAACGAACTGTTCTTCCTCAACATATTTCTCTCTTAAATAAGCTAAAATCAAAGATAAACGAATAAACGTTCCACTTTAAATATTATCTAATATTACATCCCAAAATAAAATGTTCTTGACTGACTCTTTCACAATATAAAAGCAACAAGGACATTGCATACACTTTAACATTTAAGCGTATTGTTTATTTGGTTCCTTGTAAACTATACCTGCATCGGCGAATTTTGTAGTTTTGGATAGTTTGTAGTTTTGCGTAGCATAGGTTATCTCAGTGAGTGAGTTCGCTACTTTTTACCTTTGTATTTTTACGGGAGTGACCTAGGGACCAGAGAGAGAAAGAGAGAGAGAGTGAGTTTGAGACACTTTGGCACCACGACTTTGTTTGTTTGTATAGTTGGAGTCATTATTGGAAATAAGTAAACAATTGCGTGTCTTTGTGTGTATTCTAGTTTCTTCTGTGTACACAATGAGAACGTTCCAGGACCTTCTATTTGATATTAGAATGTTCTAGTAATCTAGTATATTCCAAGTAGACATATCAGCCGTTTCTGTTTACATTCTAGTGTTTAATTAATTACTAATAGAAACTTTTAGAAGACTTGTAGTTTATAAAAGGCTTCTGTTGTGTTGGTTTGAGTCAGTCTTAGTCGAGCAATGTGACAGTCGTTATCTAGTCTTTGGAACAGTAAGAAAATTATTTCACAGTGTTAATATGCCCAAGCGTGTGAATAAGTTTAACGCGGATTTAGGGAAAGAATTTAAGTTTATAAAGAAAACTAAAAGTGACTCTGATGTCCGATGTGAAGTGTGCAATGGAGAGTTTAGTGTTTCCCACGGCGGAAGGTCTGATATAACGAAACATATAAACAGTGGACCGAAACAAGAGAGCTCTTCAATCTGCATCTTCTTCAAAGGCAATAAGTACGTTTTTTAAAAATGAAAAAATTGGAGGGAAAGAAGCGGAAATTGCGGCAGCCGAAGGGACAATGTCTTACCATACTGTTTGCCACAACCATAGCTTCAGATCAACATACTGTACTTCAAGGTTAGTGCAGAAGACTTTTGAGCCAAAATTCACTTGTGCTCGCACAAAAACAGAAGCAATAGTTGTCAATGTTCTCACGCCATATGTAGACAATTCTACTAAACCCTTGAACAAACTAGATTTGTCTCAGTATATGTTGATGCCTCAAATCACAAAGACATAAAATTGTTTCCTATATTGGTCAGATATTTTCACCCATCCACAGGTGTACAAGTGAAATTACTCGAACTTGAAGCTTTACCTGGAGAAACGTCAGAAATAATAACAAATTATTTAATCAGGGTTCTTCAAAATAAGAACATTACTCATAAAGTTGTGGGGTTTTGTTCAGACAACACAAACACTAACTTTGGTGGGTCTGCTCGAAAGGGTACTCGAAATGTATATTTCAAACTTAAAGACTCTTTGAATAAAGACATTATTGGCATTGGTTGTGCAGCCCATATAATTCACAATGCGATCCAAACAGCTGCAGATGAACTGCCCGTGGATATTGAAGCTATAATTGTGAAAGTATGCACTCATTTTTATTTATATACAGTACGGGTAGAGAAGTTTAAGGAATTTTGCGAGGAATCCTCTGTACAATATCACAAACTCCTAGGCTACAGCAAAACAAGATGGCTTACTTTGATGCCAGCTGTGGAGCGGGTGCTCCAGCTCTTTGTGCCTCTCAAAGAGTACTTTTTGACCAACAAAAAGTGTCCTAGACTTATCAAAGATTTTTTTGAGAACCCAGCTGCAGAACTTTGGTTAAATTTTATTCATAGCCAGTCAGCGATTTTTCATGATGCAGTACTGAAGGCAGAAGGTCAAAATATCAGTGCAGTTGAAGTTGCATTGATTTTAGCTGATTTGAGAGAGAAATATGTTGAGGAAGAACAGTTCGTTCCTTCCAATGTCAGTTAAATCTTGTCTGAAGAACAATGAGGAAGTGCTTGATAAAACTCCCATTTTAAATGCAATACAGGTGTTTTATGAGACATCTGTTACGTATCTTAATGAATGGGCTTGCCACTTTCGATTCTTGGAAACCTTGTCTTGGTTTAGTTTGAGAGAAACACCAGCATGGGAGTCGGTGATGAATGGAGTAGAAGTGTTAACAAACTTGCTGAAATCAGTCATTATTGATGACAACAAACTGTTTGATGAAATAAGCTGTCTAAAAAAAATGTCACAAATGAAAAGTTGTCAGAATGGTGTGAGCTGAAAACTTCGATCGACCAAAGATGGGTAGAGGTATTTCTCCATTTTGAACAAAAGAACATTCCATACTAAAACTTACGTTACATCGCTGAGTTGCTTCTGTGTCTGTCAGGAACTAATGCTCCAGTTGAATGAGTGTTTACTAACATGAACAATATATGGACTGAAAATAAATCTCAATTGAACGTTCCAACTTTAAGAGCGATGCTTATGCTGAAGTACAATGTTGGATTAACTTTTGATAAGTTTCATGACAAAATAAAAGAACCAGCTCTCCTTAAAGAGATACATTCATCAAAAAAGTTTGCCAATGAGTGAACGTGTAAGCTAGTGGACATACTGTACTCTTGTTTTTTATATTGAAATGTGTTGAGATTGCATTGAAAATTTAAACTTTACCAATTTGCCAATTAACCTTTTTACAAGTCTGGTAAAGAAGATGTTTCACAAACTTGTCTACTTAGTATGCCAATTATTCTCAGACAGTAAACTTCATTCAGTTGATTTTTCTGTGTAACTTACAATATTTTCAATTGTTAAATGTGTATTTTTGTTTGTTTCATTATTAATAAATTAATTTAACTGATGTTCCGATTAGTGTAATTGAATTAATTTTACTACCTGAACAGTCAAGTTTTTCCTATGCTTATTTCTGTGAATTTACGTGCAAAAATAGATAAAACAATGAGTTTAGGATGTTTAGTTCTGTCAATTTTTGAAAATACCTTTAACATGGTTGGGTGGGGGCCCCCTGACCCTCCTAATGTGTGTCCCGCTTTGAGGTCATTACAAATATGGTCACCTTACACTAACCTAAAAAGCGGGGACTGTCTATTATATAGTAACTAGACCTATATTACCTAAACTTAAAAAAAAAGAATAAAAATAAAAGAATTAATTTTAAAAGTGATATTTCCATATACTCTATTTATTCATCTTGATCCAAAAGTTGTTTTTGCCCCAGACTCAATTTTTAAAGTTCCTACAAATTTAGGTATGTATCTGTAATTATTAGTAAGCCCTATTTCGGATTAAATTTTTGTTAAAATGTATTATTTTGATAATGAACATTTCTATTGATGTTTAAGAAGTGATTAATTTATTCTAACTCTTGGTCTCCGCATATGTACAAAGAGTATAGCACCACACCATGTGGTAACATTTGCATGTTAGATGATTGGTGTGAAACTGTCCAATATTTCCATCCAGTAAAACGGTAATTATAAGGGGCAAAAGGGTATGAAATGGGAGAAAAGGGTATTTTTTGGAGTTTCATACACGTTAAGACAATTGGAAGGAAGTAAAAAAAGGAAACATATTACCCAATTGGAAGAACATACAGCAAATTTCTTCAGGTGTGCTGCCAAGCCAACAAACATAACCTCACTTTAGTAAACACACCATCAAATTAGCGACTTACTTTATCACATATTTCAAAGTACAGTCATTTGTAAAAACCTCTGCACAGGTAACTTTTGAATATAGGAAGTTTCACCCTCAGGTAGTACCTTACCTAATATAGTACATTGGTTGGGCCACAATATTGAGGTTTTGCATAGGCGCCGACTTAAAGAAACTGTTGGGGGTGCTACACAAGGGGGGGGTCTGGAATACCCCCCAGGTTAAGGGGGGGTCCAGGGGCCCTCCCCCGGAAATTTGTTTCAAAATTTAGTTAATTTTAGTGAGTTTTTAAGCCAATCTAGGTAATGCATTTGCTATGGCACATGTTTAGATTATTCAACAACAAGAATACCTAGTATTTCATAGGCCTAGGAGGGCCTAAATTCTTGATCTGAACCCATTTCAGTTTAGATTTGTTGGGCAACCGATGATAGCTGTAAATTAAAAATATTTTGAATGCTTATAATCATATAAAAATTTCTTATATCGGTTTTGCTCAAATTTTTAATACCATAAACAGTGGTTTTCTGTTATTTCAGTTAAGGGGTAAAAAAAACGATTAAATGATATTACACACCTTTTAATTGACATTAGTGCTAAAACAATGCACATGTTGTACGTCTTACTGCATTAGCTTTCACAAAGTCGTTCACAATCGGTCTTAGATCTAAGTTATCCAATACAGCTTGATGCGCATTCAGTACTGCAATATTATTCAACCTCTTCTGGCACATTGTCGATCGCAAGATACGTTTTGAGCCCGACACAGTGCGCTGAACGATCTCTCAGCTGATGCAGTCGTCACAGGCACAACACGGAGGAGCTTCACACATGTGTAAGCTTCTGGGAGAAGCTCTCGAATGGTCTTATCATCCACTAACATCTTTCTAACTTCTCTCATCGTGGTTAAGGGAATGTTCCTCTGCCTTGCGATGTCTCCTAGCATTGACAGATGAAGCTGCAGTCTGTCAGAGTCCAAGTCAGTTGCGAAAAACTCTTGTACTTTATCAATTTTTAAAGATTTTACACAACTTCCGTTGACAGCTGAGACACACTCTTTCTCAATCATGAGTACTTTGTTAAGTCCAGTAGATTCAAATCTTTCATTTACACAACCTTTCACCGTGTCAATCACTTCGAGGTATATTCTTCGGAAATATTCCATGGGACTTTTAAATTCGTGAGGTTTTGATCTATTGATCTCTTCAAGCTTCTTTGGCACAAACCTCTGGCGAGGTAGTTTTGGCTCTTCAACGCCGTCAGGTTTTTTCTTTAAGCAGTCATCCCAGAACTTGTCAAACTCAGCACGCTTTTCTTCTAGAATTTCAAGTAGGCACTCTAACTTAGATTCAACCTCTGTGGCACCAATCCTGGGACATTGAATAGTTGTGTTTACTTCCTCCACAGGGTCCATCACTTGGCAAAATAGTGAGACGAAGAAAAATGTTTTGAATTGCATCATATTGTCCAAAAAACCAGAGCATTTTGAAGCAGCATCTGAATTTTCTTCTTGGGGAAAACTTTTCCAAAAAAATCAAAATTTGTTCGTAGTGGTTTATTATTCGGCGAATGCTGCTTGATCTCATAGTCCACCTCGTCGGACAAAGTGGTCGTAGATTTGTTGCAACTGTGTTTTCATCATCATTCACATTTTTGAAATATGTGAAGTCTTTGGTGACGCTCGAATCATGGTAATTAGATCTTTGGCCAGATTCATTATGTCCCTCATGACACTCAGGTGTCGCAAACTATCTTGTACAGCTAAGTTCTGCGAATGTGCTGTACAGTGTACAAAAGTTGTGAGAGGCTGAACATCTGTAATATACTTTTGCATCCCATTAAACTCACCACTCATGTTTGATGCCCCATCAAAGCACTGACCACGTAACTTCTCGAAGGATAGCCCAAGTCGCAGAAGAACGTCTTTAACTATTTCAAAAGAGTTACAGCTTTTGTGTTTGTTGTTTCATATAGACCTATAAAATCCTCACAAACATCAAGATCAGTACCCATAGTACGAATACAAATTGATACTTGCTCTTTAATTGAAATGTCACTGGTCTCATTTATTATTTATTATTATTATAAACGGTTAACACCATTATACAAATGAATATATTCAAAGATGGCTTAATGGTAAACTTAACCTCATATGTGCCAGTAAATGTCCACTAAAGTTAAAAGAGATATATTAAAAATTATAACAAAGAAGATAATAACAAGAACACATATGATCAACGAAATATAAATATCTAGAATAAATCAAATTACAATAATAACAACGTAATATCAACATAATTAGGTAAACAAAGTAACAACATTCATGTAAATATATGTAAGTATATGTAAATGGTTGATAATCAAACAAAACTTCAATTTACAACAACAACCATACATTAAGATCTGGAAACAGGCGAAGCATAACATACTAATACAACTAAGTAACCAGCAAGGCATAACTCAATAATAATAAGATAATTATAATAAGACAATTTGTGTAACCTCACTACTACCCAGTGTACTACCTAACAAAGAAGATAATAACAAGAACACTTATGATCAACAAAATATAAATATCTATGATAAATTAAATTACAATAATAACAACGTAATATCAACATAATTAGGTAAACAAAGTAATATCATTCATATAAATATATGTAAGTATATGTAAGTGGTAGACAATCAAACAAAACTTCAATTTACAACAACATCCATACATTAAGAACTGGAAAGAGGCAAAGCATAACATATTAATATATCTAAGTAACAAGCAAGGTATAATTCAACAATAATAAGATAATTGGTGAAACAATGTAGCAGTAACACATTAGGTAGTAGCGAGGGCAGATACATAAATAAGCGCCAATCTTCTAAAAGATTCAAAGGACTGGCCAAAGAATTCAAGCTGTGAATCATTCCCCAGGCGCAAGAGACGAGGTATCGTGCTATGGTACCCATAAACAGTTGGATAGTGGTGCTTTGCAAAAGTCTGAGTCAGCCGAGTGCAACGTGGAACATGGATGTCAATCCGCTGGAGAAGTTCAGGACAATCAACCAGCCCATTCACAATCTTGAACAAGAAGAACAGGTCCAGGGCTATTCTTCTAGCCGTAAGAGAGATAAGCCCATAGTAATCAGCAACCTGCCAAACAATCAACATCCAGGAAGTTCTGTCCATCTCTGACACCCAACAGACGAAGGAAAACGCTTTTCAACCAGATTGAGGGAACAGCAGTGGCCGATCTGATGAGGGTGCCCAAATAGTGGAGCCATATTCTAAAATAGGGCGCACAAGAGTCACATACAAACACTTCAAAGTCTCAGGGGAGAAAGTATTCTAGAAGCTCGAGCTATAAGTCCCAGAACCCTGTTCGCTCTAGCACAAGTTTTTAAGACATGTTCGCCAGGATCAAGGTCAGGTGTGAAAACACTCCCAGGTCCTTTACCACAGTCACTCTCTTCAACACTGATCATCGACCATAATAGCAAAGTACTCACATGTTTTTATTTCGTTAACCACATCACGCAGAAACAGCGCCTGCTAAAAGTTCAATGATTTCATTTTGAACATCATGTGAAAGCCATTTATAGCCTGTACGTCCCATCCATTCATCTCAGCTCAGGGATGTCACTTTGTCTTAAAGTGATTAACTGCCGAAAATTAGAGCTTAGCTCTTCATGGACACGAATAGCAAGACCTTGGCGGCATAAGAATCTCAAGGTAGTAAAAATAGCCATAAGGGAAGAACGGGCCTTCTTCATATCAACACACATTTGTTCATTCAACTGAACCACTACACTAGGACTAGAGAAGGAGGCCAGTTTTGAGATACCTTCTTTGTGCGTTTCTGAATTTTCGTGGGTTTTAAATTTCTCAAGTGCTTTTTTCCAATTCGAAAATCCGACATGAATAAAGTTGTCCTCCTTTTTCTTACAAAATTTAATAACCCTTTAGAATTTGCTTCCTTACAAATTTTTACAGAATACTTTGTCAGTGTGTTCGTCTAATTCAATCCACCCGTACGATGCAATCCAAGACTTCTGAAAAGTTCTTCCCTTTACTGCAATCTGCTTACCAATTGTAGAATATGATGTGGTAGGCGCAGATGTTTTGGCTAAGGAGCTAGGAGTCGCAGTCGCAGGAAGATCAGTTGTTGACGGCGTGCATGCGTCGCTTGAGTCTAGGCGTGGTTTTTTGACAACAAACTTATCCATATTGTCACTACACTCAGTTAAATTCAACAGAACACTTATTTAATAATCACTTATTAATTAAATACTTGTACACTAAACAGTTACGTTAAATAACTGTAAACTGTGTAAGGTGTAAAAAATAACAACAAGTTAGATCTCTCAATTAGTAGACACGTACAGTACAACAACAGTAGTTGCAAGCCACTGGCTGTCTATCTGGCCGCTGGCCTTGAAGTTTTAGTAGTGGGAGTGGAGAGGGTGTATGTCTGCTACAGTATTCCCAACCCAAATCAAACTAGATTGAGAGGGCAGTTTGGTTTTGCTCATAATACATAATAAAAAACGGAATGAGGAATAATAAATGTTTGGCCAACACTCATATACACTTAAAGCTTTACAAACCGAGTGTCTAATGCACATTGTATCTATACGTTGTCTATGTTTTTAATTTGTAGCCTATACTGTACTTTAGTTTATGATAATAGTTTTGTCATTAAACGTTTATTATGTATACTAATATGTTTTTAACTTGTCAATTAAAAAAAAAAAAAACGTAAGTTTAAATTAAATTATTTTATTTTTGTTGGGGGGGCTGAGCCCCTAAGGCGGCACCATTGGGGGGGCTCGAGCCCCTAGGAGTCGGCGCCAATGAGGTTTTGAGATATTTACTGGTGAACTTGGCGCAAATAACGGCCAGTCACCAAAATCACCTATTTCAAAGTGCTCTAAGTTCTAAAAATTTCCGCGAAGCAATTTTTTTAACATTGCACGTTGTGCCCTCAGGTTGTACCTTTCTTAATATAGTACACTGGGTAGGCTCCATTTGCTAGGTTTTGAGATATTTAATTGGTAAACTTAGTACAAATTTAATTATTGCACAATCTTTTTCTTTAAAATTTTTAATTTCTTTAACTACCAAATGAATATTTTCAAGTTTGTTAAATTCTGTTTTTTTTTATATATAAAACATTTACAAATCTATTAGGCAAATGAACATTAAAATCTTCTAATTCTGAAATAATTTAGTATCTGAATGAATGCTTCTTGTACATATTTTTCTTCTACATTATTTTTAATAAATTCATTAAACTTATTAAAATGTTTATTATTAGATTGTATGATACATTTCATAAACTTTACTAATATTTTATAATGTAAAATAAAAATTTCTTTATTCTTTTTATCTCCAAAATCATCTAATAAATCAAACATTAATTTTTATTTTATATTGATATCATAAACCTTTAATAGAAACATTAGTAAAATCCATCTTCTTCAGTATGTGACAAATTGAATGAAGATTTTCTTAATGATAAATATTCAGTTTCACCAATTTTAAAATTATTAATTAAACCATATCTTTACAAGTTTCTATATAACCAGATATTGTCTTTGTTTTAACGTTATCTATGAAGTTTTTTGTGTTTAATTTTAATTGTTCTAATTTTTTTATTACTTCATCTTTTACTTCTAGTTTCTCTTGTAAAACTGTATCTTGTAAAACTATAGTCAGTGGCCTTGACCGGAGGGTTCCGACGTTAATGCAAGATAACAGAGTCAAGCAACATCAAGCGTGGCTTTCCCTTGAGTAGAGTGCTTTAGCCGGTTCACCAACGTCCCAAGTACGAGTTTTCGTCTCAATTACCAACCTCTACCGTGAAATTTCTAGGAATTCAACATTAAATTCTAGAAAATAATGACATTTATCTAGGAAATAAATTTGCATATTATTTATATTAATTGTATTAAATTATCATATGAATTTGATCGAATTTGTATATTAATTAAACCGATAAATTATATTTGCTCTTTATATAATTATATAAATTAATCTTTTACCAACAGGAATGTTGACTCAAAATTATAATATTTCTTTTAATAAACCTCCATTTATAATTTCTTTTAACTGATTGTAGGAAAGCTCAATCCTTAAAAAACCTGTATTATTTTTAAAAATGTGTATTAAATTTATTGAACTGCCTTTATTAATATATAATTTCCGTTTTTTTAACTGATCATCGTTTAGTTGAATTTTAACTGTACTGTATTTTGTTTTTTAAAAGCAGTTTTTATTTTAGATTTTTGATTGTCAGACAAATTAACTTCTAATTCCATTTATATAGATTAAAATTTCTCATAAATATTAATACCTATTCCAAATTTTCTTTTTAACCATGTTACACCTGCTGTTGGAATTGCTGTAAGTCTTGCTAACGCAGATTTTAGTGACTGGCCGTTATTTGCGCTAAGTTAACAAGTAAATATCTCTTAAACAAGCAAATGGGGCCTACCCAGTGTTTAAGGTACAACATGTTAAAAAAATTGCTTCGCGGCAGTTTTTAGAACTTGGAGCACTTTGAAATAGGCGATCATGGAATCCTTTAAATAGTACTTCCTGACACTTTATCTCTGAAGGGTAGTTCTAAAAGAGCAACAAATCTAATAGCTGTCACGAATTTGTGATACGGCAAAAATATATGCTAAACATGATATCTAATTGCTGCTGTGGAAATATTATTTTGACCCATACATTCATACTTTTTATTATTTTAATGCAACTTAACGAAACCTTACTTACTGGCTATCTACACTGAAGATAAACATAAATGTATATTTAGCGAGTATGTATTGCTGATATAATCTGTAGAATATTGCTCATTGTCATTGCTCATCATGATACAGTATTAAGCTTCCATGGAAATTAATTTATATAGAGAGTTTAGATTCAAAATCACCATTAAAACTTTGTCATATACAGGGTGTCCCGTAAGTAACCAGCCAAACTTCTGGAGGTCATTCCTTGGGTTAAAACAAACAAAAAATTTCATGTGTACAAATCGTCTATCTCGCTCCATTATCCGGCTATCTGTCTGTATGTGTTTTTTACTAAAAACTTAATATCTCAAAGGTTATTTAAGATAAAACCATGAAAATTGGTATGGATGTTGATATTTACAGTATCCATGTACTATTTAAATTTCTTTTTTTTACAACAATCATTTTCAAAATGGCGGCCATTTTAAATTTTTAAAGCCAAATATCTTAATAACCTTAAATTTTACTAAAAAATTGTAAGCTACAAAAAGTTTAAAATTTTATTTCTATAAATAATTATATAAAAAGTGTTAAGATTGAACAACTATTAACTGAGAAATTACAATTTTTATCAAATAAAAATATGCTTGATATTAAAAAAAATTGAAAACTTTAGTTTTCAATTTTGATAAAAATTGTAATTTCTCAGTTAATAGTTGTTCAATCTTAACACTTTTTATATAATTATTTATAGAAATAAATTTTTAAACTTTTTTGTAACTTACAATGTTTTAGTAAAATTTAAGGTTATTAAGATATTTGGCTTTAAAAATTTAAAATGGCCGCCATTTTGAAAATGATTGTTGTAAAAAAATGAAATTTAAATAGTACATGAATACTGTAAAGATCAACATTCATACCAATTTTCATGGTTTTATCTTAAATAACATTTGAGATATTAAGTTTTTAGTAAAAAACACATACAGACAGATAGCCGGATAATGGAGCGAGATAGACGATTTGTACACATGAAATTTTTTGTTTGTTTTAACCCAATGAATGACCTCCAGAAGTTTGGCTGGTTACTTACGGGACACCCTGTATAAAACATATAACAAATGACAACTAATTAAAAATAATAGTACATACTTTAGGGAAAATTAAATATATCATTTCTATAGGGCTACTAATAAATGGTCCTTTCTGAGGAACTGTTGAACTCAGTTAGTAACCAAACTACAAACATCATCCACAGTCATCCTACACTCATTTAATCTTTCATATTCATCTTAACCCTAGAGCTGGCCATGGTACACCTCTCTGTTCTAGTGGCCTGTTTTGGCTTATTTACAGGTGTTTTTTATAACTTATCCCGTTTGATGGCTAGTGGTTCAAATGTAAACATTTATATTTAATTTTATTTAAAAATATGTGGGAAACAATATAATATGATTGATTTTAGGTGTCCGTAAATAATTTTTTTTTGGGTCAAATGTAGCAGAAATCTTTATCATTTTGAAAAGATTTTGTTGTCTAACTGTTAACTGGTACATTTTATGATAAAAGTGTAAATGTATAATTTGTTTATAATTTTATTTTGATTACAAAACTATATAGTTATTATAACAATTGCCTAGAATTTTCTTTTTTATATGAGCTGAAATGAAAAAGTGCACAGTTTTACTTTTCTGTCAAAATGTGCAAGTCTGCTAAAATTAACAATCAATAATAATAAATCAACATGATATGACAAAATAAATATTTATGTAAGAATGGTAGCTAAAACAAAAACAAAATTAAATAATAAATTTGAAGTATCACCTTATTTACGTATTTATAAACAAAACAAACAAACCTAGCCATTGTTGACATCCCGCAATGCCACAATGACTAAGCAGTATTTCGTTTGTGACAGCTGGCCACCACCCATAGATAAGACATTTTATGTGTCTAACAAAGAGAATATAAAAATTAATAAAAATGTTAATTTAGTACTATAATTGATGCTCTTTCAGAATATAATTATTAACAGTCATTTTATGAAATTTATTGCAGAAATTTTAACAAAAACAACATATCTGTTTTGGCGACGAATTTTCGTCCCTTTGTGATGAAAATGTGTTTCATCCCAGCTCTTTGGTTAAAATATGCACAAAGTTATGTTGGCGTCTCATATCTAAGAATCTAATTTACATAGTGAAACTGAATTTTTTTACTGAAGTAAAAAGCAAACTTGTGTAGAATAATGATGGGAGAATTTATTTCAACCAAGAACTGAATTAACCAGCACAATGAATTTTAATTAATGAGAAAAATGATTGTATTTCCTTGTTAATATTGACTAAAATAGGTGTACTTTACCTTCACGTCAAACAGTTCACAGTGTGTGAGGTGAGAATACCAACTACATGTTTCGCCGTGAATACGGCATCTTCAGGTTGAAGAACATAAAAAATAAATAAGTCCCAGTGGGATGCGTCACAAATTAATTAAAAAACACAGTTTACACAAAGAAACATAGAACATTAAAACTTTTGGTAGGCCTACCACACACATTTCACGGTCCACGTGATGTTAAGTTTTAATATTGACAGCATATTAAAACTTAAAACACAAAATATAAATACTAATACCTCAAGTAGTGAACTTAGAGATTATACAAAACATATTACAACAGTTTTGAATATATTCTATATTTTTTAAATATATGTATTAAGTACATCTTTATTTAAGTGCTAATTATTTGTTTAGTAAACAATACTTAGTTACTTCTGGCCTGTAGAATGATACAGACTCAAA